>CM046046.1:65043445-65490945 GCA_025215565.1 Flaveria ramosissima
TTCAGATTTACATTTCTAATAGGCCAGTTTGGAACTTCATCTTCACTTTTTTAATGTACACTTATGTCCTAAACATATTGGCATTATGAAATTCACATTCTTTTTTAGTTTGTTGGCATGTAATTGTAAAGTTGTGTTATTTGATGATCAACATTTTTCAATTCTTTGGCTCAAATTTCTATATTATTTCTGTAACACCCGGAAATTTCCTTTGTAGCCGACGAAAGGAGAAAAAGAAATAAAGTCCAAAGTCGAGGGACCAAACCCGCCAACGAGAGAAACTTCGATGCAAGGGAGTATAAAAGGGAGGAGGCACTCCCATTCTCCCCATTTTCAGCCTAGAGAGGAGAAGAGAGGAGAAGGAGAAAAGAGGAGAAAAGTTGGTTCGGGTGGATTCGAGCGTGGAATTCAACGTGGAGCGAGTCAAATCGAAGCTCTACTCGACGGGATCGTTAAGGTGAGTTCTAGGACCCCTCTTTTACACGTTTTCAACTGATTTTGGGGCTGGAACACGTCCAAAAACCTATTTTCGAGTTTTTGGGTGAAAACCCGTTTTGATGTATGTATGTATATGTATGATGCGTTAGAGGCTCGATTTCTTGCTTGGTTATGCTTGTATGAGGTCATGGTATGATTCCCTAACCTTTAGAAGGGTGGATTTGAGCTTAAAAGAGGTTTGGAAGGGGTTGGAGGTCGAAAACCCGCGGCTGCAGTCGACCTAACTGCACTCTGCACCAGCTAGGGCTAGGCGACCGACTGGAGGGCGACTGGAGGCCATTCGGCCGATTGAAGTGCGACTGAGGTCCATACGCACGTTTGCCATGCGACTGAGGTCCATACGCATGATGGTCATGCGATTGAAGTTCATGTGCTTGGGAGTCATGCGATTGAGAGATGGTGCGACTGAGGTTCATTCGCACGAAGGTTATGCGACTGAAGTCCATGCGCCTGGAGGCCATGCGACTAGGTTCATTCGCATGAGTATGCGACTGAAGCCCATACGCCTGAAGTCATGCGACTGAAGGCCATACGCATGAAAGTTATGCGACTGGGAGTCCATTCGCATAGGGGTCCATTCGCCCATAGTCCATTCGCATAGGGTTCATTCGCATAGATGCCCATTCGCCTAAGTGTTCAGAAATGATAACTGAGATGGAATTCCTCGACGATGTGAAGGGCATGGACGGTATAAGGTAATGCAGGATGATGAGATTATGATGATGATGTTGATGGAGATGATAATGATATGTGTGATGTTATGTGTTATGTTAGGCACGGTGGTGCGTGTGATGCATAGTAAGTATGATGTGCGTGATGTGATGTATGATTGATGCGTATGTATGACGATGCCGTGTGTTTATGTTTATGTTGTGTTCCTTGCTATGTATGATTATCTTTCTATGTCTTGCGTTGAACGTTAATGAATGAAATGAAAGTATTATGTAACGTAAAGTGAAAGATAAAGAAAAGAGGAACGTAATGAATGAATGCATGCATTAATGAATGAAATCGTGTGAGGTATGTATGTGAAGCGAAGTGAAGTGCACGGCTCTAATGCCTTAGGCTCAACCGTGAGAGGTTCAGCTAGTCTATAGTGTGCACGCAAGGGTTCCAGTCTTTGTGGCTGACCTTCGATGATGTACCCATATTGATGGGGGTGATGTACCCACTTTGGTGGGGGTGATGTACCCATATTGATGGGGGTGATGTACCCATATTGATGGGGGTGATGTACCCACTTGGTGGGGGTGATGTACCCATATTGATGGGGGTGATGTACCCACTTTGGTGGGGGTGATGTACCCACTTTGGTGGGGGTGATGTACCCACTTCGGTGGGGGTGTAGTACCCATAATGTTGGGGGTGTAATGTATGATGGTTACCTGGGTTGCGCATAACTCCGGGGGTGTAGCATGAAGCCATGCATATGTATGAGGTGAGCAACCCGGTCGTTGCAAAAGACTCGAGTACGTGCTATCGTGATGTTGCCTTGGGGTGAGCAACCTTGTTGTTGCAAAAGACTCGGATAGCTTGCTATCGTGATGGGCAATGAGGTGAGCAACCCTAGGGGTGCAAAAGACTCGGATAGCGTACATTCATTGAGATGGCTATTGAGGTGAGCGACTTGGTGTTGCAACAGCCTCGGATGGAGTTCAATCCCTGTGATTGACTCGTATGGGACCTTTGTCACGTATCCCGATGCTGTGTCAGTCTTCGGACATGAGTCGGGGGCTTGTGAGCAGGTCCCGGCACAGCATCAGCTTTCGAGCATGAGTCGGGGATATTGCATAAGACAAGATTCGAGTAATGAAGGGTAATGAGTAAAGAGATGAATGAGAGAATGAATGTATGAAATGAACGTTAACGAATGATCCTAATAATGTATGAAACGGGATCCTTGTCATTCGACCTCAGTAATCGTGGCTGTGTGCCATGAAGAGGGTAAAGTCTGACAGGATCTAGAAAGAAGTGAAAGATAATGATGAATGTAACGAACGTAATGATGAAGATAATAATGTTATTATCTGTATGTACGTATGATGTGTGAACGCATGTATGTAACGGATGTTTTTATAAAGAGAGTAAAGAACGGTTTTATGAAAGTAAAGTATGTTTTATGATAAAACTAGAACTCACTCAGCAACGCTGACTTTGATGTGTTTCCAGTTGGCAGGTATTGCTGAGGATGGCACGGGGCGGCTACTCAGCGTATTTTGGATGGCATCTCTATGTTTAATGCTTTTGTAATAAATGTAATATGATAATGTAACAAGAAACGATTGTACTGATGTGCAAGAGTATTTTGATGAAATGAAATTAAGTTTTAATGTTTCCGCTGCAACTATTTATGAAAGGAAAATGCAAATATATGTTTTGAGCGCGATGAATGCCCAACTGTAGGCGTCCCGGGAACGGGGCCTTACAAGTTGGTATCAGAGCTAAAGTTTAAGTGAATTGGGTAAATATTTTCAAAAACCTAATCTTAAACTGAGAATGGGACGGAAAGGGAATGAGATGCCAATCTGAGTAGCTGCGTGCCATCAGGTATGTTTTTGTAAAGTTAACCGGTTTATGTGCGCATGTTATATGGTTTATGTGTTGCTGGTAGATTTAGATACTGATGTAGTCAGGACAGGTAATGCTCGGAGTATGAAGAGTAAAGTAAGTGGCTAATCACAACTGGCCACTGTAATTAGGGACTTACTATACTTGACATAAACTGAGCTGTTCCTTGAATGACCGTGTTAGTGTTTGAATCTTTCAGTGTGTTTAGAGGATGGCTGGTGGAAGATCTTCGAAAGCTTCTCGTGGTGGAGGTGATGGTGGACGTGGTGCTGAACCACGGGTCACAAGAGGAAGGGCAAGGGCCGAAAGGGTAGTTCATGAAGAACCTGTGACCCCTCATCCTGAGGGCGGTGATGAGAATGCTAATCAGAGGGCCTCGATGAGAGAGGCGGTCGTGGAGGAAGTGCATCAGGTCATGCAGACGATTCTACCGTCGGTGGTGACCGAAGTTATAAAGGCTGTTAGAGATGAGGAGAGAAGGGAAAGGGGTAGACCTTCGGGCGAAAGGAGACGACCCGAGACTGAAACGGTTCTCTCCGATGACGAAGGGGAAGAAGAAGAGGAAGAGCCTACGCCGGAGGCGGCACGAGGCTGTAACTATGGGGCGTTTCAACGATGCAAGCCCCCTACTTTTGATGGCAATGGCACTGCTGCTGCTGCTCACCGATGGGTGAGAGAGATGGAAGCTGTCTTAAACATCAGCGAGTGCCGAGAAGATCAGAAAGTCAAATTTGCTACCCACTCTTTCGTGGACTCAGCTTTGTGCTGGTGGGACAACATAGTCCAAGTTGAGGGAAGCAGAGCTATCGGAAGGATGAGATGGCCAGGGTTGAAGAGGCTGGTGATTGAGGAGTTCTGTCCTCACCGTGAGATGGATAAAGTTGAAAGAGAGTTCCTGTAGCTGGAGGCGGGAACAATGACGCATCAGCAATACACCACCAAGTTCAACGAAATGGCACGACTGGTGCCGGATCAGGTGACACCTCTTTCGCGAAAGATCAAGAGGTATATTCATGGCTTGCCAGCGGACATTCGTAGGCACATGATTGCTGCCCGACCGAGCACGTTTAGGTCGGCGGTTGATTTAGCGGGAAGATTATACGATGAAAGATTGATGGTGGTGACAGAAGGTAGCAAGAAAGGAGATGGTGATTGGGATTGGAACGGGAAGCGAGTGGGACACGACGGAGCCGCTCCAAGTAACAAAGGTGCATGGGTGGATGACCAGCGAGTGGTCATGGATGATGTGGGTTCGGAAAGGTGTGACAAGTGTGGACACAGGCACCCGGGGAATGTAGATTGGGGACTGATGCCTGCTTTCGTTGTGGAAGGACCGGACATGTAGCGAAGAACTGCGGTATGGGGAAGTGTTATTCTTGTGGTGAGGAAGGTCATAAGAGCAGGGACTGTAAGAAGCAAAGGGCTGGAGGCTCGGGAGTGAAGAAGATCGGAGGAAGCTAGGACGGACTTCGATGTTATGTCAGGTATGTTCCTAGTAAATAGATTCTTGGCTTGTGTTATTTAATGTTGGCGTTAGTAAAAGTTTTATTCCTGCTGCTTTCTGTGCTAAATTGCCTGTTAGTGGTAAGAATATAAATACGCCATTCGATGTAGCCCTAAGAGTGGATTGTTTGGCGGACTACGGAGCGAACACTATGTGTTGCAAAAGATGATACGGTTGATAGTGCCTGAGGGGATCATGGTGATGGCTTAAGGTGATTGAGTCACGACGATTCCGAATGTGATTTCGATGGCAATGGCGGGAAGGTGCACGAAGCGTGACATGATGGAGTAAGTGAGTAGATGCCTTACTTGTCTACAAGTGAAGGCCGAGCACCAAACGACGTTTGGGAAATATTGAGGCGACTGAGGCCACGATCGAGAAGCTCGAAAGGATTAAAGCATTGATGAAGCTAGCCAAAGGTAGATGAGAAGTCGTGTGTGGATAAACGACGTAGACCGATTGAACTCCAGGTGGGAGACTAGAAAAGAGATGAGACAGAATTGCTCGCGACGGTTTAAGGAATAACAGGTTTCGGGGACGAAACCTATATAAGGGGGGTGGACTTGTAACACCCGGAAATTTGCTTTGTAGCCGACGAAAGGAGAAAAAGAAATAAAGTCCAAAGTCGAGGGACCAAACCCGCCAACGAGAGAAACTTCGATGCAAGGGAGTATAAAAGGGAGGAGGCACTCCCATTCTCCCCATTTTCAGCCTAGAGAGGAGAAGAGAGGAGAAGGAGAAAAGAGGAGAAAAGTTGGTTCGGGTGGATTCGAGCGTGGAATTCAACGTGGAGCGAGTCAAATCGAAGCTCTACTCGATGGGATCGTTAAGGTGAGTTCTAGGACCCCTCTTTTACACGTTTTCAACTGATTTTGGGGCTGGAACACGTCCAAAAACCTATTTTCGAGTTTTTGGGTGAAAACCCGTTTTGATGTATGTATGTATATGTATGATGCGTTAGAGGCTCGATTTCTTGCTTGGTTATGCTTGTATGAGGTCATGGTATGATTCCCTAACCTTTAGAAGGGTGGATTTGAGCTTAAAAGAGGTTTGGAAGGGGTTGGAGGTCGAAAACCCGCGGCTGCAGTCGACCTAACTGCACTCTGCACCAGCTAGGGCTAGGCGACCGACTGGAGGGCGACTGGAGGCCATTCGGCCGATTGAAGTGCGACTGAGGTCCATACGCACGTTTGCCATGCGACTGAGGTCCATACGCATGATGGTCATGCGATTGAAGTTCATGTGCTTGGGAGTCATGCGATTGAGAGATGGTGCGACTGAGGTTCATTCGCACGAAGGTTATGCGACTGAAGTCCATGCGCCTGGAGGCCATGCGACTAGGTTCATTCGCCTGAGTATGCGACTGAAGCCCATACGCCTGAAGTCATGCGACTGAAGGCCATACGCATGAGAGTTATGCGACTGGGAGTCCATTCGCATAGGGGTCCATTCGCCCATAGTCCATTCGCATAGGGTTCATTCGCATAGATGCCCATTCGCCTAAGTGTTCAGAAATGATAACTGAGATGGAATTCCTCGACGATGTGAAGGGCATGGACGGTATAAGGTAATGCAGGATGATGAGATTATGATGATGATGTTGATGGAGATGATAATGATATGATGTTATGTGTTATGTTAGGCACGGTGGTGCGTGTGATGCATAGTAGTATGATGTGCGTGATGTGATGTATGATTGATGCGTATGTATGACGATGCCGTGTGTTTATGTTTATGTTGTGTTCCTTGCTATGTATGATTATCTTTCTATGTCTTCGCGTTGAACGTTAATGAATGAAATGAAAGTATTATGTAACGTAAAGTGAAAGATAAAGAAAAGAGGAACGTAATGAATGAATGCATGCATTAATGAATGAAATCGTGTGAGGTATGTATGTGAAGCGAAGTGAAGTGCACGGCTCTAATGCCTTAGGCTCAACCGTGAGAGGTTCAGCTAGTCTATAGTGTGCACGCAAGGGTTCCAGTCTTTGTGGCTGACCTTCGATGATGTACCCATATTGATGGGGGTGATGTACCCACTTTGGTGGGGGTGATGTACCCATATTGATGGGGGTGATGTACCCATATTGATGGGGGTGATGTACCCACTTTGGTGGGGGTGATGTACCCATATTGATGGGGGTGATGTACCCACTTTGGTGGGGGTGATGTACCCACTTTGGTGGGGGTGATGTACCCACTTCGGTGGGGGTGTAGTACCCATAATGTTATGGGTGTAATGTATGATGGTTACCTGGGTTGCGCATAACTCCGGGGGTGTAGCATGAAGCCATGCATATGTATGAGGTGAGCAACCCGGTCGTTGCAAAAGACTCGAGTACGTGCTATCGTGATGTTGCCTTGGGGTGAGCAACCTTGTTGTTGCAAAAGACTCGGATAGCTTGCTATCGTGATGGGCAATGAGGTGAGCAACCCTAGGGGTGCAAAAGACTCGGATAGCGTACATTCATTGAGATGGCTATTGAGGTGAGCGACTTGGTGTTGCAACAGCCTCGGATGGAGTTCAATCCCTGTGATTGACTCGTATGGGATCTTTGTCACGTATCCCGATGTTGTGTCAGTCTTCGGACATGAGTAGGGGGCTTGTGAGCAGGTCCCGGCACAGCATCAGCTTTCGAGCATGAGTCGGGGATATTGCATAAGACAAGATTCGAGTAATGAAGGGTAATGAGTAAAGAGATGAATGAGAGAATGAATGTATGAAATGAACGTTAACGAATGATCCTAATAATGTATGAAACGGGATCCTTGTCATTCGACCTCAGTAATCGTGGCTGTGTGCCATGAAGAGGGTAAAGTCTGACAGGATCTAGAAAGAAGTGAAAGATAATGATGAATGTAACGAACGTAATGATGAAGATAATAATGTTATTATCTGTATGTACGTATGATGTGTGAACGCATGTATGTAACGGATGTTTTATAAAGAGAGTAAAGAACGGTTTTATGAAAGTAAAGTATGTTTTATGATAAAACTAGAACTCACTCAGCAACGCTGACTTTGATGTGTTTCCAGTTGGCAGGTATATTGCTGAGGATGGCACGGGGCGGCTACTCAGCGTATTTTGGATGGCATCTCTATGTTTAACGCTTTTGTAATAAATGTAATATGATAATGTAACAAGAAACGATTGTACTGATGTGCAAGAGTATTTTGATGAAATGAAATTAAGTTTTAATGTTTCCGCTGCAACTATTTATGAAAGGAAAATGCAAATATATGTTTTGAGCGCGATGAATGCCCAACTGTAGGCGTCCCGGGAACGGGGCCTTACAATTTCCTATTGAAACAAAATTTCATCCATTAATGAAAAATATAAATTTTAGCCATTTATGAAAAATATGTATGCTTTTTGTCACTTAATTAGCTAAGGTAAATTTAAAAGAAAGCGAATCATTCTACCTTAGTCTATTTATTTCATCTAACCTCGTATTTTCCATGTATCAAAGTCAGTCATACATCTTTTTAGATCCAAAAGGTTATATGAGTTGGTGTGAGGATTGAATGAGATGTCGAAATCTCAAATTCTTAAATGACTTTTAAGAGAAATGGGTTTAGTCCCATACTGGTGTGGGAATAAATTTTTATTTGCTTCATATGTATACGCCTCCAAGGTTTATTAAATTCTTATGTTGTGTTTTATTCTAACACCTACTCACGCGCAAGGGGGGTGTAGAAAACAGGTTTCTGGGTTGGAAATTTCTTGAACTAATGCGTCATCCACGTGACATGCGGACACGAATGCAGCTCCGAAAACTCGGGCTCGCGAGAGGTCCTTTTTTGCTACTGAAACCGTTTTTGTTTTTGAACAACATAAAATTTATGAAGCAAACCATTTTGCTAATAATGATAATTATTATCAAAACCGTTTACCAATAATGATCATTATTGTCGAAAATTAATATCGAAACCGTTTGCTAATGATGATCATTATATTCGAATAATGATATAAACCGTTTGCGTATAAATTGTAGTCGATTACAATTCTATTATTTACATGTTTATATAGAAACACATTACAGAGGTCAAAACACACCGAACAAACTCATCACACAAACTCGACAGCTTCATCAACTTCCGACAATCTTTCAGGCAAGTGTAAAGTCCGGTAATACGCTGCTTTGAACCGGTGTACCCTGGGAACAAACGACGAATCTGTTTAAGGGAATTGTGTTAAACACAAGCCCGGTTCTGCTCATCTTCTTCCTATTTCCTTTCTTCTGTTTTGCAGAATTACTTCTTGCTGCTGCTCGTGTTCTTCTTTATTGATATTACTTACAATCTTCTATTGTATATATTTTCATTATATATTTATGTTCACTGATTATATGTTTCTAACAAACTTAAACAAATTCTTGCTAATTGTTCATATTTGGTTATCTTTCAGTTATGGATTCTCAACCCATGATCGAGCAACCAATTCTGACCTCCGCTGCATCTTGGGTCTCTGCGATCTTCACTTCTGCTGTTGTTGTTACCATCGCATTGGTAGCACCGTTGCATAACACGGTTGCAAGCCATGCTGAGAAACCTGAGAAGTTCACCGGTGTGAACTTCAAACGTTGGCAACAAAAGATGTTCTTTTATATGACAACGTTGAACCTTGCATTCTTGACTGAAACCGCTCCCCAAATCATTGAAGGGGAAATGGATGCTCAATCTGTGAGCGCGGTTCACGCTTGTAATCATTCTTATTTCTTGTGTCGTAACTATGTCCTTAATGGCATGGTGGATTCTCTTATAATGTGTATTGTAAAGCAAAGACTGCCAAAAAATTATGGGAGTCTTTAGAACGCAAATACAAAACAGAAGATGCAGACACTAAGAAATTTGTGATGGCTAAATTCTTGGATTCTAAAATGATTGACGCCAAAACTGTTATGAGTCAAGTCCAAGAGTTACAGGTTATTCTTCATGATATTCATGCAGAAGGAATGATGCTTAGCGAGACATTTCAAGTTGCAGTTATGATCAAAAAATTGCCTCTAAGCTGGATTGATTTCAAGAACTATCTCGAACA
The DNA here is from genome assembly GCA_025215565.1 of Flaveria ramosissima. Taxonomy (NCBI): domain Eukaryota; kingdom Viridiplantae; phylum Streptophyta; class Magnoliopsida; order Asterales; family Asteraceae; genus Flaveria; species Flaveria ramosissima. The sequence continues at coordinate 65,053,058 of CM046046.1, forward strand.
TAAGCGAAAGGAAATAACAATTGAAGATCTTGTGGTTCGTCTTCGTATTGAAGAAGATACAAAGTTGCTCAAAAGAAAACCTCCGTTCCCGAATTTGCAAAGGCTAATGTTGTTGAGCATGGTCAATCCTCTAAGGGTAACAAAAACAAAGGATGGGTTGGGAAGAAAACTAATGGGAAGGGATTTCACCTTGGACCTAAAGATGGAATTATGAAAAAGAAATTTTAAGGTACTAGTTACAATTGCAACAAGCCAGGTCATCAGACAAATGAATGCAAGCAGCCCAAGAGAGAGACTACTCAACAAGCCAACATGGTTGATAATGTTGACAACCTTGTTTCTATGATTTCTGATATCACAATGATGATCAATAAATTTAATTTGGTTGGGTCGAATACCAAGGAATGGTGGGTTTATACCGGGGCTACCCGCCATGTTTGTGCTGCCAAGAACCTCTTCAACATCTTCAAGGAAGTCAAGGAAGAGAATCTCTTTACGGGAAACTCTGCCACTACTGTTATCAAGGAGGATAGGAATGTGATCATAAAAATGATGTCTGGAAAGGAGCTTACCTTAACCAATATGTTGTATGTCCCTAAGATTCGCAAGAATCTTGTGTCTGGGTGGTAGTTGAACAAGTTTGGGTTTAAAATAGTGTTCGAGTCTGATAAGGTCGTGTTGACCAAAAATGGTATGTATGTTGGTAAGGGTTATGCCCTTAATGGTATGTTCAAACTGAATGTAAGTGTTGTGAATGGAATAAATAAGATTGGCAATAGTTCTGCTTATTTGCTTGAGTCTTCAAACATATGGCATGGTAGACTAGGTCATGTTAACTTTAACTCTATTTGTTGTTTGATTAAATTAAATTGCATACCAACATTTGATAATGATTCAAACCATAAATATGAAACTTGTGTTGAAGCAAAACAAACTAGATCATCATTCAAAAAGGTTGAGCGAACCACCTAACCCCTTGATATGATTCACACTGATATATGATTCCCACTAGTAATGGGAACAAGTACTTAATAATTTCTATTGATGATAGTACAAAATATTGTCGTGTGTACTTACTCAAAATTAAGGATGAGGATATCGACAAGTTTATCTTGTTCAAAGCCAAAGCTGAAAATTAACTCAACCGGAAATTCAAAATCGTAAGAAGTGACCGGGGTGGTGAATATGTTTCACCTTTTATTGACGTTTGTGCGAAAAGTGGTATCATACATGAGCTCACGGCTGCGTACTCCCCGCAATCAAATGACATGGCTGAGCGCAAAAACCTTACTTTAAAAGAAATGATGAATGTCATGTTGATAAGCTGTGAGATAAGCCAGGGCATGTGGGGGATGCAAATTTATCAGCTAACTATGTGTTAAACATGATACCCTACTAAGAAAAAAGATGTAACACCGTATGAGTTATGGACAAGAATCAAACCATCATACAAATACTTACGAGTGTGGGGGTGTTTAGTTAAAGTGGTAGTGACACCATTGAAACGCCTAATAATAGGACCAAAAACTATGGATTGTGTATTTATAGGATACACTCGTCCTGGTGGTGCACTTCGCTTTCTTGTGCATGATTCTAAGAACCCTGAAATATGCAAGGGTACTATGTTAGAAGCAAAGGATGCATCATGGTTTGAACATATATTCCCATGCTTGGGGAAGGAAGAACATGGTTCATCAAGATCGGTTAAGGAAATTGGTCCAGATGATAATGTTGCCAATGATGAACCTCAAGTACAATATGAGACTAAAGATATTGAAATACGAAGAAGTAAAAGGCAAAGAATAGAAAAGTCTTTTGGTCCTGACTTTCTTACATGGTTGAAGAAGAACCTCAAACTTACCAACAAGCGGTAAGTTCCTTAGAAGGACCTTAATGGAGAGAGGCCATCAAATGTAAGATAGATTCTATCTTACAAAGTCATACTTCGAAACTAGTGGATCTTCCTCAAGGATGTAAAACACTAGGATATCGATGGATCTTCAAGAAAAAGATGTGAAAGCAGATGGTACCATTGATAAGTACATGGCAAGACTGGTGATCAAATGATATAAACAACGAGAAGGTTTAGATTACTTGGATATATATTCGCTAGTTACGCGAATAACTTCCATCAGGTTGGTACTTGCCATTGCCGCCATTAGAAATTTGGAAGTTCACTAAATGGATGTGAAAACAACTTTTTTGAATGGAAATCTAGAGGAAGAGATTTACATGGAATAACCTGAAGTTTTCATAGCCATCAGGCAAGAAAAGAAAGTGTGTAAACTTGTAAAATCCTTGTATGGGTTGAAACAAGCTCCAAAATAATGGCATCAAAAGTTTGATCATATCATGCTTGATGCTGGGTTCAAAATCAATGAATATAACAAGTGTGGACTTGTTTTAAGTCAATCCCACTATGTCGACAAAATTCTTGAGAAGCTTAATGCAAATGACTCCAACGTAGCTAGAACTCCTATTAACACAAGTCAACATCTAGCTAAGAATAGAGGTGAACATATTAACCAGTTGGAATACTCAAGAATTATCGGCAACTTGATGTATCTTATGAGCTGTACGATACCAGACCTAGCATATGCTGTAATCAAGCTAAGTCGATACACGAGCAACCCAAGTTCAATTCATTGGAAATGTATAACTCGGTTGCTTTGGTACTTAAGATACACTTGAGAATACATGTTGCATTATAACAGATATCCAACTGTTATCAAAGGACACTGTGATGCAAATTGGATATCTAACATGAATGATTTCATAAACAAACGGTTATTTCTAGATCCACGATGGAATCAGAATTCATCGCTTTAGATTAAGCGGTGAAGAGGCAGAATGGCTACGCCAATTTGTTGAGGATATACCAAGATGGCCTAAGCCGGCTTCGGCCATTTGTATACATTATGATAGCCAATCGACAATTGGTAGAGCTCATAGCACAATGTATAATGATAAGAATAGACATATTAGACGTAGACATAATACAGTATGACAACTAATCTCTACAAAAATTACCACTGTTGACTATGTGAAGTCAAAGGATAATATCAAGGATCCGCTAAAAAAAGGCCTAAGTAGAGAGTTAGTTTAGAAGTCGTCAATGGGAATGAGACTGAAGCTCTTTAAAAATTAAAGTTCATATGAAGGAAATGTAACTCAATAGATTGGAGATCACAAGAATTCAGTTCAATATGAAAACCTAATTGTATGAATTAGTTAGGTCACTATGGGAACGGAGTTTATTACAAAGTGTAGTAAATTTCCTAGTCCATTCCTAAAAATGACAAGTACGAGGCTAAGCCTACGGCTTTTAATGATTTGAATAATGTTACCATACATAGTGAATCACCTATGTGAGAGAGAAGTGGGGTCGCTTTGAAAAGTATTGCTTGGGCACAATAATTAATGGCTCTTGCAGAAGCAGACACATGTTCATGACCAATAACGAACATAACTATGAGGACTTAGCATTGTCAAGGAGAGTCTTGTGTGAAACGTATTATCGCCTACACAAATGGCAGACGAGTTCAAAGACATCGTCGTCTATTTAGAGCCAGTAGACTAAGTGCGTTTCATAAGCAAAGGTTCAAAGGGTAACACCTACCTATTGTATGCAAGATTCAACTGTTGAAATTTAATCGGATTGTTGATGTTTCTGAGATCAACCTCCATTCATGTAGGGGATTGTTGGTGTGAGGATTGAATGAGATGTCGAAATCTCAAATTCTTAAATAACTTTTATGAGAAATGGGTTTAGTCCATATTGGTGTGGGAATGAATTTTTATTTGGTTTATATGTATAAGCCTCCAAGTTTATTAAATTCTTATGTTGTGTTTTATTCTAGCACCTACTCGCACACAAGGGGGTGTAGAAAACAAGTTTCTAGGTTGGAAATTTCTTGAACCAATGCATCGCCCATGCGACATGCTGACATGAATGCAGCTCCGAAAACTCGGGCTCGCGAGAGGTCCCTTCTTGCTGCTGAAACCGTTTTTTGGTTTTGAACAACATATAATTTATGAAGCAAACCGTTTTGTTGATAATGATAATTATTATCAAAACCGTTTACCAATAATGAATGTTATTGTCGAAAATTAATATCGAAGCCGTTTGCTAATGATGATCATTATATTCGAATAATGATATAAAGCGTTTACGTAATAAATTGTAGTCGGTTACAATTCTATTATTTACGTGTTTATATAGAAACACATTACAGAGGTCAAAACACACCGAACAAACTCATCGTACAAACTCGGCAGCTTCATCAACTTCCGGCAATCTTTCAGGTAAGTGTAAAGTCCGACAGTACGCTGCTTTGAACCGGTGTACCCTGAGAACAGACGACGAATCTGTTTAAGGGAATTGTGTTAAACACAAGCCCGGTTCTGCTTATCTTTTTCCTGTTTCTTTTCTTTTCTTTTGCAGAATTACAACCTGCTGTTGCTCGTATTCTTCTTTATTGATATTACTTACAATCTTTATTGTATCTATTTTCGTTATTTGTTTATGTACACCGATTACGTATTTCTAACAATATGTAAGTTTTAAGATGGAGAAAACAAAACACAAAATTATAATAAACTTTAGTAATGTCTCCTCAAGTGTGTTTTGATTTACGATTACTTGATCCGACATCGGTTTTTCTTTGTTCGTGTGATTTAGTTTTGTTTGTTGTCCATGGTCACCGATGTCAGCTTTTTTTAGCTTAAATTCTAAACAAATGGTATAAAACAAGTTGTAAAAGTATTAGGATAATGAATTAAATAAAATCAAACTAAAGTTTAAATGATGAGTTCCAGTAACTGTGGGTCTGTGGGTAAGTTGACCCGTATAAATCTGTTTATGGATGAACACTTTGAGTATTGAGGGATTATAATGATTTGTTTCTTTTTAATTGAATTGATGAGGTATAAGGCTACCGATCAACAAATGCAAATGAAGGTTACTTGAGGCTTTAGTTACGTATGACTCTTATATATTTAAGCATAAGAAAGTATTATGTCAATGAATTAACAAAAACAAAACTAGAGTTTAAAGTTACGTTTAAGTAAATTATGGTATATTTGGCACTTATTGATCTAAAATGAACAATTTGAGTTTTGAGGGATTACAATGATTGTTTTTTTAAATAAATTATCATGTACAAGGCTAACAATCAGAGCAAGAGATGTACTTGCAATTGAAAGCCATTTAGGAATTATCAAAAACATCAATGTTGTTTAGGTTAAAAAGGTTTTTAAAGATTTGTAATTAATAAGATATCATTGTTTACTCTTTTTTATTATGTATTTATAAAATTAATTTGAAACGCATAGTTTTTACTTTACTATTCAGCTATTTTATTAAATTTTATTGTTCTGATCGCTAGTACACTTATCAATAAAGTGAAGACTGAAGAGTAATCCATATAGTTCATACACAATAAGGGGCTGTTTGTTTTGGTTTGACCCGGCTGACCCGGCTGACTCGGTCAGCGGGTCAGCCCGTTTGATACGCGAATGGAACAATCTGACCGGGTCATATGGTTTGACCCAGACTTGAAAAAACAAGTTGCTGACCCAGCAGGCCAACACTCTCCCCTTCCCTGATCGGCGCCCCCTTCCTCCCCCGCCGGACTCAACGACTTCCTCACCTTCCCCTCCGGCGAACCGCCGCCCGCCGGACCGTTCAGGGCGGTGGTCCGGGAGTTTCTGCTCCGGCGTGCGCTGCTTCCGCCGCCGTCGTTGCTGCTCCGCCGGCGGCGTACCGGGGCCGACTGCTTGTGGTAACTCTAGTCATGTTGCAACTAAGGATTTGGGTGAGGGACCGTCGGTGGTTAGGAGTGATAATTTAGGATTGGGAAGTAGACCTATTGTATTTTCAGCTTCAAAGGAAGGTGAGGGTGTTAATGGAGATGGTATTAAATCCTATAGTGGGGCTGTTTTGGGAGATCAAAAGGGATCTGATAAGGTTACCCTGCGTTATGTTCCCCCCACTGTTCTTCCTTCAGGTGAGAAAGTGGTGAAACTCAAAAGGGATTGTATATGTGTATGTATATGTGGGTATGTAGATGTGTATGTATATGTGTTGAATTATTCTAATTTGGCTATTTTTATTAATTACACAACACCAGTTAAATTCAAACTCGTTTAAACAACGGGGCAATAATGTTATTTTTATCATTCAGCAGAGTCAGTCAGATACTAAATCAAACAGCCAAGTTTCAGTCAGATGCAGACTCAGTCAGAACCTCTTACTGGGTCAGCTTCTGACTCAGTCAGATCTTACTCAGTCAGCGCAATCAAACAGCCCCTAAGCCAATCATTAATACGAATAAAACAAAATAATTATTGATACATATCATCTTCATACAACCACTTTACCATATGTTATGTTCTTACAATTATTTTGCCACATGCCATTATAATTGAAAGTTTACATTTTATGATAACATTAAATGCTAATGATGTTGTATATCTTTTCCTAATTGATAAACAAATAAATTAATAAATAAAAAAACATGTTTTTGTATAAAAAAACATAGAACTTTTGAAATAATATTTAATTAATGATGAAGTTTTTTAATACAAAAAACTATCTAAAAATGACGGTGTTTAAAAATCATTTATAAAAAATAAAATGTTAAAAAACATTTTTTAATCAAAGCATTTTTAAGACGGAAGTTAAAAAATATATTGCTATTATTTTATTACTTAAAGTAGTTAACTATACGTAATTTCGATATATCTTATCTCAAATAATAACTTTATAATTTATGAATATTGATTAATAATTTTTAATTTAATAATTTTATTTAATAAGTGTGATACACGGTGTTTAAACTAAGGTAATGAATGAAAACCCAAACACTCACGAACGTTTATTGGGACTTCTTGTTGGGTCAGTTTGGGCTGTAAACAAATCTTTAACGAGTCCAGAACACCATCTCAATTCCCAAAATTTCAAATTTTGTGCGGATTCTTCACTATCAACTATCAAATCATTATTGTTCGTCATTTACCGATTCCAAATATTTGCTATCTGATCTGCTAATCAGGTTATCTTTTTACTACTTTTGTTAGGGTTTCTTACATTGGGTGTAGGAGTTTTTATAGTTTGATGGTTTCTTGTTCAGTTGTTACTAAATTGCTACTAAGAAGATGCGTGTACATAGATGGTGTATCATATATGTGACCCTTTATCTGATAACAGTCTTTAGGCTACAAAATTGTGTTCATGGTGTTGTTATGATTCTTTGAACTTTCAAGATTATTAGTTGTTATAATGATTTGTAATCTGCTACGTTTACCATTTGCTGTTTTCACACCTAGAATTGATATATTAGTTGTAAATTGTGACTGGTATGCAACCTTGAAACATGCCTGAAGTGTTATGGTTGATTCATTTTTTAACATGTTCAACCCATTTGAATTGTTTTTCTTACAACATTTTTCAGTGTTTAACCCGTTTAATGCATTTTGCTCGTTCACCCGTTTTAAATTTTTTTGAACCCATTCGACACACTTGGCCCTTTGACACGTCTTATTTGTTAACAGGAGCATTCTGTGTAAAATCTGATCTCATCTTGTTGGAACTGAAAACAGGTGCTTATCTGTCTTTCTCTCTGTCAATTTCAGTGGTTGATGTATGTTTGCTACATGTTTAAAAAGTCTTAAGATAAATCTTTTACTTGTTAGACATGTTCTAAAGATGATGCATTAAGGTCCTTTTCATGATTGCTCTGTGACACTAGAAGCTCTTAGTGAGCTCCATGTTTGTTAAGCTCTTAATGCAGTTGGTACTTTAAAGTTGGGTTTTGAATGCCCATGTGGCTTATTGAACCCAGGTCGTTCGCTATAGGATAGTTGGCCAGTTTTGACTAATTTTATTCAGGTTTTTTCTCTCAACTTGAGTGCCCCAATCAAGCTAAATTACATGTCATCTTCTAGCATAGTAATCATGTAAAGCAAAAAGAGGCACTTTAATAAAAAAACCTTTAGAAACTAGAAAATTAACTCGATCAAGATACTGATGATGGACTCTTCCAGGGGCAGAGTTATGGTCATGTTAGGAAATCATGTTATCCTATTTTTCTTTCTTAGTTTCTTCTACCTTCACTTTCATTATTGAAATAGACAAATGGAACTGAAATAATCTATTTATTTTAAGCAAAAAACTCCATCTTGAAATTTAGAAGTTCTTTCAATACAATGATAGCTGAAAGTTATCTTCTCTTAATTACCATGCTGATGTAAAAAATGTTTTTGGCAGTTGTTGAGGAGAGACATGAAGGTTAAGCTTTTGCGTATCCTTACCAAGTTACTCGTACATTTTAGTATTGTCATTTTTGTTAGGTGACATTGTGATAACATGGTTAATATGTTCTCCACATGATTTAGTTATTGCCAGAATGCTACAATATCATACTGTTCTTTTGTTTTGTTTAGGGGTGGCAATTCCTGACATTTTAGTTAGGTTTTGGGTTGATCTATTTAACCTATATAATCAAACGGGCTGTGTTTGAGTTGTTTGTTTAGTTAAACATGTCAGCTCGTCATCCTGGTAAAAATTAGAATAAAAAGTAGATTTTGTTTTTGATAAGATTAACATTGCTTACGAACAGTTTTAACGCATTTATTACAACCCTTCAACCCATATGCAACTTGATTACAGGCCACAAACTCATTTATAACCACAACCTGTTTAGATAAATGGGCTATACAAGTTGTGCAGGGGTTATATGATTTCGAGTGTTTCTAGTTTAAAATTGATGTCTTTACGCTGATAAATATTGAGTCTGTGTTTGAGTTCATCAATTCAACCTAGCACGATCGCCGCTCCTAGTTTTGGTGTTTGTTGACTTCACAAACTTTAGTGGTGGTATGTCCTGATCAACCATGGTTCAATGCTTCCAAACCAGATTAAATCACTTCTTGCTATCCACATATATTAAGAATCATCTGACCATATTATTTTAAATAATAATATCCTTTCTTTATTGGATAAAATAGACAAATCAATACTAGATTTCCTACATGATGGACCTTGAATGTGACAGAGAAATCATACATGCATCTTGTTCAAAGAACAGTCCTAATTAAGGGCTACCTGCACATCTTGGTATTGTCACTACTTATTATGAAACAATTTAATGAGTTAATTTCTTGCCATTGTTTCTGCTTTTTCTTAACCAATTACCTATGCAATTCTGGTGGACCTACAAAACAGAGTATGTTTCTTGCCTTTCATTCTACTATTTTGTTTAGACTTTAGATGTGGTTTATTATGGGTGGGTATTCAAATTGTATTATGTGATGTGTAGATGGCATGCAGTAGCTTCATGGACATGGGATGCTCAGGATGAAACATGTGGGATATGTAGGATGGCTTTTGATGGTTGTTGTACTGACTGTAAACTCCCTGGTGATGATTGCCCATTAAGTAAGTCTCTTTTTTGTACCCCTTCAACTCGTCTTTGGATGTTTTCAGTAACACTTCATGTTTGTTGTTAACTGTAAAAACTTGCTCTTCTTCTTTGCCAACACAAACAATACCTCTTCCACTTTCTCTAATATACTGACATCGATGATATGCATTTCTATAAATTTTCCAACTTTTTGACCCACACACAAGTTGATCCATTCATAAGTAAATGGGTGGATATTGCTGTTTAAGGTTAAAACATTTAATATAGCTACACACTTGCTAAAGGTGAGAAATGAAATTACATGCTCTCTGCTTCTATTATCTTTTGTGTTCATATATTAATAAATAGGTTATAGACCCGTGTAATGCACAGGTTGAACAAGCATATTTTAAAAAAGTATGTGCATTAACTATAAATCTTTAAAAATTTCTTTATACACAACATTGATGTTTTATTTGTAGATCTATCATCTTTATCTAATATTAGTAGTTTAACTTAATCTTAACTTGTAACCCTGGATAACGCCACATATAATTGACCATGTGGGAATACCGGTTGTCTCAAAAACAATCTAACCTTTGATATTGATTGTCATTGCAACACACATTGACATTGGAAGCTATCTTCTCTGCTTCTGTGACTCGCTTACAAAGTGATATGACTTGTAATCTTGTTCAATTACACAAACCATTTCTCTGATTAATATTTCTCAGTAACATTATTGGAAGACCGGAAATTACACACACATTTACTTGTAATCTTGTTCAATTACACAAACCTACCTTTAGTACTAAACTTGGAAGACCAGAAATTTTTAAGCAATTTAGAAGATCAGATGAGCACATGTTTTCTTGTAAAGTATCATTCAAAATATCTGTTTTGACAAAGTTGTAGCATTTTGTCACCATTGTGGTATTATTAAAACATGATATCGATTGAACATGAAGATCATCAAAGTATTATTGAACGGTTATCGCCAAATTACACACTAAACAACTATTTATAGTAGTTAGAAGGTCTAACTAACTATTTACACATTTTACCCCTAAAACTATGCTATTGTTACAAAAGAATTCTAAACAATACAAAGAATTACACTAATACTTCGGAAGAAAATTAGACTTCGGAAGAAATCAATTACACTTCGGAAGTAATAAGCTTCGGAAGCTTCGGAAGTATAACAATCACCCCCTTAATTCTTTTATTGAACCTACTCCAAGCAGCCCTTTCATAACAGCAAATTTTAGCCTCGGAAGAGCTTTTGTAAGAATATCAGCTCTTTGTTCCTCTCCACTAATGTGCTTCACAACTACCAAACTTCTTTCAACACAACTCCTTATGTAATGGTATCTGACATCTATGTGCTTAGATCTTCCATGAAACACTGGATTCTTCATTAATTGAATAGCTGACTTATTATCCACATGTATTAAAACTGGTCCTGCCTTAACTCCAGTTAATACTTCCAACACACTTCTTAACCACACAGCTTGCTGTGCAGAAGCAGTAGCAGCTATAAATTCAGCCTCACAGGATGATAAAGCAACAATTCCTTGCTTTTGACCAACCCAACTAACAGGTCCTCCACCATAATAGAACACCATACCTGTTGTGCTCTTCCCATCAGCTTTAGTAGGTGCATGAGAACTATCACTATAACCCACTAAATCATCAATATTACCATATTCATACCAAATACCATGATCTATAGTACCTTTTAAGTATCTCAGAATGTGCTTGACTGCTTGCCAATGAGTAGTTCTAGGAAACTCCATGAATCTACTAACTATCCCCACTGAGTAACTCAAGTCAGGTCTAGTTTGAGTTAAGTATCTCAAACACCCTATAACTCTTCTATACTTAGTAGCATCCACAGAATCCTGATCCTCATCTTTCCCTAACTTCAACCCTGGATCCATAGGGACTTTGGTTGAATTGCACTCCCACATATTTTGTTCTTCCAGAATTTTCTTTGCATACCCAGACTGATTCAAGAATATACCCTTTTCTTATTGTATCACCTCTATGCCTAAGTAGGAGTTTAACAAACCAAGATCCGTCATCTCAAACTTAGACTTCATCATGGCTTTAAACTCCTCAACCATCCTTGCACTAGAACAAGTTACTATCAAGTCATCCACATACACTCCTATTATCACAGATCCATCCTCAGATTGATTCTTGTATACTGCATGTTCTTGTGGACACCTTTTAAAACCAAATTCTACCAAGGTATTATGTAATTTCTCATTCCAAGCCCTTGGAGCTTGTTTAAGACCATACAATGCCTTAATGAGCTTATACACCAACCTTTCTTTACCAGACTTCACAAAACCCTCTGGCTGTGTCACATACACATCTTCTTTCAAATCTCCATTCAAGAAGGCTGTTTTGACATCCAAATGATGAACCTTCCATTTCTTTACCAGACTTCACAAAACCCTCTGGCTGTGTCACATACACATCTTCTTTCAAATCTCCATTCAAGAAGGCTGTGTCACATACACATCTTCTTTCAAATCTCCATTCAAGAAGGCTGTTTTGACATCCAAATGATGAACCTTCCATTTCTTTGTAGCTGCTAAGGCCAGAATCAACCTCACAGTCTCTAACCTAGCAACAGGAGCAAACACTTCTTCATAGTCAACTCCATACTTCTGAACATAACCTTTCACAACCAACCTGGCTTTGTGCCTGATAACCCTTCCCTCTGCATTCCTTTTGAGTTTAACAACCACTTAACTCCTATAGGTTTCACTCCCCTTGGACATTCAACTAGATTCCAAGTTCTATTCTTCTCTATGCTATTAATCTCATCTTGCATAGCTTTTCTCCACTCAGGATTGATTTTAGCCTGCTCATAGTTGATTGGCTCTTCTACTAACAACAACTCTGACTCATTTAACATAGGAGGCTCAAAAGGAAACTGTTCTAAGACCTCTGATCTATTGAACACATCATTTAAGCTTGCAAAACCTTTAGGTGGGGTATCATCATATGTTGATCTGGGAACCTGGGCAGCATCCATAGGATAAGCTTCACTTGCACCCCCTGAATCCTCCAATTCTTCTCCAGACTCAGAGTTAGACTGATCTTGACTGAACACTTTATTCGGAGAAGCTTCATTCCCAGTACTCATGTCAGAGTTCTGATCCAAATGATCAGATGTTGGAGCAGTTGATGCTACATCACTCAAACCAGGTACAGTAGAGGACACACCCAGTGTTGCATACCTTTGGCTTGACACACCAGAAGTACTGTTTTCCCATTCCCATGGTTTTCCTTCCTCAAACTTCACATCTCTGCTCACCACTATCCTCCCAGTCACTGGGTTATAGAGCCTGTAGGCTTTAGAACCAGGTTCTATGCCTAGATGCACCATTGAGATACTCCTATCATCCAACTTCTTTACTTGATGACTGGGGATCTTGACATGTGCCTTGCATCCAAATACCCTTAGATGCTTCATCTTTGGCTTTCTTTTGAACAAACTCTCATATGGTGTGATCTCTTCTAGTGCCTTAGTTGGACTCCTATTCAGCAAGAAGACTGAGTGTCTTACAGCTTCAGCCCAGAAGTCCAAAGGCATATGCATTGCTTTTAGAATAGATCTGGTCATGCCCATAACCGTCTGGTTTCTCCTTTCCACAACCCCATTTTGTTGTGGAGAGTAGGGGGCTGTCAGGTATCTTTTGATTCCCTCCAGGTTACATAGCTGTTCAAAGCTTTTGGAAGTAAACTCTCCTCCCCTATCCGTTCTAAGGGCTTTAATCTTGATTGAACTTGGGCTTTGAATATCTTGAATGCTTCTGGTGCTTCATCTTTAGACTTCAGCAAGTATACCCACATGAATCTTGAGCAGTCATCCACCAAGAGCATGAAGTATCTGTTCCCAGCAGAGGTGGGTGGATCTATTGGCCCACACAGATCTGCATGTACTAGTTCAAGAGGTGTCTTTGCCCTGAAATTGCTCGTACTAGGGTAGGCTTGACTTCTATGTTTGCCAACCAGACAACTCTCACATAATTGTGATTTGTGGCTAATCTTGGGCATTCCCCTCACCATATTGTGCCTTGACATACGATTTATGGAGTCAAAACTCAAATGTCCCAGCCTTGCATGCCATGTCCAAGCTTGATCATGCATGGCTGTAAGTAGACACATAGGAGGTGTGACCGTGAGTTTTATCTTGTACAACCTATTTTCAGACTTCTTTACCTTCATCAGGGTCCTTCCACTCTTCTCATAGACCCATAGGTAGCCATCTTTCATCAAAACTTTACAACCCACTTCATCCAACTGGCCCAGACTTAGTATATTGCTCCTTAGAGCAGGTATGAAGTAGACATTTGTCACTACTCTGTGTTCCCCATTGCTACATTGAAAGCATATGGATCCCCTGCCTCTGATTACAACCACTGACCCATCCCCAAACTTCACCTTGCCAGTAATGGCTTCATCCAGTTCAGTGAAGTGGGTTTTGATGCCAGTCATGTGGTTGCTGGCCCCGTTGTCGAGATACCAGGTGCAAGAGTCACCTTCACTTGGCATATCCTTCGGAAACACACTTTGTTCCTCAAGTAGGCCCATATCTTGTTGCACCATCAATAAGGCTGGTTCTTGATCTTCTTGTGTTTGTGCCAAATGTGCTTCCTGGTCTCCTCTTCTTGGAGCCCGATACTCACTAGAGAAATGGCCCAATTTGTCACAATTGAAACATCTCATGTTTCTCTTATCCTTCTTGGTGGCATTGGAACTTTTGTCACCGCCTTCCGCGTTGGTTTTGCTTCCCCTGCCCTGAGCGTTCCTTCCTCTCCCTTTGCCTTTTCCTCTATTATCCCATCCACTGGATCGTGGATTTTGAGTCTTGGGTTCAAGCTTGGCCTTCTCTTGCCATTCACTCTTTGTCAAGAGTAATTGCCCTGAGGAGTTCTTCCCTTGAGAGGCTGGTTTCAACCTTTCTTCGTATGCCTTCAGTCTCCCCACCAAGTCTTCAAAGGACATAGCTGCCAAATCTGCAAATTGCTCTATGGCTGCCACAATAGGGAGGAACCTATCAGGGGCTCCCTTCAAGAACTTGCTCACTTGTTTAGAGGTTGCAACGGTTGTTCCCAGGGCTCTATAGCGTGACACCAACTCTCCCATCTTGCCCGCAAAGTCATCTATCGACTCAGACTCCGCCATGGACAGCATTTCAAACTCACGATCTAGAGTTTGAATTCGGGCCTGTTTGACCCTATCCTCGCCTACATACCGCTTCTTCAGGGCACCCCATATCTCCTTCGCGGACTTGAATGCAGCCACCTGCATTAGTACATCCTCCGGCAAAGACTGGAAGATGAAGGCTCTTGCCTTCTTGCCAACCTTGGCATCCACCGCGCCTGGGGTGGGTGGTTCAATGGCATCCCAGAGCCCCTGTGTTAGTTAATTCATTGTATTGTTTAGAGTTTTGTGTTTTGTGTCTAGAATGTATTAGTTCATAGTATAGGGACTAGAAGTGTAACATGTGAGTTAGTTAGTTAGAACTTCTAACTACTATAAGTATGTGATGTATATTGTAATTGAGTTTAACACCTTAATAAAATTGATGATCTTCATGTTCTAAATCTAACATTTGGTATCAGAGCCCTTTAACGGCTCTCGATCCAATCGGTGAATTCCTTCCGAAGTTCTTCGAATCGCACTCTCGATCACTCGAAGGTTGCAACCAAAACGGGTTGCAATTCAGCCTACACGCAATCAATTAACGGAAATTCGACTCTAATCGGATGGCGGACAATAATCGGCAAGTAGCCCTCAGAGACTTGAATGATTCAATTTCATTCAAGATTCCGATACTGACGCCCACCACGTATACCTCGTGGGCGATTAAGATGGAAGCGTTCATGGATGCCCAGGGACTCTGGGATGCCATTGAACCACCGACGACCGCCGCTGTGGATGAAAAGCTCGGCAAGAAGGCCAGAGCATTCATATTCCAGGCACTGCCAGAGGATGTGCTAATGCAGGTTGCTGCATTCAAAAGTGCGAAAGACATCTGGGGGGCCCTGAAGAAGAGGTTCGTCGGAGAAGACAGGGTAAAGCAGGCAAGGATCCAAACGCTGGATCATGAGTTCGAGATGCTGAAGATGTCCGAGAATGATTCAATTGATGAATTCGCAGGCAAGATGGGAGAACTGGTGTCAAGATATCGAGCTCTGGGAACCACAATCGCAGCCTCCAAACAAGTACGGAAGTTCTTGAAGGCTGCCCCGGAGAGATTTCTCCCGATTGTGGCTGCCATCGAGCAATTCTCTAATCTTGACACAATGGCCTTTGAGGAATTGGTGGGGAGATTGAAGGCGTATGAAGAGAGGATAAAGCCAGCTTCCCAAGGAAAGAATTCCTCTGGTCAATTACTCCTGACCAGGGCTGAATGGCAAGAAAGGATTAAGTGTGAATCCAAACATGAAAGCCACAAACAGTCAGGTTCCGGGGAGGCAAGGGAGAGACAAAGAGGTAGGGGAAGAACTGAGAAGGGAAGGAGTTATAGAACCCAATCTGATGGAGGTGACAAAGGGAACCCTCCAAAGAAAGACAAAACAAAGATCAGATGTTTCAATTGTGATCGTCTGGGGCACTACTCAAGTGAGTGCAGGGCACCAAAGACAAAGAATGATGAAGCCCATTTGACTCAGACCCAAGAGGATCAAGAACCCACTTTGCTGATGGTGAAAGTGATACAAGACCTGGGTTTGCTGGAAGAAAACAATGTCTACCCGAAAGAAATGACCACAGAGGTGGATGCAAGCACATGGTACTTGGACAATGGTGCGAGTAACCACATGACAGGAGTAAAATCTCACTTCACTGACTTGGATGAGACTATTACTGGGAAAGTGAAGTTCGGAGATGGATCAGTTGTTGTCATAAAAGGCAGGGGATCAATTTGCTTTCAGTGCAAGAATGGAGACCACAAAGTAGTCACCAATGTGTATTATATCCCTGCTCTCATGAGCAACATACTGAGCTTAGGCCAATTAGATGAGGTTGGCTGTAAGATTCTGATGCAAAATGGATACCTGTGGGTGTTTGAGAGGGATGGAAGAACCCTCCTAAGAGTTAAGAAGGGTAACAACAGGCTCTATAAGATCAACATAGATGTAACCCTCCCCAAGTGTCTAATGGGAGAGGTGAAGGATGTGGCCTGGATATGGCATTCAAGATTGGGTCACCTGAACTTTGACTCAATCAAGAACATGTCCAAATTCAATATGGCAAGAGGTCTGCCTAGAATTGACCACAAATCCCAAATATGTGAAAGCTGTCTAGTAGGGAAACAAAGAAGACACCCCTACCCTACAACAAGTGCATACAGGGCCAATAAGCCATTGGAATTGGTTCATGCAGATTTGTGTGGTCCTTTGGATCCACCTACTCCTGCTGGGAATAAGTATGTCATGTTATTAGTAGATGACTACTCTAGATATATGTGGGTGTATTTCTTGAAGTCAAAGAATGAGGCCCCTATAGCTTTTCAGAAGTTCATGTCTCAAGCTCAGACAGAGACAACCTTCAAGCTGAAAGCTCTCAGAACAGATAGGGGGGGAGAGTTCACTTCTAAAAGGTTTGAGCAATTGTGCAGCCTGGATGGAATAAGGAGGTATCTAACTGCACCATACTCTCCTCAACAGAATGGGGTTGTGGAGAGAAGAAATCAAACTGTTATGGGGATGGTTAGGTCAATTCTTAAAGCTATGAATGTGCCTTTGTGGTTGTGGGCAGAAGCAGTAAGGCACTCAGTCTTCCTGCTGAATAGGAGTCCAACCAAGGCCTTAATCAACATGACCCCTTATGAAAGATTGTTTGATAAGAAGCCAAAGGTAAAACACTTGAGAGTGTTTGGATGTTTAGCTCATGTAAGGGTCAGTGATCAATTGAGGAAGTTGGATGATAGAAGCACACCAATGGTGCATCTAGGTGTGGAGCCTGGTACAAAGGCTTATAGGATGTACAATCCTGTGACTGGGAAAATAACAGTCAGCAGGGATGTGCACTTTGAAGAGAGTAAACCTTGGAAGTGGGATACAACTAATGTGTATCATTCCAACCAAAGCTATGCTAGCTTTGGTGGAGAAGTGAGTGTTCCGGATCAAAGTGGGGGGGCCACTAGTGAAGCCAGCCTTGACCAGACTCAGGACAGTCATGAATTTGAGCATGATCAGCCTTATGGGTTAGAGCAGGGCTCTGGGGGTGATGAAGGGGAACACACATCAAATAATCAAGTACCTAGATCAACATATGATGACACACCACCTAAGGGGTTTACAACTTTGGAAGATGTGTTTAGTAGAACAGATATCTTGGAGAAGGTACCTTTCAACCCTCCAAACTTTGATGAATCAGAGTTGATGTTACTTCTAGAAGAGCCTGTGAGATTTGAACAAGCCAAAGAACATCCAGAATGGATGAAAGCCATGAAAAGTGAAATTGAAAGCATTGAGAAAAATGGCACTTGGAAATTGGTTGACTGTCCAAAAGGTGTGAAACCAATTGGTCTCAAGTGGTTGTTCAAACTCAAAAGGGATGCTGAGGGAAAGGTGATTAGACATAAGGCTAGGCTGGTAGTAAAGGGGTATGTGCAACAGTATGGTGTTGATTATGAAGAAGTCTTTGCCCCGGTGGCTGTCAGGCTGATATTGGCTATGGCTGCAGTGAACAGGTGGAAGGTGCATCATCTTGATGTAAAGACAGCATTTCTCAATGGTGAGCTGAAAGAAGAAGTGTATGTGATTCAACCTGAGGGGTTCATACAACCTGGAAATGAAAGAAAAGTCTACAAGCTTTTGAAAGCCCTGTATGGTTTGAAACAGGCACCTAGAGCTTGGAATGAAAAACTGCATACTACATTGATCAAGTTTGACTTTAAAAGATGCTCAAGAGAACATGCAGTGTATAAGAAGAACACAGAATGGGGTACTTTGATAATTGGTGTCTATGTGGATGATATTATAGCTACAGGATCTAATGATGATGTGATCAAAGAGTTTAAGTCTATGATGATGTCTTATTTTGAGATGACTGATTTGGGATTACTCAACTATTATTTGGGGATAGAAGTTAAGCAAACAACTGAAGGGATTTTCTTAACTCAATCTGGATATGCAAGGAAGATTCTTGAAGATCAAAAGATGTGGGAATGTAACTCCACAAAGATCCCTATGGATCCAGGATTGAAATTGGGTAAAAATGAGGATGCTGAGTCTGTGAATGTGACTCAGTATAGGAGAGTGATAGGTTGTTTGAGGTATATTACTCAGACCAGACCTGATTTGTGCTATTCAGTAGGGATTGCTAGTAGATTTATGGCAGATCCTAAGGCATCACATTGGCAAGTTATCAAGACCATTCTTAGATATTTGAAGGGGACTGTGGAAGAAGGAATATGGTATGAATATGGGGCTGCTAAAGAGTTGATTGGATATAGTGATAGTTCACATGCTCCCACTAAATCTGATGGAAGAAGTACTACTGGGATGGTGTTCTATTTTGGTGGTGGTCCAGTGAGTTGGGTAAGTCAAAAGCAAGCCACAGTGGCTCTGTCTTCATGTGAAGCAGAGTTCATGGCAGCTACAGCCACAGCCCAACAGGCTGTGTGGCTTAAAGGTTTAATAGAAGAGTTGACTGATCAAGAGATGGGTCCTATTTTGTTGTATGTAGACAACAAATCAGCTATTCAGCTGATGAAGAATCCTGTATTCCATGGCAGGTCTAAACATATAGATGTGAGGTACCACTATATTAGAGGATGTGTTGAAAAGAATCTAGTGGTGGTAAAGCATATAAGTGGAGAAGAACAAAAGGCAGATGTGTTGACCAAAGCTTTATCAAGGATCAAGTTTGCAGAAATGAAGCTGAAATTAGGAGTTGGAACAATGCAAGAATTAAGGGGGTGAATGTTAGTTAATTCATTGTATTGTTTAGAGTTTTGTGTTTTGTGTCTAGAATGTATTAGTTCATAGTATAGGGACTAGAAGTGTAACATGTGAGTTAGTTAGTTAGAACTTCTAACTACTATAAGTATGTGATGTATATTGTAATTGAGTTTAACACCTTAATAAAATTGATGATCTTCATGTTCTAAATCTAACACCCTGGGCATCCATGAATGCTTCCATCTTTATCGCCCAGGAGGTGTAGTTTAGGGGTGTCATTCGGGTTTTTTAATCGGGTTTAGGGTTCCTCGGGTCGGGTTCCTCGGGTTTCTAGGTGTAGGAAATCAACCCGAAGACCAAACCAAATAAGTAAAATTTAATCGGTTTTCGGGTTTCGGTATTTGGGTTTATTCGGGTCGGGTTAATCGGTTTTCGGGTTTAGACTAAACCATTAAGTTTAAAATTATTTGTTATCTCAAATGTTTGTATAAGCAATATGTATGTGATCAAAATGTATATATGAGATGTAACATATGTTATCAATATAGAATTTTATTTATTATCTTGATCCGAAAGTGTTTTCATATTTACATTTACATTGTTATGCATATTCAAATATTAAAAGACATTATATTTTAGTTATCCTTGAAGTTCACGTAATAAAATTGAACAACTAACATTGAAATATAAAATTTAAAAAATTATGTTTTCAAATCTTGTAAATGGTACCATAATACACACATATAAATATACACACACATATAAATAAATCTTAGAATTTTTTAAAAACTAATATTCGGGTTAATCGGGTTGACCCAAATCTCTCAAAATCAACCCAAATACCAAACCATTTATAAAGATCGGGTTCGGTTTAATGTAATAATCGGGTTAGGTTGCTCGGGTTTGTCCTTAATAGGGTTCGGGTTGATTTTATTCGGGTTTGATATTCGGGTTCGGGTAAAAAACACACCCCTAGTGTAGTTTGTCGGCGTAAGGATCGGAATCTTGAACGAAATCGGATCGCTAATATCTTTCAGGACCACCTGTCTGTTCTGGTCCGCCATCGAATTGAATCAAGAAATCAAATTGGGTGGGAATTACTGTCGAACACAGTAGGCGTAAGATTGGGGAATCTTTTGAGATCGGAGGAGGGATACGACTAATCAAGATCGTAAGACGAAGACGATGGATCGAGAGCCTATAATTGCTCTGATACCAAATGATATCGATTGAACATGAAGATCATCAAAGTATTATTGAACGGTTATCGCCAAATTACACACTAAACAACTATTTATAGTAGTTAGAAGGTCTAACTAACTATTTACACACTTTAACCCTTCACTATGCTATTGTTACAAAAGAATTCTAAACAATACCAAAAATTACACTAATACTTCGGAAGAAAATTAGACTTCAGAAGAAATCAATTACACTTCGGAAATAATAAGCTTCGGAAGCTTCGGAAGCTTCGGAAGTATAACAAAACAAACCTTTTGTGCACTTTTGACATTTGTATGTAGAAGGATTTTCAGCTAACATTGGTTTATGTACAAACAAACACTCCCGCATATGTGAAAATTTTCAAAAGTTTTTAATTTTTTTTAAAAACCGCCTTGAAATTTTGTACCCTGCATTGGAAAATAAAAAAACAAAGTAAAAATCATTTTGGATCCTTGAAACTTGGTCATTTTCATAGCCTGATGATATGCAATTTTATGGTATAGTCATACTTGAGAACGTCAAGATCTTCAAAAACATATTTATTTAGATTCCATCACTATGTTTTGTTAAATGATAAAGAAAAATAGTCATGGAATGAAGTTTTAATAAACAATCTAAAATTGTATAATGATGGAAGGTTATTATGGTAGTGTTAATATATATTTGACTAAAATATAAATATTGAAGTTTCTTTTTATTATTTATCGAAACTTACAATTACAATCAACAGTTAATTACGAATTTGAGTAAAATATAAATAATTATATTTTCTTTTATTTATTATGATATTTAGGAAAGTATAAATTTTTAAAATTTGAAATTAAAATTATTAAATATAGATGTTATAAACTTAAACATAGAAGGTATCAATTAGTTTGTTATGAGCGAAAATAAAAGATGGAGAGGGCTAAGAAGATGCCACATGTACTAAATCATTTTGATTTATTAGAAGTAGGATGATTCGTTTAGTTTGTTGTATACTATCCTGCTTGATTACAAATGTTAACTAATTCGGTTGTCTTATTTGATGCAGTATGGGGTGCTTGCAATCACGCGTTCCATCTTCACTGCATTCTCAAATGGGTGAACTCACAGACTTCCCAGGCACACTGTCCCATGTGCCGTAGGGAATGGCAGTTTAAAGAATGAAGGCCTGCTTGTTGCTATGATTTTCATGTCATTTTCGGAACGTACCATATAATGTCATCCTTGCATAATGAATCTATTTATGGAAACCAATCAACAATCATTGTTGCTGAAAGTTTGCCTAATTAACACATGTCCTATTTGATATCTTTACTTTTCTTAACATAAGTAGTCAAGTATTCATCACACAGTACCTCCAATGTTAGGAGGGTGGAGACCTCACAGTGGAAGGAAAATGAGCAAATTAGACATGATTTGTTGAAGTTGCATCTCTTTAAGGACATGACGTTGATTGAAGCTCCAAGCTCCTAGAGACGAAAGATAAAGGCCGGGGATTTCTACGAGGTCGGAGGTCATATCTTAGTCTGTTACTTTAACTTAGGTTGCCTTTAATGTAGGTGTAGACGTTAGGTACTTGTCATGTTTTGTCTTTAGTATTAGATGTGCCGGTTGTTTGTTTCTATGCATACCTTAAGTTATAGGTGTGTGTTAAGCTTTTGGAATGCCTTTAGCCCTAGGAATGCATGTGGAGCTTGAGTTACGTTAGTTTTAGTTTATGTTTGATGTGTACGCTTTCCTTCTCTGTTTATCCTTTGCTACTTATTTTTGTTTGTATGGCGATTGTTTTCGTCTTGCATTGTTCTTCGCGTTCTTTGCGTCGGGGACATCTCCAGGGGAAGCCACTATATCCCATTGGAATAAAGTAAGGTTGCCTCCAATATCAACAACACTATTTCCCGAGATTCTTTGTAGCAACACATCAGTTACAAATTAGCTGCAAATTTTGAATTATCATATCCATATATCATATGCCAATCTATTTAGTTTTATTTAAAGTGTCTTATGGGAATCACAACTTTGATGATACATACGTTTACATAACGTTAAAACACTTATTTAAGATGCGAAAGCTCTTATGCCTTGTTCTTGTTCAAACAGAAGCATGTCATTCTCATCCAGAGTCACCCATGCTTCAATTCCATCACCGTCTTTGTCATCCATTAAAGTTATCATATCATATGGCCGACCCGCAGCACTAACCCAATAAGGCTTCCCCCAACCAAAATCGGCCTCGTATATAGGAAACCGACACCAGCTCGTAATTAAGCAAAACTTGTTCTGTTTTACCTCTTCATAGGCCTCAATGTAACATGCATTTGCCTGTGTACACACCTCTTCACCACTTGCTTTTGAAAGCCAGTTGATTGTGTTTCTTGTTGTCTCTTCTATTAGAGCCACGAGGTCGCGCAACATGGGTTCTGTTCCGTTTTGTAAAAACCTGATTGGATACGGAATCCAAACGTTCCCAAACGAGCTTTCAGATACTGGTGACCCTATTTTTCCCCTTAAAGTTATTGAAGGAGTCAGCAAGCAATCCCTGAATCTCCCACTTTTGGCTCGGTCAACGGAGATAAGAGTCATCCATATTAATGCTGTCACCAATGTCACTCGACTATGTTTACAGTTTTCTGAACTGGCTTTTGCTCTTAGATGTGATATTGCAGCCCCATTAAAGACATACCTTTTGGTAAGAATCACATTTGAGCGCTCACCCTCCTTAAATGTAATGGGTGCGCGCTCAACTGCTGAAATTTCTGTTGGTGGAAATAAAGAAGCCAGGTTATCAAAAGAAGGGGCATATGCGCCACTGCTGCGCCCTGTGCAGTTGACGCTAGCCCATTCATTGACGAACCTAGCTAAGTTGTATGCATCGGTGACTTTGTGTGAAGCGCTAACACCGATCACAAGTGAACCACAGTCAAAGACGTTGACCTGGACGGTTATTAACGAGTCTGTGACTAGATCAGGTGCACCGATAAGTCGCCCAACCTGGTCAGTCTTGGGACCTTGGCTGAGAAAATCAACCAGTCTTACACTCACTCGAGTCTCTAAATACTTTACCCCTTGATCGCTACAATCAACTTCGAGCCGGTCCTGTGTGATTCTGCCAGCCAGCGGGTAGTACAGATTTAGCGCCTCTGATAACGACTTGACCAGCTTATCACATCTGTCATGGACCTCACCTGTGGTCTTATAGTAGAAGATCATATTCGTGTATAACGATGGAGCCAGTTGATCGAGTGCCGACAACTTGAAACGACGTAGATTTTCTGGGGTTGGCTTTGATGGTCTTATGAACTGAGTTGATTGAATCTTTATCTCCATGAATGTAAGGTGATTATGGTTTCAAATAGAATGAGTGATAGAATGGTATGTTTAGTTTTGGAAGAAAGTTAAAAGCAATAAAGTCATAATTATATTATGGAGACACAGAGTCAAAACTAACTATTATATATATCATGATCGATTCATACACATTCAAATGTGTAGATGTAAATAACAAAAAAATGCTAATCATGATATTAAATTTTGGATTTTATTGCGTCTTTTGACTTGTTTGTTACGTTGGCGTTTTTAGAATTCTTGGATTCTTATAGTACACCTGGTTTGAATTTATTTCATGTATATATACCCCTACCAGGTAATTAAAAACAATTATTACTTTAGATTATAAGTCTAACGATAAATTTGACCCGCATGTTGCTGCGGACCGCACGATGTCATTAATGTAGTTAATGATGTATTGTGGTGCGTCTGTGAACTCCATTATGCTCGTAGCTCCGGTTACACTAATGTGGTTAAATATATAAAATAAACGTATGAAGTTTGTACGTTTTGATTTTGGAGACATAAAATGACAACATTATGTCTTGAATGTGTCTAATAATTTTAAAAAAAGTAATCGAAATGAATAAAAAAAGTGTATGAAAAGTAAAAGAAATAAGGTGATTTCAATAAAAATAAAAGTAGAAAAAATAAAAGATATCAAAATAGGTAAAAAAGTGCAAGCAAAAAATATACTAGTTTGAGATTGAAATACATGTGTATTGGGTATGAGTTTTAATGCTTAACCACTACACCACATGCAACTTTAGTTGTTAAACATTGATCATATTATAAAAGTTCAAGTTACTAATATATAATTCATTAAATAATTTTTAATTACATATAAATTATTGGAGTTCAAAAAATAAAAGGGATGGACACGTTGGCCACGTTGGACTCATGTCAGTGGTACTGATTCAAACAGTTATATAAAATAATTTATTTAAAAAAAACACTAAAGAACATAGTAGGCTTGAAAACTTATCTGCTTGAAAACAGCTAAAAAATGTTTTAGTGGAATGGTTCAAACAAACATATAAAATAATTTATTTGAAAAAATTGAAATTATTGAAATAAGAGAGAAAATAAGAGTACAGAGAGGAAATCTAATTCACTTTTACTCATCACATACAACATATATATCGTACAATATACAGTACATAATAAAAATGATGTTAAATCCTCAAAATGGGAGGTATAATATCTCTTATAAATATGATATTTATAACACTCCTCCTCATATATATAATATATTACATCTCATAATACATTATGTAACATTATACAATTGGGCAATGTTAATCGGTTCTCTAAAGCTGATATTAATTGATACTACTTGATGAGTTATGTTGTCATATTAAAACCTTATTAAGAAAACTTAGAAGAAGAAAACTTAGTTAAGAAAAATAATATAACATGCATATCGCTCCCCTCAATTTAACATATATCTTTTAACCTAGATCTTTGATGTAGTATTCTTTAATATGAAAGATCTATACTGCATGGTCTTCGTAGATGATAGTTAGACTTTTGTTGATTGACTTGTTCGATTCTTTTTGAAATTGTGAATAATTGGGCTCCGTGAATTACATGTTTGCATATTTAAATCAAGCTTTGTGCACGTATGATAAGTGTCCTTGACGATCTCATTCCTCGAGTCTAGTAAGATTGTCAACTTATTCTTTCATTTTCTTGTCGCTACTACCTCATTAAAACCCTACTGGGAAAATCCAATAGGACAAAACCATAGCTAATGGGAAAGTGTGCAGTTCACGTTTTCACCCCATGTGATATTACTAATTATTTTACGCAATTAACACCACACTTCAAGGTGATTTTAAATCGGTATTTGGGTCTCTAATGTATACTGATGTTATTGAATCAGTTGTGTTGCCTTTTTATGATTATTACTAAGAAAAATAAAAAAGAAAACTTAGTGGATGAAAACATATGCAACATGTTAGAGTTGGGTTATATTCGCTAGCACATGTACTAAATATATAATACCATGTCTGATATATACAAGATATATTAGTGCACTGATCACTTTATATTAAAGTACTTCTTCGCTCTCTATTTAGAGACGGTTAAAATCTTTATGTATGAATAGTGTTCTAACAACCATGAATGTGCTTAGTGGATGAAAATTGTTTATATTAAAATGTATTAACATCTTCTAGATGTAGATTGATGACAAATTGATAATATATATATACTCAAACTACAAGTCGAGAAATGAATAACTTGTGCAAATGACACATTTACTGATTTTATCAAACTTGTACCTCTATTTATTTACTAAATCAATTGTACCATATGCGACTAGATTGTTATAACACCCGGAAATTTCCTTTGAAGCCGACGAAAGAAGAAAAAGAAATAAAGTCCGAAGTCGAGGGACCAAACCCGCCAACGAGAGAAATTTCGTTGCACGGGAGTATAAAAGGGGGAAGACACCCCCATTCTTCCCATTTTCAGCCAAGAGAGGAGAGGAGAAGAGAAGAAGAAAAAGAGGAGAAAAGTTGGTTCGGGTGGATTCGAGCGTGGAAATCGACGTGGAGCGAGTCAAATTGAAGCTCTACTCGTCGGGATCGTTAAGGTGAGTTCTAGGACCCCTCTTTTACACGTTTTCAACTGATTTTGGGGCTGGAACACATCTGAAAACCTATTTTCGAGTTTTTGGGTGAAAACCCATTTTTATGCATGTATGTATGTGTGTGATGCGTTTGAGGCTTGATTTCTTGCTTGGTTATGCTTGAATGAGGTCGTGGTATGTTTCTCTAAGGTTTAGAATGGTTGATTTGAGCTTAAAAGAGGTTTGGAAGAGGTTGGAGGCCGAAAACCCGCGGCTGCAGTCGGGTTGAACTGCATTCTGCATCAGCTAGGGCTAGGCGACCGACTGGAGGGCGATTGGAGGCCATTCGGCCGATTGGCGTGCGACTGAGGTCCATGCGCACGCTTGCCATGCGACTGAGGTCCATACACACGATGGTCATGCGACTGAAGTTCATGTGATGGGGAGTCATGCGATTGAAAGATTGTGCGACTGTGGTTCATTCGCATGAAGGTTATGCGACTGAAGTCCATGCGCCTGGAGGCCATGCGAATGAGGTTCATTCGCACGAAGGGTATGCGACTGAAACCCATACGCCTGAAGTCATGCGACTGAAGGCCATACGCATGAAAGCTATGCGACTGAGAGTCCATACGCATAGATGTCCATTCGCCCATAGTCCATTCGCATAGGGTCCATTCGCATAGATGCCCATTCGCCTAAGTGTTTAGTCGCCCTGAAGGCCATGCGACTGGAGGGTGTCTATACGCCCGAATAGGGTTTATGCGCACAGGAGTTTTGAGGGACTTTGAGAGATGATGGTCGAGATGGATTTCCTCGATGATGTGATGGGCATGGACGGTATAAGGTGACGCATGATGATGAGCTAATGATGATGATGATGTTGATGATGATGATATGTAGGACGTTATGTGTGATGTTAGGCATGGCGGTGCATGTGATGCATAGTATGTATGATGTGTGTGATGTTATGTATGATTGATGCGTATGTATGATGATGATGTATGTTTATGTTTATGTTATGTTTCTTATTATGTATGTTTATCTTTCCATGGCTTTGCGTTGAACGTTAATGAATGAAATGAAAGTATTATGTAACGTAAAGTGAAAGATAATGAAAAGAGGAACGTAATGAATGAATGCATGCATTAATGAATGAATGAACGAACGAAAGGCTTGCAAGCATATGTATGAGGTGAGCATCTCTGTGTCGCAAAAGACTCGAAAGAGGTCCTTGTCGCATACTCCGTACTGTGTCAGTCTTCGGACATGAGTCGGGGGTTTGTGTACAGGCCCCGGCACAGTATCAGTCTTCGGACATGAGTCGGGAGTATGACGTGAGTTAATGAATGAGAAAGGTAATGATGAAAAGAACGAATGTATGAAATGAACGTTAACGAAATATCCTAATAATGTATGAAATGGGATCCTTGTCATTCGACCTCAGTAATCGTGGCTGAGTGTCATGAAGAGGGTAAAGCCTGACAGGATCTAGAAAGAAGTGAAAGATAATGATGTATGATAAATGATGAATATAACGAACGTAATGACAAAGATAATAATGATATTATCTGTATGTACGTATGATGTGTGATCGCATGTATGCAACGAATGTTTTTATAAAGAAAGTAAAGAACAGTTTTACGAAAGAAAAGTAAGTTTTATTATAAAACTAGAACTCACTCAGTAACGCTGACTTTGATGTGTTTCCAGTTGGCAGGTATGTTGCTGAGGATGGCACGGGACGGCTACTCAGCGTAATTTGGATGGCATCCTTATGTTTAATGCTTTTGTAATAAATGTAAAAATGATATTGTGTAATGAACGGTTGCTTTACCTTGCAAAAGCATTTTGATGAAATAAAATTGTTGTTTTTAATGTTTCCGCTGTAACGTTTTACGAAAGTTAAATGTAGTATATGTTTTATGTGCGATGAATGACCAACTGTAGGCGTCCCGGGAACGGGGCCTTACAATTGTTTAAGATCATATACAGATCTAACATTCATTCTCGAGGTACTAATTGTATATTGCGAGCAATTTTTAACCCTTTAAGCTTTTTAGATGTCATTTTCAAGTGTTCCGTATAATTATAACATGATATAATTATGAAATGACAACATCTATATGTTTTACCCGAATTCTATTATGAGGTGCAAGGCATATTAAACATCTAAGGGTTATCACATCTACTACAGAAGAATACATTTTCTCGTAATCAACTACTGAGATATGGGAAAGAAACTCATGTGTTTCAAGTAGCGCCTTACATCACATATTCTCATCATTTTCAATTTTTTTATTATAAAGACACACGTTTATAACCTACTCGTTTCGCGTCTATGGGTGCTCGAACTATAGGTTCGAAAAACAAAGTGCTTGACAATCATATCTTGCCTTTGAGGCATCTTACCGTTTTTTGCCAAGTCATCTCTGTGTATGTACTATTACAATATTTTGTGTGCATAATCTTTTTTTCTTGATTACATACATTGTTATAGCATATACAAATATTAAGTTAACATGTTTTTATTTTGGTTTCATATATTGTGCTATGTGTAGATGATATATCGAAATGTCATTATTATCTACATACCGGTGGTTTTTTCTAGAACTTTATATTTTTCTTTTGAGACATTATCATTTTAGTCTCTTCTAAGACATTTATTATCTTCTAGATGTTACACCGACTGTATTATTCTGCTCTTTTGATTTTCATAGATATTTGTCTTTGGAATAATTTATTTTCTATTTTCTATGTATGGTTATTTCAATTTAAATAGGTGAACTCAATTCTGGTATATGTGACTTTGTTACTCTGTGTTTATTTATACATCTGATAACTCATTTGTTACTTTTTATAAACTGTATGATATATTGGACTTTAGATTCATATCAACATATTTTAGGATCTAAATTTGATATCAGTGATGCATTTTCATGTTATTTCTTATGTTACCGAGCTTTCCTTATTATTATCTTCTCTAAGACTAGGATATTATCAAACTTAACAGACAGTTAGCATATGAAGGTGTTATAATTTCTCTAGTCAATCTTATAACTAGAAGTTAAAGCCAATATAAATATCTAATCTTTTTTATGATTTTGTTTTTATTACCTTATAGTGGCAAATTTAGTATATAACTTCAATTAACGAAGATGATGACTAGAACATTGAATATTTTATCTTTTTTTGTTACAAACCAATATTTTATAATTTCTAAATTTAAAAAAAATTAATAAGTAATAAAGTTTATTGAGTTTATAATATCTTTTATGATTCATTAATAAAATATAGAGAAAATTACACAGATCGTCCCTGAGGTTTGCTCAAATTTCACATTCTGTCCTTGAGATTAAAAAACTTACATGTTTAGTCCTAAGGTTTGTATTTTTTTAACACATTTAGTCCTTGACCTAAAGCATGTTAGATCAGACGTTAACTTCCACCCGCGTACTAAGCACATGAGGGTATTTTTTGTCTTTTTACCCCTTAATTAGTTAAGATCATCAATTTAATTTAATCCCTAACTATCAGTTGACATATACCCACTCATTTCCCTCCTTTCTTCATCTCCGACCATTGCCAATCATGTGGATACTATCACTTGTTCTTTCCATTCTTATCATCGTCATTATCATCTATTCATAATGGTTTGGCATATTCGTGGCAGTCGAACTGAATACGACTTGAACGAGCTTTATGGTAAGTAATATTCCAACAATATCATGTTTTTTAAATTGAAATTTCATTTATGAATAATATTTTGTATTATGGTTTTGCTGGTGATGAACCAAACTTGTTTTCAATCAGGATGCATCATAATGGTGTTTTTAGGAATTTCCCTAAGCGTAGGTATGCTTATGGTAGAGTGCATTACATTGATTATCTTCATATCAAGAAGTTCTCTGTGCATGACCTGGACTCGGCTAGGCAAGAAATAAGTATTTTTGAAGAAGATAAAGCAGTTTATTATCATTTTTTAGTTCGTGATGGTGATTTAGATTTCGGATTAAGACCATAAAGGAATGATTAGGAAGTTATCAACCTTACTCAGTATATAGAAAATAACAAACTGATAAGTGTTTATGTTGAACTTGGGGAATGTAAACTTGGACCTATTTCACTTCACACTAATCTAGCAAAGTTGTAATTGAGGAAATAGAAGATGTTGGTGCAGTAGCTGTTAGACCTTTAAAAAGAAGCCTAGGAAGAAACTTTTGTTAGAATGACCTGTATAAACAACAAGTGTTGAGGTAGCAAGAGGTTATAGGAAATCAAGAAGAGGCTTGTGATATTAAAAAAGATGTTGATATTCAAGAGGAAAGTGCTTATTATCAAGAACAAGTTAGGGGAATTGACGAGCAAGGTAATGGGAAGGAACCTCCTTTAGAGTCATGGCATGACTTTGACTTTGATTTTGATGGCATGGACTTTGATACACAATTTCCTATAAATAGGAATGTTAGTGAGAGTGAACAAGTAAACGGTGAAGGTGACAATGTTGATGTTAATCAAGGTGATAAAGGCGATGTAAGGTTTGATGATCAACTAAATAGAAATGAGGCTGAAGTCAGTGACTTCCTCTTAAAAGGGATAACAGGGCTCAAGATTTTAAGTTTGATATGAAGGCATATAATCCAAAAGTAGGTATGAAGAATGAGATGGATGAGGTTAGTAGAACAAGTCAAGGCTTTGTAGACTTGGATGGTGATGATGGTATGGAAATGGACATTCTTTAGAAGCTTTACATGTGTAAGGAGGTAACTGAAGCATATTATCCATTTGTTTCCATTTGGTGTTTAGTTTATGGTAATATTGAGATACGGGACTGCCATTTTGTTATAGTGAATTGGTTATCTGATGCAAACCGAAGATTACAGATCGATTATATCATATGTTTCTTTTAGGTCAGTCTAGACTTATTAGGAGAGTCTAGAAAGCCTTGCCCCACATATAATTCTTCGGATATATAGTTGAAGATTCAGGTTAATACAATAGAGTTACATTTTTCCCATTGACCCCCCCAAAATATCATCATCTTTTGATTCTAAACATTTTCCATCTATGAATCCCACTTTATTCTTAACTTGTAATGCTAATTTCATTGCATTTGCCCACACGGTATAGTTTTCTAATCCTTTTAATTTTATGTTGACTATGGTTAGCAGTTTAGCACACATGAATTATTTGGGTGTGGATATAATGGGTTACTGGGTTCGAGTTTACCAACTAGGGTATTACTAGAGTTTTCAGGTTCATAAGTCATTTTCTTATTTTAACCTAAGCAGAGAAAGATATGCACAACACTCAAGCAAACACAAGTAGAATAGCCAAGATCAGTGCTAGGTTTTCACACCAATCGAGTTGATAGACCAAGGAATAATCAAGGTTGTTTGATACAAACATACAATGACTCAGCACACAAGTGATGCATAAATTTTAAATGGAACAATTAGACAGGGGATGGCTCTCCTTGTTTGTAATCAGTTCCAGTACTCCTCACATGAACAAAATATGTCTAGACACAACTCAATGTGAGCAATAACAAGTAATAAAGAACAATAACGTAAAGAATGGAAAGAAGTGTCCTCGTAGTAGGTACCTTATTATAGGGATTTTGTAGAATAAGATTGCTAAACGTTATAACCTTCACTTAGGGTTGCAACTTTAGCCAGAAGAGAGAAGATGCCGGGGTCTTGATTCTTGAACAACTTTGGTCCTCGCACATCTTTGAACCGGAATAGGGTTTTGTAACCCTTCAAATGCCAGAGCAAACAAGGACTTTAACCAATATGCGTCGAAATCACCGGAGGATTTCACAACACAGATCACAACATACTTAGGGTTTTTAATTTGAAAACCCTAACACCCTTTTGTCGATAGTAGGAAGAAAGCACAAGAATAACCAACACAATGAATCCGAGAGAATGAGAGAGACTAAGGTTTATGATGAAACCCTAGAACTGATGATAGCATTTGAAGACCAGTGTTACACAGGGTATGAAAGTTGGCATGAAATATTGGTTACTTCATTGTAAAAGAGTATATATCTCACTAAGGGTACGGGTATCATTAATTCTTTATTTATATTTCTTTAGTTTATGCTGATTTTAGCTTATCTTCTAATTTTGTTTCTTCAGGCGTGGCAAATAGAGTTCATTCTTGAAACTATAATTGACATCCAGAACAACAAAAAAAGGTTAAAAAGGATACCTTACAACATACTCGCATTCATAAGTGGCTTCAGAAGGTCATTATAATATTCTATATTGTTATAAATCTTTATAAATTTTAGCAGTTATAAGTGAAAAGAAATCCTTTATATTACCTCTATTTAAATTTTCACACAGTTGAGTGTCAAAAATATTTAAATTCAAGATTGAAAGGGAGTGAGCTTCTTGACCTAAAAAAAGGTCAACGGTTGTTATCAGGAGAGATGGCATACGCTACAAATAGCAAAAATATAAATTTTTTTGCTAAAAAGATGGCTAAAAGGAGCTTAGACACTCAAAAAGTGCTTCAACTTGTTGTTGGACAAAGAATGAATATGAATGTTAGAAGGGAACTAATTTGTGTTATAGTGTGGAGGATTATATTGATGCATTTAAGAATCTGTTAAGGTTGGATTTGCAAGGGAAGCATATAATTACCCTTCAATTGAAACTAGGTTTTGATCACGATTATATGAGACGATATTCATATTATTAACTCATATTTTTACCATATAATCTTGAACATCAGAGAAGTGACAGATCAAAACTTCGATAAAGAAGATTCTGCCATACAGTTGATGTACACAGAGAGCTCATGTACTTATGTGGATTTAGAATCAAACAATGTCACATCGCGTTGCACGAGAAAACCAACTCATCTTTTGCATGTAGCGCTAGCCTTTTCATAATAGAGAGCCACACAACGCACAGGTGAACCACAACTAGTTTATATCTATATCTATACTACTATATAATACATTTTAAAAGAACAAAATAGTAATTTTACTCAAATTATAAGACGTCTAATATAATATTTTAAGCATAGAGTACAAGTGCCCTATGCAATAGTTTCATTTTTACCCCTATTTAAAAACTCGTTTAATTAATACACATTATTAATAATACATTATTTAATAATATGATATTATTTAATTCAGTACATTAAATATTATATTATTTGTAATACTTGAAAATGACATTTAAATTTATTAAATACTATTTAAATAATTAAGTATACAACTAATATTTATAATAACTAATAGTTATATTTTCTAGAGGTATTTTGGGTATTCGATAACTTTAGTATTTATAACTAAATTTGTTAGTAAATGACATATTATTTAATATCTCTAAAGAATATAATAATAATAAATATAATAATATTAATAGTAATAATTATTTTTATTAAAAGGTTAACAACAACAACAATAATATTGTGTTAAAATTTAATACTGTGTTTTTGTCATGTTATTGTATCTGTAACAATCTAATAATTAATAATAACATATCATTAATCATGATAAAATGTTCTACATTTTATGATAGTTTTTATTCAAATACTTTTAACGTATTTGTTTTACATGATATCCACGACTTATTAAATATCATATGTTCAATAATAGTATCATGACGATAAATCACTAAAGCATGTGTAGATATCCATGAGAATCCGAGCGCTTATATCATTGAACTGACTAAAATCATGATAATCCCAAAACTACCATTACGACGTTCACATATACATTTAAAATCAAGTTGTAGCGAAGCGCGAGTGTCCACTATGCTACTATATAAAGCAAAACCTTAGGATACAAATGTAATTTTATGAAAAATTAAAACACATAATACAACTTTTAAGCATTAGGTACAAGGTTTCAATGCAATCATTCTTATTTTACCTCTTATTAATAAACTTCTAGTAATTAATACATTGATTAATACATTATTTAATATTGTAAGATTATTCATTACATTAAATATTATATAATTCTTAATATTTTAAATTAAGATATAAATTTATAAATAAGTATTACATTATTTGAATACTTAACTAAATACCTTTATAATAATAATAATAATAATAATAATAATAATAATAATAATAATAAAAAATTTATAAATAAGTATTATTTTATTTGAATACTTAACTATATAATTACTAAATACTTTTACAATAATGATGATAATAATAATCTATAACTATATCGTTTATTATTTATTACTATCTATAAAACATCTTTTTAAGACAAGATTGTAATTTTATAATAATTTTAAGATAACATATAAAGGATTGTAAAGTTTAATCTTTAATATTATAAGAAATCTTCCTATTATAGTATCATTCTGCTTTAATAATATGTACCACATAGTTTTTATGATTATATTTATATTTAATATCTAATGTCATAACAAATTTTTTCATTGTTGTATTAAAACAATTTAACATATACTATGTCGAATGTGAATTTTTTTGAAAATATTTATTAAACTTTAATCATGTTCAACACTTATGTTTACTTAAAAGTTGAGTCAATCAACTATTTTTGTTAATGCTAATAACACCAAATTGTAACAATGTGTTGACTCTAACATATGATAATAATCATAAGACGTATACTATATTTAAATCATAAAACAAAACAATTGATAAATTAGATGAAATATAACAAATATAAACTTGGAAATTGTTTACTACGTCGTAATGCACGGGTTACTCACTGGTTGATAGACATGTACAAACCGGGTTTAAACCCAAACCGGTTTGGGATCCAAACCGAAACCGGTTTGGTCAACGCCGGTCAAAACCGGTTTTGCCCCAAACCGGTTCGGTTTGAAACCGGTTTCAAACCATAAACTCTCAAACCTACCGAAACCGGTTTGGGTCGGTTTGGAACCGGTTCGGGCCCAAACCGGTTCGGTTTTTTTTTTCTCATATAATATTTATTTTTATTATAATTATTTTTAATTCATATAATAATTATTTTTATATATAATATTAATTTATATAATTTTTTGTTATAAAATATATAATCATATTATTATTTATATTAAAGTTGTATATTAAAACATTAATAAATTAATCAAAGACTCAAAGTGAGATATATAATAAAAGTGAACTATATAAAACATTTATACAATTTTAACAACATACAAGTTACAATTTTAAAAACTAAACAATTATCGTATTCATTATATAATTGTACGTTTATTCTTCGCCACCAGAACCGGAACTGTTACGAAGGTAGTCAGCATATGCCGCTTCATCATCGGTCATTCCGGGTGTCAATCCGCTCTCTACCTCGTCCTCGTATAATTCCGTTTCGTATTCCAGTTCTCCTTCAAGTGAGCGTTTGTCTTGTACTCTTTCTGTGGCATCCAAATAATCTTTCAAGCAAATTGACATTTCAACCGCTTGTGGAGTGAGTCGAGTTCGTCTTATTGATATAACCCTGCCACTAACAGAAAAAGCAGTTTCCGAATGTCACACCCCCGCTAG
The DNA here is from genome assembly GCA_025215565.1 of Flaveria ramosissima. Classification (NCBI taxonomy): domain Eukaryota; kingdom Viridiplantae; phylum Streptophyta; class Magnoliopsida; order Asterales; family Asteraceae; genus Flaveria; species Flaveria ramosissima. The sequence continues at coordinate 65,089,000 of CM046046.1, forward strand.
AAGCGGAAACACGGGGATGTAACGAGATCGGGATCGTCATAACACATGGTAAGCGATAGAAATGCAATATAAATAAATGATGACAAGCATGTCATGACGACACCCGACGACAAGGGGACTTGTGTCGTGTTTAGTCAATGTTCACGACAACATAGCCATAAGCATAACATGATGATGATACACATAATCACATAAAGATGAAATTGTAAATGTAAATTCCACAACCCGGGAACAAGTTTCAAGAGGATGTAATTGTTTACACATATCAACATTGTTAAAAAAGATTGTTTATCAAAATATGTTAAGTCCCAAAATGCATCCTAGGGTCTCCACCAAGGCAGCACACCTAGATTCCTGGACTTGTATGATCACCTGAAAAGATATGCTTAAAACGGTCAACATAATTGTTGGTGAGCTCGCAGGTTTATGTAATAAAAATGTAAGTGATGCTGTAATGAGTAAGCGTAATGGAATACCGTGAATACAGTTATATACACAAGTAAAATCACATGACATGAGCTTTGCAACCAAACCTAGCGACGTACACAAAGAAATTGTCGGCATATATTCACCCAAGGGCCCGTTCCTGGCCACTGATGGTACCAACTAGTATACCATCGAACAAGGGTGGGGGTGTCAACCCAGTAGTACTACCAATACCTAACCGTCGGTTCCCACACTGGAATTAAATAGTTGCAAAGATAGAACCACACAGCAGACCCAAGCATGTATCAAATAGTACTTGCAACACAGTATCACGTTGATTCCTTGTATGTAAAATGTAAGTAAGTTGTACAGCATTGAAAATGAGTAAGCATACTTTTCCCCCAAGTTGTAAATGATTGAAATATTGTATAAGCGTAAAAAGGGGCCACGAAACTCACTTGTTAAGTGGTAAGTATGTATGATCGATGTAATCCCAATGTAGAATGCAGATAAACAGTCAAACACCTATTGACAGTTATTGTTAAGCATTAATGATATGATATAAGCGCGTAATAATGATTGGTCGGTTCGGGTTGTATCGGCTGGGTCGCGTGTAGCACACATAAACAGACACACGTACTAGACCCTATGTAGATCCAAGTACAATACATTGTCGCCATTGATGATGATGTTTAAGTAAAAGTCTCATTGTTATTGAAGAAATATTGAATATGTGTCGATAGTTATAAGTCGATTGATGGTTGTAAAGCGTCAGTTTAATTTGTTTAAAATAGTATTTGTGCCCTTTTTAGCGTTGACTTTAATATTTGTGGCCGAACAATGGCTACTGTGTTAATGTTACCTCAACATCACACGTCATATTCACACCACGCACAAAGAAAATCTAACACAACAATTACAATCGCACGCCAAGACCAGACGCACGGCTCAACCTCCATTCGCACGAATCAACCCTCAATCGTGCGAATCAGCTTCATTCGTACGATTGAGCCTTCATTCGTATGACTGGCATTCAGTGGTACCACACAACACCCAATCGCACGACTCAACCTCCATACGCACGAATCAACCTTCAGTCGTGCGAATTAGCTACTTTCGTACGATTGAACCTTCATTCGTGCGATTGGACTCCAGTCGTGCGAATCACGCACATTCGCATACACTCAGTCGGTCACCTGACTCAATCGCACACAATCATTCATACGCATGACTCAATCGCATACACTCATTCGCACGCATGACTCAATCGCATACAAACACTCAGTCGCACGACATGCCTAGTCGCACAACTCAGTCGCACGTTTGACTCAGACGCATGGTTCAGTCGCACGACTCACTCAGTCGCACGGCTCAATCGCATGATAGACCCAGTCGCCTGAACTGTAGAATCGCGACTGTGGTCGGGCTGAGCAGCCCCCGAGCTGCTCTAGACGCGGGTTTTACACCACAAGGACTTCCAGAAACACTCAACAAACATACACAAACATGAAACACAAGCAGAAAGACCTCACACGCACCCATACGACCTTGTGTGTTCGGGTTGAACCCGAACACCCGAAACCCTAGTTTTGGACAACCGTGAAAAGGCAAGAAAATGGACAACCAAAGTCGACTACCTGGTAGAAACGAGTAGTCTAAGCTGTAGATGGAGTCTAGACGACGAAAACGAGACCACACGGGTAGGATTCGGTGCTAGAATGAAGAATATGTGTGTGTAGAGAGGATGAAGATGAAGAAGATGGTGAAAATGAAGATTTACGGCTGGTATGGGGTATTTATACCCAGCCCAAGTTTGCAAAATTACAAGTTTAGTCCCTGCACTTAATCCCCGAGTTTTCCCAAATTTGGTTCGGTTGAAAAACGTCTTTATTAGGTGTTTTATATTAATTGCAAAAGTACATTTAATGATATTATGACTTAAGAAGTGTTTATGCTAAATACATTATATATATATATATAAATGATATGTTGGCGGTTTCGAAAATGAAAGTTTTAAAAGTTTTTAAGGTTTACATATGGTTATAACGAATGCACACACAACGATAATAATGCACACATGATATCCACATAAAGAGTCAAATAAGGATGAGGAATGATCGATCAAGGAATAGTTAACGGACAATCACGTTAATTGACGGACCTTAAGGTGACGGATGTCACAGTATCCCCCAGTTGAGAGAATTTCGTCCCGAAATTCAGCTGGAGTTGGGTCCAAGAGTGTCATCCTCGAAAAGGTGTGGATATTTGAGTTTCATCTGATCTTCTCGTTCCCATGTAAACTCTGGCCCTCGTTTTGAATTCCACCTTACGCGAACAATAGGTATCCTACTGCGCTTCAGTTGCTTGACCTTTCGATCCATGATCTCAATGGGTTCCTCAACAAAATGAAGCTTTTCGTCAATTTTAATCTCCTCAATTGGCACGTGAAGGGATTCATCGGCCAAACACTTCTTGAGGTTTGACACGTGAAAAGTATCATGCACACCGCTAAGCTCTTGTGGCAACCTTAACCGGTAAGCCACTGGACCAATTCTTTCAGTGATCTCGAATGGTCCAACGTATCTTGGGGCTAACTTCCCTTTCTTTCCAAATCGAACGACTCCTTTCCAAGGGGAGACTTTGAGTAATACACGATCCCCAACGTTGAATTCTAGAGGCTTCCGACGATTGTCGGCATAGCTCTTTTGGCGATCTCGTGCGGCTTTAAGTCGGTCTTTGATTTGAAAGATTTTGTCAGTTGTTTCTTGAATGATCTCTGGGCCTGTTAGTTGACTTTCACCAATCTCGGCCCAACAAACGGGAGATCTGCATTTCCTTCCATACAACGCTTCATATGGAGCACACCCAATGCTTGTATGGTAGCTGTTGTTGTAAGAGAACTCAATCAACGGTAGATGAGCATCCCAACTACCACCAAAATCGATTACACACGCTCTCAACATGTCTTCTAGCGTCTGTATAGTTCGTTCACTTTGGCCATCTGTGTGTGGGTGATAGGCGGTACTCATGTCTAATCGAGTGCCCATCGCTTTCTGTAGTGTCTGCCAAAATCGTGAAGTAAATCTGCTATCACGGTCGGATATGATTGACACCGGCACCCCGTGCCGTGTCATGACCTCTTTGATGTACAATCTCGCCAACTTATCCATTTTGTAATCTTCTCGGATAGGCAAGAAATGTGCGGACTTTGTCATTCGATCCACAATGACCCATATCGAGTCATGACAACTGCTTGTTCTAAGGAGTTTGGTAATGAAATCCATAGCTATGTTCTCCCATTTCCACTCGGGAATTTCAGGTTGTTGTAATAATCCCGATGGTTTCTGATGTTCAGCTTTGACTTTCGAACACGTCAAGCATGGCTGACGTACAAGGCAATGTCTTTCTTCATGCCTGGCCACCAGTACAGATCATTGAGATCATGGTACATCTTGTCTGCACCCGGATGAATAGAATATCGCGTCGTGTGGGCTTCATCCATGACTAAGGTTCGTACACCTCCCCATCTGGGTACCCATATACGATCCATGAAGTACTGTATACCGTCATCCTTGCAAATCATCTGTTTATCTAACCCTCGGAATTCTTCTCCCGCAAGGTTCTCTTCTTTCAATGCCTCACTTTGTGCAATTTGGATCTGAGCTTTCAAGTTGGTGTGAATAGTCAATCCTAACGCTCAAGTACATAGTGGTTTCACACGTTCTTTACGGCTTAAAGCATCAGCCACCACGTTAGCTTTTCCCGGATGATACCGGATTTCACAGTCGTAGTCACTAAGAAGCTCTACCCAACGTCGTTGGCGCATATTAAGTTCCTTCTGATCCAGAATATGTTGGAGGCTCTTATGATCCGTGAAGATGATGTATTTGGTTCCATACAAGTAATGCCTCCAAATCTTGAGTGCAAATACTACCGCGCCCAACTCAAGATCATGAGTGGTGTAGTTCTTTTCGTGCACTTTAAGCTGTCGCGAAGCGTAGGCAATCACCTTATCCTTCTGAATTAGTACACATCCCAATCCCTGATGTGAAGCATCGCAGTAAACCACAAAATCATCAGTTCCGTCTGGGAGAGACAATATAGGCGCGTTGCACAACTTCTCTTTCAACGTTTGGAACGCTTGTTCTTGTGCATATCCCCAATCAAACTTCTTGTCTTTCTGAGTAAGCAGGGTTAACGGTTGCGCGATCTTTGAGAAATTCGCGATGAAGCGACGATGATAACCGGCCAATCCTAAAAATTGTCGTATCTCTGATGGTGTCTGGGGCGTATCCCATTTCTTCACCGCTTCGATCTTGCCGGGATCTACATGAATCTCGTCCTCATTAACCACATGACCCAAAAACTTCACTTCCCGCAACCAAAACTCACATTTTGAGAACTTGGCGAAAAGTTTTTCTTCCCGTAGCAGCTCTAGAATTGCCCGAAGGTGTTCTTCATGATCCTCCTTTGATCGGGAGTAGATAAGTATATCGTCTATGAACACGATCACAAACTTATCCAAGTAAGGTTTGCACACCCGATTCATTAGGTCCATAAACACAGCTGGTGCGTTAGTCAGCCCGAACGGCATGACCAAGAACTCATAGTGCCCATAACGAGTCCTAAACGCAGTCTTCGGTATGTCGTCCTCGAAAACCCTTAGCTGATGATAACCAGAACGAAGATCGATTTTTGAGAAGTACGAAGCTCCTTGCAGCTGATCAAACAAATCGTCGATCCTGGGGAGAGGATATCGGTTCTTCACAGTCAACTTGTTCAGTTCACGGTAATCGATGCACATACGGAACGATCCATCCTTCTTCTTGACAAATAGTACCGGTGCTCCCCACGGCGAATGACTCGGTCGAATAAAACCCTTTTCCAGCAGTTCCTGTAACTGACTAGACAACTCTTGCATCTCAGATGGCGCTAGTCGATATGGCGTCTTCGCTACCGGTGTAGCTCCAGGAACCAACTCTATACGGAATTCCACCTGTCGTGGAGGAGGCAAACCAGACAAGTCATCTGGAAATACTTCTGGGTAATCCCGTACCACTGGAATATCCACCAGTTTCCTCTCTTCGTCTTTCTTTTCAACCACATGAGCCAGAAAAGCGTAGCACTGCTTTCGTAGACTTTGGTGTGCTTTCATGCAGGAAATAAGCTTTAAGTTCTTTCCCGGTCGTTCTCCCTGAATCTTGAGTACTTCCCCGTTGGGCATAGGGATTCGTACTACTTTGTCCCGACAGACGATCTTTGCTCCATTTTGCGACAACCAATCCATACCCACAATCACATCAAAACTTCCTAGCTCGAAGGGTATCAAATCTATATCGAAGGCATGATCCTCCAATGTTAACGAGCACTTCCTAATAATCTCATCGGCCTGAACAACTCTACCATTGGCCATTTCTACAGAGTAGCTAGTTTCTAGCCTACTAGGACTCAAATCAAGCAATTGCACAAACTCAAAGGATATAAAGCTATTGTCTGCTCCAGTATCAAATAATATAGATGCGAAGTGATGATTGAGTAAGTGCATACCCGTGACAACATTCGGGTCCTGACGAGCATCATTGGCTCCAATGACGAATGCACGTCCCCGAGCTGCATTCCCCTGAGTAGTCGGGCCTTGATTCCCAGCTATAGCCATCACCTGCTGCTGGTTGTTCCCCTGTTGACCCGGTCCCCGATTCTGCCTGGGGCACATGTTTCTGTAATGATCAGGGCTCCCACACTCAAAACAAGCCCTTGTATTCCCGGCGGGGTTAACCGCGTTGACGGGTGCTACAAGATTCGGCGCAGTTCTATAGTCTCTCGCCAAATGCCCCGGGCGCCTACAATTCGCGCACACCCGGCACTGCGTCCCTGGGGGATGATGATAGTTGCACCTGTCACATTTGGGGTGCGGCCCTACATACTCTCTTTTGGCCTGAGACACGGCCACAAAATTCCTGGTCGGTTTAGCCCTCTTCTCAAACTTTCCGGCACTCGACCGGCTCGATTCCCCAACATCCTTTCGCTTCTCGGCTCCTCTGCCCAAAACCCCAGTTCTTACCATCTCATCAGTCAAAGCGCCAGCTTTTAGAATTGCGCTCTGAATAGTAGGAGGAGCGGCTGCTGTGACCATTGCTCTAATTTGAGGCGCAAGTCCCCAAATGTACCTCTCGATCCTCTTTGATTCCGGCGTGACCAAGTGCGGAACCAATCTTGCCAGCTCATGAAAACGATCAGTATAAGCTGCATGCCCTGCCCCCACCATAGCATGATTCCAGAACTCATGCTCTAACTTCTGCATCTCGTTGAGAGGGCAGTATTCTTCGGTGATCAAAGCCTTGAACTCATCCCATGACATCTGCATCGCAGATTCTCGTCCTCTAGCTTGAACCTGGGTGTTCCACCAGGTTAGGGCCTTACCCTGTAGTGAACAAGTGGCATACTTGATCCTTTGACTGTCGAGGCACTCACTAATATCAATCACTGCCTCCATCTTTTCCAACCACCTGGTTAGGGCTATCGCCCCACCTTTCCCATCGAATTCCCTTGGTTTGCAAGCCACAAACTCCTTGTATGAACATCCCCGACGAGCATTAACGACTCCAGTCTCAATACCGGCTGTACCACCATTCCCGGTCTCCTGGTTGCTTTCGTTCCCGGTCGGGTTTCCGTTTCCCGTCTCAGTTTCGATCCCACCATGGGCTCTTTCTCCATTGTCTCCATCATCGTTGCCACATCCCCGTGAGGGTGGTGTTGTTGGAGTGCGTCGCTCACTTGGGCCACGATAGTAGGAATCAGTGCGGCCAACTGTTGAGCGATCAGGGCTGCCATGTCGGCGTTCCCTGTTCCCTGATTGTTACTGGCAGGAGCATCATTTGTCCTTGGTGCTCTGCCTCTGCCTCTGCCTCTGCCCCTTGGGGCTTCACTCCCGCCACTAGTGCTGCGGGTAACTCTTTGAGGCGGCATGTTCTAATCATAGAAAGGTAAACACATAAGCTCAAATCATTTCAAAGTGTATATCCATAACACTCATCAAGTCCAGTATTTTCATGTCAGTATCACACTTATTGTCATCACACATCGCATGCAATTCGTGTAGTTCTCACACCATGAATTGATAATGTTTCAATGATAATCCATCACAACAGTTGTAAGTCCATGTAAACAATCACGTTTAGTCTAGCGGAGGTTGTCTATTTCTTCCTCTTTCGAGGTTTCAGACATAATCCTCCTCAGGGTTAATCTCAATGTCCAAGGTCAAGCACAATAGCATGATCTGTGAAGATCTCTTCGGGTTTAATACCCGGATCTGATAAACTAACTCGGCGCACAGAGGGAACGAAAGATCCAATAGAAGCATCCCATAATAGAGTGAGCACAAGGGCTTTCTCATAGGGTGGAAAGTTCACATAACAAATAGATGAACAAATCAAGCAGCGAGGAACACATACACGAGATATAATATGCATACAGAGTCCTAGCATGCAAATCTACATGAAGGTTCCTAGGTTATAGTCTAGGTCAAGCGTATTGCCTAATTCTCTATAACCAATGGCTCTGATACCAATCTGTCACACCCCCGCTAGAAGCGGAAACACGGGGATGTAACGAGATCGGGATCGTCATAACACATGGTAAGCGATAGAGATGCAATATAAATAAATGATGACAAGCGTGTCATGACGACACCCGACGACAAGGGGACTTGTGTCGTGTTTAGTCAATGTTTACGACAACATAGCCATAAGCATAACATGATGATGATACACATAATCACATAAAGATGAAATTGTAAATGTAAATTCCCACAACCCGGGAACAAGTTTCAAAAGGATGTAATTGTTTACACATATCAACATTGTTCAAAAAGATTGTTTATCAAAATATGTTAAGTCCCAAAATGCATCCTAGGGTCTCCACTAAGGCAGCACACCTAGATTCCTGGACTTGCATGATCACCTGAAAAGATATGCTTAAAACGGTCAACATAATTGTTGGTGAGCTCGCAGGTTTATGTAATAAAAATGTAAGTGATGCTGTAATGAGTAAGCGTAATGGAATACCTTGGATACAGTTATATACACAAGTAAAATCACATGACATGAGCTTTGCAACCAAACCTAGCGACGTACACAAAGAAATTGTCGGCATATATTCACCCAAGGGCCCGTTCCTGGCCACTGATGGTACCAACTAGTATACCATCGAACAAGGGTGGGGGTGTCAACCCAGTAGTACTACCAATACATAACCGTCGGTTCCCACACTGGAATTAAATAGTTGCAAAGATAGAACCACACAGCAGACCCATGCATGTATCAAATAGTACTTGCAACACAGTATCACGTTGATTCCCTGTATGTAAAATGTAAGTAAGTTGTACAGCATTGAAAATGAGTAAGCATACTTTTTCCCCAAGTTGTAAATGATTGAAATATTGTATAAGCGTAAAAAGGGGCCACGAAACTCACTTGTTAACTGGTAAGTATGTATGATCGATGTAATCCCAATGTAGAATGCAAATAAACAGTCAAACACCTATTGACAGTTATTGTTAAGCATTAATGATATGATATAAGCGCGTAATAATGATTGGTCGATTCGGGTTGTATCGGCTGGGTCGCGTGTAGCACACATAAACAGACACACGTACTAGACCCTATGTAGATCCAAGTACAAGACATTGTCGCCATTGATGATGATGTTTAAGTAAAAGTCTCATTGTTATTGAAGAAATATTGAATATGTGTCGATAGTTATAAGTCGGTTGATGGTTGTAAAGCGTCAGTTTAATTTGTTTAAAATAGTATTTGTCCCCTTTTTAGCGTTGACTTTAATATTTGTGGCCGAACAATGGCTACTGTGTTAATGTTACCTCAACATCACACGTCATACTCACACCACGCACAAAGGAAATCAAACACAACAATTACAATCGCACGCCAAGACCAGACGCACGGCTCAACCTCCATTCGCACGAATCAACCCTCAATCGTGCGAATCAGCTTCATTCGTACGATTGAGCCTTCATTCGTATGACTGGCATTCAGTGGTACCACACAACACCCAATCGCACGACTCAACCTCCATACGCACGAATCAACCTTCAGTCGTGCGAATTAGCTACTTTCGTACGATTGAACCTTCATTCGTGCGATTGGACTCCAGTCGTGCGAATCACGCACATTCGCATACACTCAGTCGGTCACCTGACTCAATCGCACACAATCATTCATACGCATGACTCAATCGCATACACTCATTCGCACGCATGACTCAATCGCATACAAACACTCAGTCGCACGACATGCCTAGTCGCACAACTCAGTCGCACGTTTGACTCAGACGCATGGTTCAGTCGCACGACTCACTCAGTCGCACGGCTCAATCACATGATAGACCCAGTCGCCTGAACTGCAGAATCGCGACTGTGGTCGGGCTGAGCAGCCCCCAAGCTGCTCTAGACGCGGGTTTTACACCACAAGGACTTCCAGAAACACTCAACAAACATACACAAACATGAAACACAAGCAGAAAGACCTCACACGCACCCATACGACCTTGTGTGTTCGGGTTGAACCCGAACACCCGAAACCCTAGTTTTGGACAGCCGTGAAAAGGCAAGAAAATGGACAACCAAAGTCGACTACCTGCTAGAAACGAGTAGTCTAAGCTGTAGATGGAGTCTAGACGACGAAAACGAGACCACACGGGTAGGATTCGATGCTAGAATGAAGAATATGTGTGTGTAGAGAGGATGAAGATGAAGAAGATGGTGAAAATGAAGATTTAGGGCTGGTATGGGGTATTTATACCCAGCCCAAGTTTACAAAATTACAAGTTTAGTCCCTGCACTTAACCCCCGAGTTTTCCCAAATTTGGTTCGGTTGAAAAACGTCTTTATTAGGTGTTTTATATTAATTGCAAAAGTACATTTAATGATATTATGACTTAAGAAATGGTTATGCTGAATACATTTTATATATATATATATAAAAATGATATGTTGGCGGTTTCGAAAATGAAAGTTTTAAAAGTTTTTAAGGTTTACATATGGTTATAACGAATGCACACACAACGATAATAATGCACACATGATATCCACATAAAGAGTCAAATAAGGATGAGGAATGATCGATCAAGGAATAGTTAACGGACAATCACGTTAATTGACGGACCTTAAGGTGACGGATGTCACACCGAAGCTACCGTAGAAGCTTGGACGGTTAGTAAATCTCGGGCCATGGTGGATAGGATGGGAAATTAATCTTCCTTACCTTTCCATCAAGCCAACAAGTCAAAATTTTTAAAATCTTGTGGAGTCATGGTGGATAAAAAGTTTGTAAGACCATACCTCCCGAGTTCACTACTCGGAGTGTTACCACATTGACGTTTATTGCATTCATCCCTTAAAGTATTATATAAATCAAACATGGGATCATTTGAACTTTCGGCATATGCCGCATGCCTTAAAGCCTCATGGATTTGTGATATTTCCCCGTATTTTAATAAACAATCATCATACAGTTTTTCTAATTGTTTGTTAAAAATAGCTTTTAAAGTTTTACTATACATTGGGGGGTTACCAACTTCTAAACCCAAATTAAAACAAATTTTATCAAGTAAAGTTTCAACCCCCGACAAATTTAAACAAGCGTTTAAAGCAGCGGCACATGTAATAACCGGAGGCATTTCTTTAAAATACTTTATAAGTTTTTCTTTCATTGGGGGTATCATATCCGAATGAGGTCTACCCCAACACGACATCTCATTTAATTTTGATGTCATTAAATAAATTTGGCGAAGTACTAACGGACTCGTTGGATAATAACTCCGGAAGACACGTTGTTGCGTTTTTAAAAATTTGAAGCATATTTGTTACTTCTTCAATAATAGCCCAACCCGATGGATGGTAAGAATTTGTCTTTTCACGACTTACCAAACTATTATGAAAGGCTATTAAACTTTCTTTTTGCTCAATAGCCTTTTCAAACATGTTACAAGTGGAATTCCATCGTGTTGGTACGTCCCAATTCGGGCCTAAACATTTGGTATTTGCGTCTTTACAAAACTTGCGATATTTAGTATATCTTTGGTTATTGCTAAAAATGTCACGTAACATTCTTTTAAACAATCTTTCATTGTTTCAATTATTTTTAAACCGTCTTGAACGGCTAAGCTTATAATGTGCGCAACACATCGACTATGAAAAACACACCGTCACATATTGATTTATATTTTAATTTCAAATGATCTATCGCTAGAGTGTTATTTGACGCGTTATCAAAATATATAGAAAATATTTTGTTTTCTAATTTATACGTTTGAATAACTTTATCAATATGATAAAAAATGTTTTGACCGGTGTGGGATAATCAAACAATTCAAACGCAATCGTACGTTTCATCATTTGCCACGAAACGGGTTCAACCCAATGGGCGGTGACACAAATATACGAGTCCGGCGAACCGTGAGGTGTCGACCAAACATCACTAGTTAAGTTAACACTGGTTTGTAAATTTTCAAAATAAGATATTAATTCATTTTTAGCTTTTTTCCACATTTTTAAACAATCTTTTCAAAGAGTAGCACGACTTACATTGGTGTAACGTGGTTGGAGAGTTCGTTGAATGAGTCGAGTCAAACGTTCGTTGTCGAAATGTTTGAATGACAAGCTTTCTTGAATTACAAAATGCGCCATTTGCTCCCGAACCGCATCAACGTTATAAGCACAAATATTTCCTTCGTTTGCCATTGAAGCTTGACCTTGAGAAGATTCACCTTTCAACGCTTTACAATATTTATTTGAAATATGGTTTTTCAACGTTGTGTTTGCATCTTTTTTGAAATACTTATGACAAAACTTGCAACGAGCCTTGTTTGGATCGCTAGCCATTTGACATAAATCGTAATTGCACCATACTTCGGGGTTCCTATTCGTAGGAAGGATTGCTACCACCACGTTGCTTGAAGAAGCTTCACAACCAACAGACGATTGAGCACTTGATGAAGCCATTTGTGAGATTTTTTATGAGAGCGTTTAAAACGAAAGTATTTGTGAGAGCGTTTTTGAGATTTTTGAGAGTAAAGAGTGTTATAAGTTGTTGTGATTCAACCAAAACATCAAATACATATATATACTAACCTAGTGGGGGTATAATGGTAAAAAAACATAAAAAAAACGGTCAAAAAATGGTACAAACGGCTATATAGCCGTTACCCAACGGTAACTGGTTTGAAAACCGGGTTTAAAACCGGTTTGAGAACCGGGTTGTGAACCGGGTTGGGACCGATTTGGAAACCGGGTTGTAACCGGTTTGAAAACCGGGTTGGAACCGGTTCGGTTCAAAAACCGGTTGTAACTTAGAAAATGGGAAACCGAGGAGGAACCGCCGGGTTGGATCGGGTTCGAACCGGTTTGGGCCCCAAACCGGTTTCGGGTTTTCCGGCCAAACCGGTTCCCGAACCGGTTTTTTTGGCCACCTCTACTGGTTGATATGAAAGCCTATTACCTTTAACCAAATTGCCCACCTCTAGTTTAACATATTAATTTTGTTTTTAACCTTATTGAAAGCTTAGGTAATGGCTCTTTCACCTCCACAACACAATCACCTCACATCAGTCTCCACGAACAAAGCCTGTGATTAAAGCCTCAACAACATTATCCACACTCATTCTCTTCACCAAGATAAGGGGAAATGCAGACTTCATCTTCTCCAGCACTGTAAGCACTATCATCTTCCATTATTTATAACCCTACGATTCTCTTCAAACCTCATCTTCTACATTCTTCTTCTTCTTCTTCTTTCAGATGTGCTGTCGTTCCTGTTGATTGCATCTTCAATTCTTCGAATCAGCTACCGTATCCTTCAAGTTTCAATTTGGGGTTATCCACAGGTTTCAATTATAAATATCCTCTGGTTCAAATTTCTTTACGATTTCATTGAATTGGGGCTCTCGTATGAACCCTAGGATCGTTGTGAGTTAGAGTTTGCTGTTTATTGAATTGATTGTTATCTTGAAAGTAAAATTCCACGCATAGTTGACCTAACTCCTGAAATTTAACTTTTAATTGAGGTGAAACCTTAATTTGGGTTTAGTCAAACACTTAAGTGATTACAATGTGTACATTCTTACAGGGAGTAGAAAGCTCAAGCTTTCTAGGTTGCAGGCTGGATTTTGGGAGTCTATTAGATCTGGGTAAGTGCAATTTTCTGTCTTTCTTTTTGAAGCTGTTAGTTGTTATTTAATGAGGTAATTAAGATAATTGCATAATCTACATTAGAAAACATTAGAGTGTAACAGTTGAACTGTAGCAAATGTGTGGCAGAAACATGATTAAATCTTGCTTGTGTTGCTAATGATTTGAGCCTCTTCACACATCTGCAAAAGATCTAGTTTAATAACATAGGTCTGATAACCGTGATGTATTCTAATCTTGAGATTTGTCTCCATTTGAGTACATGTTTCTCATGAGAAGTTTCAACAGACGTGTCTTTATGCAGAAATAATTTCCTATGATGTTCCCGCATGTGTTATTGTATGTAGAAAGATTTAATTTTTAGCTCTATACAACCCACAAATTATGTAGTGTCCTTTAAAAGAGAAAAATATTGTTATAAATCCTCTCATTCTTTTGGGTGTTCTTTGCTTCACCATTTTATGAAATGATTAAGTTTCACTCTGCATAAACTATGATAATGTATGCCAACAAACTTCATTGAATCATCACAGGTTAATAAAGAACAACTCTACACAGGTTATAGAGCCATCTTCTAGTTCCCAAGAAGATGAAGAGCCTCTTCCAGAGGAATTTGTCCTTGTCGAAAAAACGCTACCAGATGGAACAATCGAACAAATTATTTTTTCTTCAGGTGCAGAAGTTGATGTATATGATCTCCAAGCTTTATGTGATAAGGTAATTATTTTGCATACACAAATCGCTACTTCTTTTGGTTCAACTTTATATAATCAAAAAATATAAATGAATGTAAAGTAGTTGGCGTTTAGGGGTGGCAATTTTTATTTGTTTACTTTTGGATGGGTCGATTTGGTTATGTTGTCATATAACAGGTAAAATGGGCCCAATCAGAAATATTAGTCGACACCCAAAGTGTATTTTTAATGCATACTATTTCCTAAACTATTATGTTCAAAAATATATATAATTATAAGAATGTAGTATTCATAATCATATTGACAATGCTACTTATCTTAAAAAATATAAAAGGTTGGGTGGCCGAGAAGACCACTATCAAAGCTAGCTGCTGCACTGAGAAATAGCTACATGGTAGCAACATTGCATTCCATTAAGAAAGCTGCTGGAGAAGGTATATTTTCCTTGAAATTTGCTCAAAGAATTTGTGCACATGTAAAGTATTTGGTAATTATGCATTTGCAGCTAAGTTTTACTTATTTCATTAATTAATATTAATGACAAATCTTGGTGCATTTTGGGAAGTTACTTCACAGAATTAACAGAACCGAATAATGAAAAGAAGCTCATTGGCATGGCTCGCGCCACCTCGGATCATGCATTCAATGCAACAATATGGGACGTCCTTGTAGATCCTAGCTACCAGGTATAGCTATTTTGGTTGATGTGTTGATTTCTTGACAATTTTAAGAAAATCTTTGTTAAGTATTTATTGTGAAATCATGTAGTACAACAAATGAAGAGTGAACAGTTGAGAAATATCAATATATTATCACCAAAAACACATGAATTCATAGTAGCTTGGATGGATGTTAAATAATTCACCTTACGCCCCTCCCTTGATTCTTCAACCGAGATTTTCTTCACTGCTGTCTCTAAATTAGTAGAAATCACCAAGTATATGTCTTCTCTTGAATGTGGTAGAGATCACTAATCTTCTCCATAGTCTCTCTTTGGTAGGGATCATCAAACACTTCTCATTAATCTAGGTAGTGATGACCTTCATAAGTTTTCTCTCTAAGTTACCAAGGATTACCAAGTACTTCTATCTAATCAAGGTAAAATTCACCTTTACAAATTTTCCCTACTCTTGTTAGGCATCTCTGTTCTCAAATACACAAGTGTTTAAAAAGTTAATAATTAATACAACTCGAATACTCAAGCACTTCCTGTGTTGCTAATCTATTATCTCTCTTCTATCATGACAAATGTGTAAAGAGTTAGAGATCACTTAAAGATGATTTAGAAGTCTGTGAATTTTGTGTGCAAGAGGATGGTTTATGTTTGGAAGAATACTTGTTTAAATAGAGTAAAAAATCACTTTACAAAAGTGACGGACCCTCATGGTTTTAGTTTTTCAATTCAAGCAATTTCTTAAACATTTGACCGAGAATTGACATCTTAGAAATTACTAAAGGTGACCACTTCGTTGGGAAATGATTTCAAACACTTTGGGCATGTTTTTAATATGAAATTGTGTCAATTTCCAAATGATCAAGTCTGATATCAAAATATGTATTTTGAATTTTCAAGACTGCAAAATATTTTGGAAACTTCTTATATAAGATTTTTCAACCATTTTTGTAGTATACTTTTGTTTTATATAAGATAAATTCTTCTATAAACTCCAATAAGTTTTATAAAAAATCTTTTGATTTGTTTTATAAAGTTCCATTTTGTTAGAACTCTTTTGATTTTATAAAACTTGTTTAGTAATCACTTCCAAAATTTATATTTCTATGTCGTTCTCATTAGACATCTTTTACAGACCATGATATATTTTATAAAAAATTTACTATAGTCATTTTTAACTGATATTAAGTTTAATTTAAATGCACATCCCTTGTCTGTAATTAGTGCACCTTGTATACCCAAAGATGTGCAGGCTCTTTCATGTTTTATGAAATTGAATTTCAACTTGTTTGATTTGCACAGACATGGTACGTCGGTCGTGCATCGACTGTACGTATTTTTTCCGATATTCTTGATTGATTTTTATTTCTATTTTTTGGTCTTGTGAAGTTGTGGACATTCTTGGTGATTGATATTTAGTATTTGTATCACATGTTCGTAATTTTACTCCTCATCAAGAGATAAGGAGTGCATTTCACAATGTATGACCATATATCTAACATATACAAATAACCTTGCTTAACAAAAATTTTAATCTTTTAGTGAGATTTAATTATTTGAACTCTAGTGAGTATTTGATTTACAAGATAAATGGACAGCTAGCTTCTATTTTTTGGCATTCAAGATTTCTAGGTGTATAATTGTTTTTGGATCTAAAAATTTTGTCTTGCAACTATGAGACAGGTTAAGCACTAGGCATATAATTGGTAACCAAACACTCGGATTACCCTCAGATTTTAAACGCAATAGTGAAGTATACATACACAATAATTTTGAATTAAATAAAATCCATGCTCGTCTAACATTAATCAGATACGAATTTGTTATTATACTTGATTTGATTTATAGTTTAGACATGAAGCTAAATTGTTAAATTGGCTTATTTTGTGATAGGGGCAAGGTCTTGGAAAAGCTTTAATTGAGAAGCTTATAAGAGCTCTACTTCAGAGGGACATTGGCAACATATCACTATTTGCAGACAGTAAAGGTAAGTGGTCTCCTAATTGTTGGCAAATTAGAACCATTAATGGCAAATAGGTCGATTTAGAATTTTTTATGTATGGGTCTCTTCATTGTTGGTAAATTAGACCCATACAGAAAATTTTCCCTGTGAATTGTCAAAACTTGTTTTGACATGTTACGCCACCCACCCTAAGCTTATATACATACCTCTAGTATGTTTGCATATAATCATCATACTTTTGTCAAACTTCGGTCCATTTGACCCATCAACACTTTTAACTACCCAATTTAAGTTCTCTTCAACATATTATGAAATTTATAGTTTATAAATATTCAATTACATATTTAGAAACTTTCCGAAACAATACATGGCCAATTTGACAACAGTTTACTAGGTTTGACTTTTTAGTCATACCAGCGATCATAATCACCACGTTAGTGTAGGTAAGCACAATTTCGCTAGTATTCTCATCCAAACACAATTTTTGGATGTTTATTAAATTAGAAATGTATAACAAAATTTTCATAAAACCCATCTTAGATCAAATTTGACCAATTTCAAGTTTCCATACCTACATGCATGTACGTCTCTACACTATTTCCAATTGATTGTTTATAGCATGTTATGAATCATTAAAATAACATTCCTAAGCTATGGGATGCCACAGTTAAGCCTTAATTCCGAAAATCATAATTGCAAAAACCAACTTATAGCTTGTGAATTTGACCTAGGTTAGGTAACATACAACAAAAGATGTTTGATCACAAGGAACAATTGCTAGAGGCTTGACACTAATCCAAATCATTGTTTGATCCTTAATTTGTAAAATCTCTATAAAAATTGACCAGGTCAACAATATAATTTCCACCAAATTATCTGTGCTTAAGCTACATAAATAGGTCCCTCAACTTAACTTCCAACCCCTTTTAGCCTGAAACTTTGTTTAGTCAACATGACCCCACAGCTTGACTTTTTAGTCCTTCAAAGATATAAATTATATAGGTTCTATTATAATAACATATAAAGAACTTGTTTTTACCTGTTAGACCATCCTTTAATTGGAATTTGGAAATGAGTGTAGGTTATGAAGCTAATGTAAAGTTGGTTTGTTATTGCAGTTGTGGAATTTTATAGAAATCTAGGATTTGAACCCGACCCAGAGGGCATCAAAGGTATGTTCTGGTACCCTAGGTTTTAGCACATGGGTACGCCGCAACATGAAACCCTGTATATGTAGGTCAAATTTTAGCTCAAAATGCATTTTCCCATGTAACATACATTATGCTATAAGTTAATATCAATACCGACTTTTTTTGTAAGATTACCTATTTAAACTTATTAAAGATATATTCAAATCGATTATTGGCAAACATGTTTCTTGATTACAATGTGGTTGCTCCGTTGCTTCTTCTTGTTACAGCCCCGTGAACGACAAACTCACACATTGCTAACCTAGTCCTAAACTACATAACATTATATCTTCATGACGAGACTTGAACCCTCACCACTTGAGAGGGACACCACACTTCCTTGTTACCTTGCTTTACTTTCTCCTTGATCGATGTCTGCAACCATATTTCATACTCTGTTTGTATCAGTTATCACCTTAGTATTTGGCTGTTTGCATTCAGAGTTCTTTGAAGGTGCGGAGCTTTAGATAGATTGCGAGATAAAGGATTAATTTTGATTCTAGAGAAAAAAAATTTGGATGATAATTGATTGAGTAGTTGAAAATCCTCATTGTATTTAATACTAATTAATAAATTGGTTAAAAGGACATTTTTATATATAAAAAAGTTACAAGTTTTTTGAAGCTTTTGTCATCTGTAAATCCAACTTTTTTTTCTTATTAACAAAAGGAGAGTGACTTCCAGCCAAGTATAATATAACTGGCCTGATAAAAGTGTGAGTTCTTGGAGATGATAGGGTCTCCGGAGCCAAGGTGAGAGATGAAGTTACATGCATCGTGTATGCAAGGTGCAGGTTCTAACTAAATGTTCTGAAGTTACATATGCATCACAGTTTCTATACTTCTAATGCTTAAACGTCAAAATAGCTATTAACTTGGAATATTTTTAAGCTATAAATCAAATATGTAACATAACATGAATTTCAATAATTATTAGATTAAATATATAAAAATACAATATTAACACAATATTGAATACATAATAATAAATACCATTGTGTTTTTTAATCTATAGGAGCATTATAACCATGTACCTCACCACCCCTCAACTAAACCTCATAAAGTTTGAGAACTTAGGCGGATAATAGTAGTAGTGGTGGTGGGATAAGAGTCCTAAAGTTTGAGAACTCAGGCGGTTAATAGTAGTAGTGATGGTAGTGATGGTGGGATAAGAGCGTGATTGTGAAAAAATGTTGCCACCAGACATTCATGTAGGCAGTGTGTGATTGTGAAAATGATAAAAATGAGCGTGTGATGGTAAAAGAGTTTGTAATTATTAAAATTAATAAGGTGTATTATTATGATAGGTGAAAAAAAAATAAAGAAAAAAAAACAAAGTTGTTTGATGCTCATTACAGGAGGGAGACTCGGGAGAAAAAACAAAAGAACCTTCCTAGGCCAGCTCGTCCTTAGGGCCAGGTCCAAATGTTTTTCTTTTTTAATTTTAATGAAGTTCTTATTTCTTTGTTATTGTTAAACTCAAAGTTGTTATATAACATCGATCTTTCAAATCTGTTCTCTTCTGATTCTAAATCTTTGACAAGAAGGCAACTATACCCGCCCCACCTCCAATCTAATGCCACACTACATGTAAACGGTTGTTTGAAAACTTGAAAAATGACCATTTGTAACGCCATAAGCCATTTACATGTAATGTCAAATCTCATGGGGATTGGGAATTTTAAACGGTCGTTATCAAACAATCATTTGCATGTCATGTCAAATCCCATGACCCCTTACCTTTCAAATAGTCTTTTATGTTCATCGTCAAGAGCCGTTTGGGTTTAAAGATGACGTATTTAAGAATGTGGGTGATGTAACTATAGTATGACCCTTAAAAACCACATGTTTCTTTCGTTTTAAAATGCTTGCGGCGCTTTAGGTCACTTATGTCTCGAAAGCTGAGACACAAGACGAGAGGTTGCTACGAGTTTAAACATAGTAGCCGTTAAATTTCCAACGGTTGGATTCCTAAGATGTGGGTGTATAACAACCTCTGGGACATTTGATTCGGGTGGGTCGGTACACCCTTCGGCTACGGGTGGGGGTGGGTCATTCGGAGCCCTTGATGGAGGTTGACAGGTACATGCAAGCTAAAGCACCCCCACACCGCACTCATCAATAGTTAAAACACTTGAACCCATTTCTTCATTACATATTCATTGCAGTCTGCAGTTTAATGTTTCTGTTTTTTCAGTTGTACTCAAATAAAGTTTTCCCTTTATGTAGGTGTAAGTTCTATATGTATCTTCATCCACCCATTGTTATTCCTTTTTATTTGATTCTTTTTCAAAAAAAAAAAGAAGTAAAGAAATAAAAAAATATTGTATATGTTGCTACTCTAACTTACAACATATGGTACCAACTAGGGGCGAAGAGAGTGTGTTGGGAGGCGAGGGAGAGCCCCCCATACACCTAAAAATTTAATAATTTCTAATGTAAAAGTTTATAATCTTGTTAATTTTAAACCTAATTTTGATCGAAATGAGGGCACTATGAATAAAAAAATGGTTTTTCTAACAAATCATGGGCATTTGTTTGAATTCCAACTCAAAATTTTAACCATCTTTATTTGCCCCTGTACTCTAGAAATCCTGGCTCGCCGCCGGTAACAACACTGGTCTAATTTTCATTTTCCCTTAAATACGACCTTATATCAATTTCTATCGGTTTGCATTTCAACCATGGCTTACAAAGAAAGAACTGTGTAAAAGCAGTTAAGAGACTTGCAACATCAGTTTTATGAACTATCTCTCACCATGTGACAACGGGGAGATAGGCCATATCAACTAGAAGATGAAGTCGAAGACACTTGCTCTCGATCCGGATACTACAACCCCCACGGACACCAAAACCATGACTCAAACCGCAACAACAGTATCAGAGTTAACATCCTAAATATGATTTACCTTTAGACCCGGACAAGTTTGTAGAATTCCTTCCAACCGTGGAGAGAGTGTTTGATTACAAGCAAACACTGATTCAAATCTAAGGAAGTATGCTTAAATATGGTGAGCGAATGTTCATGCGGATCATGCCCATGTATTACCTCCAAGGAAGCTTTTCTAAACTACACTAGATCCAGTAAGGGACGAGAACCGTTAATTAAGTATTCTCAAGACTTTGAACATCTTCTCATGAAGTGTGATCTTGATGACGACAACCCTCAAACATTTTTACGTCATCTTAGTGGTTTAGAATCAAGAATTGCTAAAACATTTTGTAGTTATAACCGTACTCTACCTTGGTTGAACTCAGGTTAATGGCCCATACAATAGTATCACAACAAAGGTGTGAAGCAAGATTGAGGCAACCAAAACAGTAAGCAAACCATTGGTTCCCATATCTATTTCTCCTGCATTTTCAACTTCAGCCCCAACCACTTCGAAAACAGCAGAGATGAATGAAACAAAAAACCTAAAGGGACCACTGTTCATAGTGCAGACTTGCAATGCGAAGCCCTGTTTCACACTCGCTATACTGTCCGTAACAGGTGTAAACAAGTCAAATCAACTCATGATCTACTCAGAATTAGCTCGCTAATAGCTAGAGTCTAGCCAAGCTTAAACGAGCTTAAGTCCAAGCTATATTATGACTCATCTAGCAAACGAGCTCAAATCTATGCTTTACATATCGAGCTTGAGCCGACACACAAGCCTTTTTATTTATATTACTAGTTTAGACACCCGTCTACAATACAAGTTGAAGGAAAATATTAAATTAATAGTTACCAATTTATATTTAGAAATTATAAATATATATTTGAAAAATATGATTGATAGTACGTAAATTAAGTAATAAAATAAAAACAATTTTTTTAACTTTCGTCTTTTAAAAGTTTTTGTTAAAAAACAAATTTTTAAACATTTTATTTTAGAAAAAATGTTAAACAATGGTTTTTTATAATACAGTTCTTTGTATTAAAAAATTCATATTTCATAAAAAAAAAATTCTACGGTATGTATGTTTTTAATAAAAATAAACATGTTATTTATAATTAAAAGAATCTTATTTGAATTTTGAAAAAGATATATAATATCAATAGCATTTAATATCATTATTGAAAGTTGACTTGCCATGGTATTAACATGTGACAAAAAAGTTATAAGAAAATGACACGTCGTAAAAATTATTTTAATTTATTAGAATAGATATTAGAGTAGACTTTAGCTGATCTATTAATTATATAGGGTTAGGTTATACAAACACTCATTTATATTGTTAAGACACCCTATTGTCTCTATCTCTCTCCATGTATCTATATGTATGTATAGAAAGAGATAGAGATGATAAAATAAATTGGATGTATCAATAACATACCCCATTATATATTTATATAAATAATTATTATATATTAATTATGATAAAAAAATAAGTGATATATGCTATGCTATATATAAAAATTCTTAACTATATATAAATATTATTCTATTGAGCTTGAGCCGGCTCACAAGTCTAAACAAACCTTTTTATTTATATTATTTCAGCTAATCTATTAATTATATATTTATATAAAGAATTAAATGGTATGTACTATGTTATATATAAATATAAACCGAGCACAAGCCAAACTTGAGCTTGAAAATTTTCTTACAAGCCAAGTTTTAACTCCAATTTTCTCAAATCAAAACAAGCATTCGAGCAAAGCTCAAGACCAGGCGAGCTTAAGATCGGCTCAACTCAACTCCTTAACAACCCTAGCCAGTAACAAGCCATATCGTCACATTTACAACAACAAAATATTCAAATCAACTCATGCGATCATTTGCCAAGTTGATATGAAAATAGGATCGGAAGTGTATCATTGGATCAAAAGGGTATCATTATGGCATAGTTTTAGCATTGTGGATCTTTTATCCATGCAAATGGATGGCATACAAATTGATATGAACATAGGGACATAAGTATACAGAACAATATTCAAACATTCTCTAAACGAGTGTGAGAAAAAGAAGCAGCTATTGGCTACCTAATTCAGACACATTTAAGGTTTTAAGCTAAAGTTCATTTCTGTTAATTCTTCATAGCTACAGATGGATGTTACTAGAAATTCTACTTAGAGAAAGTACCATTGGGATCAGCATTCATGATGATCCAAGGATGCTTTAATATCTTCTCAAGGGAGAGTCTTTTTGCAGAGTCTTTCACCAAAAGCTGCATTTGTTGAAATTATGTTATAATATAAAGGGAGAATTTCATATATAACAAGAAAAATAATCTTCAAAGTTGATAGGAAATCACATACATAGATTGATCTTTGGTGAATACAACTTACTTGTGTGATGAGAACTTTAGCTTCATCAGAAACATGAGGGGTAGAAGGAAATGTAAGGTCAACCTTCATGATCCTATGCAGATAACAAAAACTTCATCATTAAGTTGAAGGGGGCAATCTTGACTTATTTACTTATATATGGGGATTTGGGTTTGTATTACTTTAAACGGGTTGAATAGGCCAATTAGGGTTTTTTACCTTCGAAATGTATCTGCTTGGCTGTCTGCCTCAAAAGGAGGGACACCATAGAGAAATTCATAACATAAAACACCTAAAGTCCAATTATCAACTGCATAATCATGAGCTTTATTTTCCACCATCTCTGGTGCTAGATAGTCTAATGTTCCACACATGGTGTGTCTCTTGTTTTTTGACTGCACAGACCACCCGAAATCAGCTATCTTCAATCGACCCTGCCATCAGATATATATAATCTCTGAGATTGATTTGTTTTATAAAATCAGGGAGAAAACAGAGCGTGGATAGACACAAATTTCAAGTTGTTCAACTCATGTAATGTATAAGAATTGTAAGCAATTTTTTAAACAATAATGTTAACAGTTATAAAAAATTGCAAATGACAATATGCCATATTCAACAAGTGATTGTCATCAAAACGTACCTTGTGATCAAGCAACAGATTCTCAGGCTTGATATCGCGATGGATAACATGCTTCTCATGACAGTATGCTAATGCTTGAGTAAGGCTAGCAATGTACTGACGATCACCACCAATATAAAGATTTAGAATAATATATGTAAATTAATAAACATCACCTCAATTGATATATAAGCTTTTTATTAAAATTCTAATTCAATACACTTGACCCATGCATCTACACTGTCTGATGCTTATAGGGTTAATATAGAGAAAGTTGGGAGTCTGTTTTTATCTGCTGCTGCAGGTGTTCTGTGGTAAATATACATCATTTGTCTGATAGTTATTATATTCCATTACAGAATCTTAGTACCAGGTTTGTGCACAGAGTGAGTATTAAAATGGGCTAAGGATCATTTCAGTTTATTTTGGGGCTTAATAGGCTACTTCAGACAGATGAAGAGATGCCAATGTCCAGTCATTTCTGTCATTCTAATTTCTACCGTATTTGATTTGATGCTGCAAATGGTGAATCTGAAGTGGTTCTTTAATTAATGAATATAACAGCTAGCCTAAAATGATTCTAATGATCAATCATATTTCAAGGATTTAAATGTAATGGATCTCTTCTCTTGGTTTGCAGTTGCATACGTGTACGGTTCCTAAGGTTCTACCACATGAATGTTTTATAGCGGATCAAAATTCTTCGGAAAATGTAAGCATATTAAAAATCCAAAATTGAATGCAATACATCTCAGAGTATTCCAGTACAAACCCTAATATACTGTGTGTGTGTGTGTGTGTGTTAGAGATAAAGATGTGTGTATATTACAGTGGCAGCTTGTTTCTCCGATAGATGACCCGATCTCCGAAGCTCCCCGTACAGCTCACCGCCATGAGCATACTCCAAAATCAAGAATATCCTCTCCGCATCGTGAAACCATCCGTACAGCCTGAGAACATGCGGATGTCGAAGACTAGTTTGGATCGCCATCTCTCTCTTCAGCTGGTGCTGCAGCCTGTACTTTTCAATCTGCTCTTTGAATATCACCTTCAATGCGACTATATACTTGCTCTAATTCCAACACACACAGATCAAATTCGTCGAAATCAAACCCTAATTCAAACAAAATCGAACTCACAATCGCACAATCTGAAAGATTCGTGTTACCTTCGCTTCACGGGCGAGATAGACCCGACCGAACTTCCCTTTTCCGAGGGGTTTTCCGATCTCGAAATCGTGAATTGACCACTTTCGTTTCAGTGGTTCAGAAGCCATTGCAGGGGTTTGAGGTTGAGGGGGAAAAGATGTCGATTTGAATTTGGGGATTTCGTATCTTTGGAGTCATGTACAAAAACAGTCCCTGAACTCTTCTTGGTATTCATTTTCAGACTTCAGTTGATGAACTTTTATGTTAGTTCAAGATCTTGAATTTATTTATACAAAAACATGGTTTGCCGGATTGACGATCTAGATGACTTGGGGGTGTAGCATGTTAAATGCTTTTAGGAATATGTTCGTTATTTAATCATATCTATTTGTGATAAATTTTTTTATGATATACTTGAGTGTAGTGTGTATAATTAAGTGTATTGATATTATTAGTGATCTAACTCTAACCTGTATACACTGAAGATAATATAATGTTAAAATATACAATTCAATCCTAATAACAACTGGTCAGTAGTGCTTTACTTTGTGTTATTTGTATATGCAAGTCAATTTGATAGATTTTAGTGTTAAAGGGCTAAGCTGGTAGATTGTAGGATAAAAGGGGCCGAAGTTATGCATTGCTTTAAGTTGGAGGGTTGATGCTAGCTTTTGAGAATAATTTTTTGGATATAAACTGTTGTCATAAGCAATGATTTGACGAGCAGATCTGATCGGCCGGTTCAAACCGGTTCGGCGGTTGAACTTGGAACTGGTTCGGACCAGATTTTTTATTTTTTTAATTTTAATGGGTTTAACGGTAAGGCGGATGATAAATTTCAGTGTTGGATGTATAATTATTTTTAAGTTTTATATATAACTATAAAATATACATATAAAATACGTATATTCAATTATATATATATATATATATATATATATATATATATATATATATATATATATATATATATATATATATATATATATATATATATATATATCCTGTCCGACTGGTCCGAATAGTCGACCAGTAAAACGACCGGTTCGCTATCCGATCCGGTTTTGAGAACATTGGTCATATGCACAATCTCATTCAATAATCTTTCTCTATTGTTTTATTGTTCATCATCACAATCCCAAAAGGTTAGGCGTTGTGGAGCAAGTGACGGGGGCCTTATACACGTGGTTTGCTGGTCGCAAACACCGTCACAGCGGGGCGCGATGGCTTGGGCATGAGGGGGCTCGCGGAAAAAACTAGTCGTTGGGGACCTTGGGAAAAGAGATAAAGCCGCTGGCTCATTTTTAAAAAAGAAATCAAAAAATTACATTTCACCTTATTAATATTACCTCATTTCTTATTTAAAAAAATCACAACATTCATATCTACTCTCCCTTTTTCATCTCTAAATTTATATAAAAAAATCCTCTCACTAGTAAATGTCGGGTAATTGAAATGGTTCATTTCAACCAAGTTTTGATCTCATAGACGAATAGTCTTTTACAAACTTTACATTTTGTCAATTTGATTATCCCGGCGAGGTTGTTTAGGAGTCACAACCGAGTCGAAACGAACCGTTTGAAGATGTTATGATTGTTCAAGTAAAGAGACGCTCTCATCACAAGAGTAAGTGAATTGGAAGAGTAACATTAGTTAGATTATTTTTTTATTATACATTTTATTATGTGTTTTTTATTTTTTTATGTTTTTAATGAATTTTATTGATTATAATATTTAATTTTATATTATTGTTTTACATCTAAAAAAATTAAATAAATCAATAAATTCGTTAGAGCCTCTGATCATCCTGATACATAAACAAGGTCTGATTACTTGATCAAGTGCTCTATCCAGTGGCTAGTTAGCATCCAGTCAAAGTTACATGTTACAGCCTTACAGGATAGCTTGACATGAGGCTCTATCCCACAACACATAGCCTAACAATTGGATTTTGATCACTTTTTTAGATGTCATATTTTCATGTTCTAAGATCGCATATATTCATGTTCATAATGGTATATATCTACATGTTTATGCCAATAATTGGGTTTACTCATTTTGTTCTAGTCAATCTATGTTGTCTAGTTTGTTTTCAATGAAATAAAGTTTTTCATGTTTTAATTGAGTTACGAACATGATATCATCCTTGTGCTCGACTTTTATCACTAAAAACTCATTTATTAACACTAAAAAACCTTCTTTAAAACCCTAGATTTTCAGAAACCTAACCATTGATTCGTCTGTTTGGGGCATATCTTGGAATCAATTGTTGGCTCTTGATCTTGAGTTCCCAATTAAGTATTAGGAACTCTAGCAGTGTGTATTATTGTCGATTTTTGGCAGTGGGTTTTGTCTATGGTTCTATGTCAGATTTATGACCGAAAGAAACTTTCAGCCTCATAAATGAGATTTATAACTCGAATGAACTCTCTTAGAATCGTTATCTGAAAAGAGAAACAAAAGGATGTTTCTAATCTTCTGGCCCGTCTATAAGTTGTTCTTGTTCCTATCGACCCGTAGCAAGTCTCTTTACAATGAGTTTAAGTACGTATACGTTATTTAGTTAGCAAAATATGAGAACATTTGAGGACCAAGAATATGTTCAATGTATTGCTGATACGATATAAAGTGTTAGAAGTGTATATTGGTTGGATAGATATAATGTCTTCATGGAGACCAAGTGCAAAATGAGGACAACTTTTGTTCACCGGTCCCACCATCTTTTCTCTCTCCCTATGATAGGCCTTAGCTTTTTTCTCATGAGTAAGTGGCCTATACATTATGGGCCAACTATGGTCAACAATTGATTTTGTGATTCTATAGACTTCTTACATGTTATTATCATTGTCTTCTTTAACATACCTACAGTACATTACAGATTCTTTATATAATTATTTAAATCAGTATATTTTTAATGATAGTCTTATAAAAAATTATGGCTCAATTATAAAGTAGCATGCGATGTAGGGCGCTAATGAGCAAAGTTATTTATAAACTATTTGAAACCGACTTATTAAAAACTTCAAATCAAACTGATGTTAATGAGTCTGAGCTTCATATACTATACTTGTTTGGCACCTAAGCCTAAACAAACTTATTATTTATATCGATATAACAATATATATTATGTAAAAGAAAAAATTGTGCGTACATTTATACTAAAAATAATTAAATGTCCTCAAGGGGACATATTGGAGGTAAGTGATGTACTTTTCAATTAAATTGTTGTGGTTAGTCTTATATAAAATCTAAGTGTTAGTGTTAAAAAACCCAAAGTAATACATATCCCCCTATTCTAATAAAAATGTATCTTGGGGGGGACACGTGTCGAATAACTGGAGCACTTGTGAAATTCTTTCCCGCCCATTTGTTCGCTTATTTTTGCATGCGCAGACCTTCCTTCGGGTCGGACTATCCAACTTGAATTCACCTACACATGGTTCTACCCCAGATCTTTGTTTTGATATCATCTCTAACCCTAAATCCTTCGTCTCTCTTCTTTCCAAAACCCCACTTCCCAACCTGTTCGCCGACGAAAGAGACACCATCACTGTTATTTGCCCACAACCACTCTCACAATCATTTTCCCGATCTTCTCTTCGTTGTTTTCCGTTAGGCATCTCTAACCCTAAATCGTTGTTCGCCGTCGTCTTCTGTTTCTTGATCTTCTCTTCGCTGGTGTCCTTTCCATAAACACTCTCACAATCATTTCCCTGCACACAAAATATCTCCCTAATTCCATTTGATTTCATTTCATATAATCTTTAAACCCTAGATCTTCCTTTGAAATTATTCATTTGATCCCAACGGTTCTCTCGGAAAGCTGTTAACACGGATTCAGCAATATCTTCAACAACGGTTCAAGATCTATCGTTTGAGGAAGAAGATCAATTCTCAAAAGCTGTCGATAACGAAATCATCACAACGTTTAAGCCTTATTAGGGGAAGGAGACATACAATTAGCTTTTGGTTTTTGTTTGATCTCCTTCGATTCATGCTTTTGGTAATTTTGTTTATGCTTCATATGCTCTGTTTTCCTTTACATTGACTATCCTTTGAAGATTGATTGATGCAATATGTTTTTGTTAAATTGTTGTTTAGTGATAGATTAACTAAGAGACTGTTTGGCAATTAGTGAATGATTAAGATATTATCAAATTTATGAACATGTAATAAAATGGTTTATTTAAATACACTACACATGTGATATGTTGTGTTAAATTAAATGAAATCATTGATTTTAAGATATTATTATAAATATAAAACACTATTAAAGTTAAATCTAAATTTAAGAATTCAATCATGAAAAATATAGTTTATGACTATTATTTTAAGAAAAAAATCTTATTCCATTTTTTAATATATATTATGCTTATTATGATTTTACCATTACATATGAGATTTTCTTTTTATAAAATCAAATTTTATTTTTTTATTATTCTCATTACATTAAAACGACAATACATTTTCTTTTATATAAAACTTGAAATGATTTAATCTATTATTTTAAAGATAATCAATTCTTTTATTTGAAGATGAAATAGTTTAAAATTTAGAATTTATATGATGGTTATTAGGATTTTATTATTACATATCAGACTTTCTATTTATAAAATCAGTTATTTTTGTATTCTTCTCATTACATTAAAATGTAATAAGTTTGACTTAATATAAATATAGAAATGATATAATCTACTATTTTTAACATAATCAATTTCTAAAATAGATGCATGTTTACCCTATTATTTAGTTTTCGATTTTCACATACACATGTACAATTCACTCTTCATTACATTTTTCTTTTGCAATCACCGGTGTGTTTAACGGATTAAGGTAATGTAACTCATTTATTTTATTCATACTACTTTCATCCTTTCTAAAACTCTAATTTTAGAATGGAATTTTTTATTAATCGTATATAATCTGTTTTCTGTCTCACAACAAAACGAAGGTAACTTCTATTTCTTTTCTGAATGATCTTGATATCTCAAGGGATGATTGTACTCTCAGAGTTCATATCATAAGGTTGTGGAGGCAGCCCATGTTTAAGAATCCATTACAAACATTCTCCTTAGAAATGATCTTGATTGATGAACAGGTTAGTTTCGTTGGGTTTACAATAAAAAGATAAAAACATTTCATTCTTATTTATTTCTGTTGTATTTCAGGGAAACAATATCCAAGCAAGTGTCTTGCACAAATGGTTTACACGCTTTGAGAGGTTTTTGGTTGAGAAAGCAACCTTGATTATCCGAAAACCAACATTGGGTGATATATTGCCTCTTTTAGATATGTTGATAACCCCCTAAAGGCGTGCCTTTATTACAATACCACTCTTACCAAATGCACTGACTTTAGTGGTCCATTATATGGTTTTTCCTTCTCAAGCTTTCGATCCATACTTGACCTTGAAGTTTCAGAATCTGGAAGTATAAGTAAGAGTATCCCACCATCAGTTGTTCGTATTTACTAAACCTAATTTACTAAACCTAATATTTACCTGTAAACTTATGAATTGCTTCATGACTAAAAGCGGAAAACAAGCATCCAAGATGAACTTCCAGATCAAAGACTTGGAGTACTATTTTATAAATTTAAAATACTCACGACCTTCATTTTATAAAAATTCTTAATTTTTATACTCTTTCGATGCAGTTGTCTGAAAATTTCAGTTACTTTGTGGGATGATTATGTGAAGCAGCTTTTTGAGGTTATGGTAAATATTGTCGATGCATGTAACATTGTTATCATTCTATAATTTGGAAGGTTTAAGAGATTTAAAGGTATTTGATAAACTGAGCAAAATATCTTCACTGCACCACTGTTGCATTGATTTCAACCATGCTCCCAATTTAATATTTTTTCCAATTTGAGATGGATATTTTGTTTCAAACTCTTATGTCGTGTCATGTTTGTTCATCAATTCAGACATTGATGAGATCCTCTAGTATAAAAAAGTACGTGTATACATGCTTTATTTATAGAGATGTTGTCACGATATGTAATCAACATTTATTAATTGTTGGGTTCAACAATAGAATAAAGTGAAGCTTACCAAATGATAATCACAACCGACTGAAGATCGCATTGTACAAGTTCAGAGACCAAGTTGATCACAACAATACAAGACAATACTACATGACAAAGTTAAAATCAAGACAAATAAAAAAGTCAAAATTAGGTCATGTTGTAACAATAGTATAAAGAGACCCACTAGTGCAATTTTACAAGTGTGGCTCTTGTGTGTGTGTTTCTCATGGTGTGAATCACCACCCAAGAAGAATTCCTCCTTTGGGTGGGTTTGATCTCCATCATCCATCTATGATTCTCATTGTAATTTGTTTATCAACATCAGTGAAATCATAACATTATCATTATCCATCTCTTTGTTCTTTGATTCACACACATACACCCATCTTAATTTTGATTTCCAGGTCAAGAACGTGATGAATCCTAAGATCCAAGCTCGATGAATCTAAGATATTGATTCAGAAAAAGGGTATCAGAGCTGTTGGTTGTTGGATTCATCTAGTTACAGATCTGATTTCATCTTTAATGATGTCAAGAACATTGAAGAAAAAAAGAAAAATGAAGAACAACATCACTGTTCATCATCACCCATCTATTTATCTTCAAAATTCAAAAGAAAATTCAACAAATCTGATCAAAATCGATACCATTTGAAGAGGATTAATCATGGTTCTGATTATTTCTTCAACATTTGATGCAATTAGTCACGATTATCATTAACTATAAAGAAGAGCAGCAAAGCCGAAGCCAATGTTCAATAAAATTCTTATCAAATGCTGATGGATTCAAGTAAATTGATGTCAAAATCAACCTGATGATTCATTATTGATGATAAGTTATTATTAATTTAAGTATTTCGTCGAGTACATGAAGAATGTGATACAACTTGATTCAGCAGCTCTCGACAACAAACACAGTCATATCTGCATTTGTTACAAGAACAGTAATGCGGATGAGCTGTGATATAACCAAGTTACAAGAAATGCGGCACCAAATGCGGATGTGTTGTCCATAAATGCGGATGTGGCGTTTTGTTCGTTCAGGCGCGTAATGCAAGAACGAGTAGGATATCTGCTCTCTAGCTTAGCTGATCGGGGGGTGTCCACAAATGAGGATGTGTTGTCCATAAATATGGATGTATTGTCCACAAATGTGGTTGCCTTGTCAACAAATGCGAATGCCTTGTAAACAAATGTGGTTGTCTTGTCACCAAATACGGATTGCCTTGCACCAAATGTGGATGCATTGCAAACAAATGTGATTGCCTTGGTGTAACATCAAACCAATACGGTTGATTTGGTGTAACATCATTCAAATGCAAATGGAATCATTCAAATGCAAACGAACATCATTCAAATACGAAGGAAATCAAAAGAAATACAGATAAACAGATCTAACAAAAGAGAATTTGATCAATATCAAAAGAAGATGAACAGATGACATCAACAAACAGAAAAAGACAATATCTTGAATGCGGACGAATGTAACCAACAGGCACGTCCATTTTGGACATTCAATAGAAACAAAAACAAAAAGAGAAATCAACTTTGGTCAAAAAACCACTGCACTATCAAGAGATTTGTACAACTATCAGAAGCTCTCTCTAAAGTTCATGATACTACAATCAAAGATGATCATCTACACCCGTGTCTGACTACTGAGCGGAACAGATAGACCGACTTTAATCAAGGGGACCAATGATTATCTAAAGAATGTTAGATTATGAAGTTATTTTAGAAATTCAAAAGAGTTGAAGTGTTTTCAAGATTGATTCATGCTCCTGATGCAATTTATTGAAGTTTAAAAGCCTCATCATATGCCTAATACATTCTAATCCTTAGAGTTGTGATATGAACTATAATCCAAAAGTGATACAACCCATATCCAATACCAAGAAGTATTCTTAATTCTAACCTTTGTCAGAAATATATTAGGAGAAGCTTAATCTGAGGGGGAGAACATCAGTGAATTGTGTCAGAACATCAGTTGATCTAGAAGACATGTGACAGAAAGATCTTCAAGTTCAAGGTTTGGCAAGCATTAGTTTAGGGGGAGTATTGTTGGGTTCAACAATAGAATAAACTGAAGCTTACCAAATGATAATCACAACCGACTGAAGATCTCATTGTACAAGTTCAGAGACCAAGTTGATCATAACAAAAACAACAATACAAGACAATTCAACATGACAAAGTCAAAATCAAGAAAAATAGAAAAGTCAAAGTTAGGTCATGTTGTAACAATAGTATAAATAGACCCACTAGTGCAATTTTACAAGTGTGGCCCTTGTGTGTGTGTGTTTCTCATGATATGAATCACCACCCAAGGAGAATTCCTCCTTTGGGTGGGTTTGATCTCCATCATCCATCTATGATTCTCATTGTAATTTGTTTATTAACATCAATGAAATCATAGCATTATCATTATCCATCTCTTTGTTCTTTGATTCACACACATACACCCATCTTAATTTTGATTTCTAGGTCAAGAACGTGATGAATCCTAAGATCCAAGATCAATGAATCTTAAATATTGATTTAGCATTAATGTTATCTTTTATAGTTATATCGAAAAAATGGAGGTGAAAGTTCGTTAACTGTTGGTATTTCTGCTTCGTCGATGTCGGTTAATATTAGTGATGATTGCCTCATTAAGACATACTTCAACAGCATAGCAGAGGTTAATGAAATATCCTAGGTTTGTTAAGTATATTACATTCTTTTTACTTTAATTGTAAGAACCTTATGAGTGTACACCAATGGCAATACTATCATATATTTTGTGAAATAGATTATTCATTTTTTATTGTAGTTGCTTAATTTTATTATTAAAATATTTATTATACTTCTATAATTTTTTAGGTAAAATCAATGGTTGTGGTTGGTCATGTTAAGCTAATCATCTTGGAGGTTGATTGGTTCTATCAGTCATGCAAGTTCTGCATGAAAAAGGTATATCGTAAAGACAATACAATCAGTGGTTGTGGTTGGCCATGTAAAGCCAAATAATGATGTTGCTCATTTGTTGAAAATAACAAATTTGATTATATGGGATGAGGCACAAATGATTCACAAATATGCACTTGAGGCTTTAGATAGGACTCTTAAAGACTTGGTGACTTGTGCCGGTGAAACATTAAACGATTTACCATTTAGAGGAAAAGTTGTTATGTTTGGAGATGATTTTAGACAGATTCTTCTTGTTGTCCCCGGTAGAAGTAGACAAGATATTGTCAATTCATCTTTAAGTTCTTCACACATTTGGCAACAATGCAAATTCCATACGCTAACAAAAAACATGCGCTTATCAATCGGAAGTGGACGATCTAACATTGAAGAAACAAACAAATTTGCAAATTGGCTTTTAGATGTAGGTGAAGGAAAACTTGGTGATATGAATGATGGTGAGGCAAGTATACATATACCATATGATCTTCTTATTATGAATACAGTTGACCCCATCTCTAATTTAATTGAACTTGTATATCCTTTCATCATTTTGAATTCCAAAATTCCAAATTTCTTTCAAAAGAGGGCAATTCTTGCCCCGAAAAATGAAGTCGTTCAAGATATTTAATGAACATTTGCTATCGATTGTTTTCCAGAGATGAAAGAGAATACCTAAGCTTAGATAGTATAAGCGCATATGAGTTTGTTAGATACATTTGATCAGAGTTTATGCTCACCTGAATTTCTATAAGTTATCTGGGTTACCAAACCGTTCTATAGTGTTAAAGGTTGGTGTTCCTGTGATGCATATACGAAATTTTAATAAAAAAGTGGTTTGTGCAATGAAACTATACTCAAGGTAATCTCACTTTGCAATCGTATAATAGGAGCGAAGATTAAGGGTGTGTTTTTTACCCAAACCCGAAAACCAAACCTGAAAAAATTGAACCCGAACCCGAACTATACATAACCCGATTTTCAGAACCCGATTTATGCATAACCCGTGCCCGAATGTGTAGTACGGTTTGGTCATTGGGGTCAAAATTAAAGAATCAGAGAACCCGAAAAACCCGATTACGGCTTATTAAATTTTTCAAGATTTTCTAGGTTTACCAATATCTTATACCAAATAAACAATCATTACTCAATTTATATAGCAAATTTGTATTGCCCATTATCGTCAGACCTCAATTGGGATTTAGCCATAATCAATGTTGCATGAACTGAAGGTTTAGATTAACTCTTAGCATTCCTTATTTGAAGGTTTGTATTAGCATTCATTTATTGTGGTTTGTTATTAAAGGAAATGCATAGGTTTAGTTGAAGTTCAAGGTGTCAAAGGTTTGATCTTTTAAGCAACTATATTGAGTGAAATCATTCAACGACGGCAAATCATTAAAGGTTTGATTAACTTGGCAGTAGCGATCGGTGATTCGATGGCATTCACGACAATTGAAGTATTGAAGCTATTCAGCCGAGCGTTAGTGATTCTTCGTCATCCCTCTAATTCACAATCGATAGTGAATTATCATCGTCTTTACCATATGATTCATCTTAATCCCTTGAATTCATAATACATATTTGTGCTCATGATTCTGTTGATCTTTATATGATTAATGTTGAATATTGTTTTTGAATGATGATCTTTGGTTGCTATTGAATTTGTTGATCTTTATATGTTTATTATTGAATATTGTTTTTTAATGATGATCTTTGATTGCTATTGAATGATCTTTGATGATGATCATTGATATTGTTAAATTATAACTTAAAATACAATTGCAGAAAAAAACATTTATAACAACATGAGTATATTAAACATCATGTGATTAAATGAATATGTGATGAGAGTATGAGAAACAATATTTATACAATATATAAATTTATTAGAAAAGCAGTATATAACTTTATCGATTATAGTGGACATGCAAACAATATGATAACAACAACACAAGAATCAAATTGTTTATGTATATGTT
Source organism: Flaveria ramosissima (assembly GCA_025215565.1). Taxonomy (NCBI): domain Eukaryota; kingdom Viridiplantae; phylum Streptophyta; class Magnoliopsida; order Asterales; family Asteraceae; genus Flaveria; species Flaveria ramosissima. Next base: position 65,125,128 of record CM046046.1, read on the forward strand.
TACTTTGTTTGTATGAAAATATTTTATAGTTATATGTGATATTGTGCCCTTGGTTTTGTCTCATCGTTAAGTGAAAGTTGAAGTTATATGTTTGATACTTTATCTTATTCATGTATATTTTTATTTATAGATGTCAGGAACATATGATTTGTCTGAAGAACAAAGGATTGATCTTGATAGCAATGATGATCAGATTCCAAAAAAAGGTCAAGCACCTAAGAAGAAAACTAAAATTAATCAACCAAGATCCTTAGTGTGGCGAGAGTTTGAGAAGTTCACGGACAAAGACGGTGTTGAAAAAGCAAAAATGCAATCATTGTGGTATGGTGTACAAGTTTGAGTCTAAAAGTCAAGGTACAAGTAATCTTAGGAAACATTTATGCAAATGTGCCTCATACTTGGCTAAAATTAGTGTCGGGCAAACACAGATTGCTTTTCAATATGGGGAGGAAAATAAAATGACCTCTTGGAGATTTGATCAAAAAGCAATTAGAAATGCTTTAGCCCACATAATGATATTTGATGAGCTGTCTTTTAGTTTTGTGGAAGGGGTGGGTTTCAGGTATTTCATGAGTATATGTCAATCGTTTTTTAAATTCCATGTAGAACCACAAATTACGAAAGACATATACCACATGTTTCAAGAAGAAAAAACAAAAGATGTTGATTTTATAAAAATAGCATTGGTAGAATTTGTTTGACAATTGACACTTGGACTTCTAGTCAACAAGCCAACTACATGTGTCTCACTGCCCACTTTATAGATAACGATTGGAAATTGAAGAAAAAAAATCTTGAACTTTTATCCTCAAGTTAATCATCGTGAGGTGGATATTGGGAAAGTGGTTGAGAAATGCTTATTAGAACGGGGAATTGAGAATGGTTTTACAATTTCAGTTGACAATGCAAGTTCCAATGATGTGGTCATTAATTTTTTGAAAATAATGTTTCAAAGTTCCAAAAAGTGTCTATTAAATGGTAAATGGAAACACATAAGATGCATTGCACACATTTTAAATTTGGTGGTCCAAGATGGAATTAAAAAAGTTAATACGTCGGTTGAAAAGGTTCGGTGGGTGGTTAGGTGGATTAAGCAATCACCATCAAGGATTGACACATTTAATGAGTTTGCGAAACTTGTTAATGCTGATACAACGAAACACCTAATTAGAGAATACCAACTAGATGGAATTCCACTTACCATATGTTGGAAGTTGCACAAGCTTATGAAAAGACATTTGAAAGATATGATCTTGAGGAATCTGACTTTAGATCTTACCTCGCAAGTGCGGGTTTTGGGGTACTTACACTTACTGATTGGCAAAGTGTTAGAGATTTATGTTATTTTTTGAAACCATTTTATGATGTTACTTTGAGGGTCTCAAGGACACTTAATGTAACATCAAACTCGTGCATAGAAGAGATTTATTCTATTCGTAGCGTATTGGATAATGCTATTACAAGTCCTAGTCTTTGTCGGATTGCAATCGCAATGAAGGCAAAGTTTGATAAATATTTTTGCAACATATTGAAAATGAATTTATTGTTATACTTTGCTTTGATTCTTGACCCGAGGAACAAAGAAAAAAGAAAGTTAATAGCCCGAGATTTCCGATTATATCATTAATGTCTAGAGATTTATTTGCTATTCTCGTCTCAACGGTTGCTTCTGAATCAGTTTTTAGCACAAGTGGCCGAATTTTGGATCCATTTATGAGTTCTTTGATTCCTAGGGTTGTCGAGAGTTTGATATGCACTCAAGACTGGCTTCGAGGTGATTCATCTTCAAGCAACAAACTTATTAGTGAAGAAGACCAGGACACAATCCGAGAAATTGATAAAGCTATTTAATATTATTCATTCTTCTAATGTTTATTCATTATATATATATATATATATATATATATATATATATATATATATATATATATATATATATATATATATATATATATATATATATATATACTAATTACCAACTTTCTTATGCATTATGAGTTGTACAACATGCTTTAAGGGTTGTACCCAACTTTTGTCTTATTCTTTTTAATCTTTAACTTTTTCATTTTAACCCAACACTTTTATATCTTTTACAATTTAACCCAAATATTTTTTTTACTTTTAACTTTGGTCCCTATACTTTTTATATTTTAAAAATTTTCGTTTTATGTTTTGGTCTACATTTTACGAGTTAACATGCTGCAGTGTGTGTGTGTAGTTCAACATTTTTACGCTTATTTTTCTTCCCGTTTAACGGTACCGTCGCAACGCGTTGGCTCAAGATCAACTTAGTTATTGTTTTATATGGTTTACGTTTCGCCTAACAGTGGTGTGTCCTTGGTTCTACGTTTCGGTTGGTGGTCGCTAATGGTGGTGTGTTTTTGGTGCTACTTAGCATGGTTTTACCCCCCCGCAACGCGGGTGGCTTAATACTAGTTTATATCTATCTAAAAACTTTAATGCTTATTTTATTTGAATGTTTTTATATCATTGGAAGCGGACGAATGAGTGAAGGATATTAAAAAGTTTGTTTTACTATCTTTTTGTATGCTATGGTTTGAAAACATTAAGACCTTAGTTACTATTTGTCGTTTCTTTTTACTTGATACGATTTGAGATTTTGGTTTGAATCATGATTTCATTACTTTATTAATATGAATTACATTCTTTTTATAAGTTTGGATTTTTGTTCCTACATAAAAAGTTGGTTAAGGTGTATTAATGTATTCTACTTTTTACATGCATGGATGTGTTGATGCTTGATTTACTATTATTTAACCAGTGATAAAATGAGAGCTTAGATAGTTTTTGATAGGTTGAATGTTTTTTAAATTCTATGGGTTCGAACCAAATAACCCGAATTACAAACTCGCTTATACCCGAACCAAATAACCTGAAAACCGATTATACATATTTAAATGGTTTGGTCTTTGGTTTAATTTTCAACATACAAAAACCCGAAGAACCTGACCCGATGAACCCGAAACCCGATTACACAACCCGAACGACACCCCTAGCGGAGATTATATCTGGCAGTAACATTGACAGTCATACATTCATTCCAAGATTAACTTTGACACCATCAGACAGAAAAATTTATTTTAAGTTTAAAAGAAGGCAATCCCTTTCAAGGGTTGGATTGTACTTAAAGGAACCTATTTTCACCCATGGTCAACTTTACGTCGCATTATCAAGAGTTAAAAGTAGAAAAGCATTGAAGTTAATTTTAGATGATCATGGCAAGCCTTCTAATGTTACTACAAATGTAGTTTACAAGGAGGTTTTCACACATTTGTGATTTTCACATGTGAATTTTTGTGAATTTTACTAATTACTAATATTTTTGGCATCATGAGTGTACTTAACTTTTAGTGGATTGTACTCACTTTTGTTTTTTTTCTTTTATCTTAATTTTTTTTATTTTAACCTAAATACTTTTATATCTTTTACAATTTAACCCGGATAATTTTGTATTTTCAACTTTGGTCCCTTATATGTTTCATCTTTTATAATTTTTTTGTTTTACGTTTCGGTCTAAATTTTACGAGTTAACATGCCGCACGTGTCATTCAACGTTTTACGCCTATATATAACTTTCCATTTTAACGACCACCTCATAACTCACAGGTCCTACATCGACTTAGTTATTGTTTTTAATATATTACATTTCACATGCGTGGTTTGACGTTTTGACGTTTACTTTACATTCATATTTATTATTTTATTTTTATTTATTTTCTAATACGAGTTTCTTTTTTTGTGTTGTTGATCATTGACAATAGTGTGACAATGATATTACTTGGCATGGATTTACGTTTCCGCCGCAATACGAGGGCTTAAGACTAGCATATACTAATTACCAACTTAACATTGCATGATTGTTACACTATGAGCTTTAAATATTGTACATATCTTTTGTTTTTTCTCTTTCTTTTATTTTTTTTAATTTTAAACCCAATAATTTTACATCTTTTACAATTTAACACCTAAAGTTTTCACTTTTCACTTTCCCCCTATACATTTCATCTTGTATAAAATTTTCATTTTACGTTTCGGTCTAACTTTTGAGAGTTAATACGTCGTAACGTGTGTGTGTGGTTCATTGTTGTTACGCCTTTTTTTTTCGTTTAACGGCTCTGTTGCAACATGTGGGTTATAGATCGACTTAGTTATTGTTTTTAATGTTTTACGTTTTTACGTCTACTATCTGTTCGGTTTTATTTTATTCTTTTTTTATTTCTTTTTCTAATACAAGCTCTTCCGATGTTAGTGACCGTTGATGGTGATGTGACATTAGTGCTACTTGATACAGTTTTACGCACGGCACCCCGCGAGAGCTTAATACTACAGTTTTAGGCGCCCGTCATAACGCAAGAGCTTAATATTAGTTAATTAGTTAATAACTAATAAATAAGTTGAACTTAAAACTTTCTCTCAAGCTGAGCTTGAGTTTTATACATAAAACTCAAAAGTAGCCAAGCTCACGCTCCGCTAAATATGTTTAATTAACCAAAATGTTTCAGAAACTAATGAAAATTCCGTAACCTACAATCGTAGTGTCGCCATGGTGGGCTGGCGAAAGAGAGGAACCGGAATTGAGAAGAAAAAGTGAAGTATCTGAAGAACACTGGTTGAGAGAGAGGGGCAAAAAGAAGGGAGAATGTGACAAGGGGATAGAAGAACACGTGGATTTACCTTTTAAGAAAAATACATATGTAGCAGACAACGAGAACAGGTGGTTCATCACCATAGATCCAAAATCAGACGGCTGTGATTTTAGAAACTACTATTTCATTCCTCATGTTCTTTAATATAGGTATAATTTGAAAGACGATCTCTCAACTTTCATTTTTATTACCAACAGCTGTCCGATATCATAATTATCACAGATTCAAACTCGATTTGCATTTATTTTGCCACTCGATTTTGTTTGCATATTTTTTACATTTCGTTTTTGTGAGTGAAACTAACTGCAAACTAAACGTTAATACTTCATTATTATGTCACCGAGACTGTTATTTGTAACAAAAGTAAAAATTGAATATGTAACCGGTCAAATTGTTAGTATGAATTACTATTGCTAACGAGTAATTGTTTGGATTATTATTATCCGATTTTTCTTTCAAATTCTGTAGCGCCTAATTATTCTACACCTTCGATCGTATATAAGTTATCAATTTCGTTAAAGCAACAAACTTTTGTTAGATTAGCCCAATTTTCCAACTACCACCAACAATAGCAACCTAGTGTTTTGTATACATCCAAAGATCCAAAAAAACTATCTAGTTCCATGTCTTTGACCCCATTCAATCCCAAACACCAAAAAACCAGTCAAATCAAAACACACAACACAAGTTGTACACATTTATTCTACTTGTACCAAAATTCATACCACCAACCTACACTTACATAACCATATAACAAAACCCCTATTATTTTTAACCTCATGAAAAAATAACTTACTTTGAAGCAATTTCATTGCTCAGTAGCTTCTTCTCCTCATCTGAACTCTCTTCATCAGCAATCTTGTCTTCATCTCCACTCGCGCTTTGCGATCCAGTCATCCTCGCGAGCATCACAAACGTCATTCCACCGAGAACATTGTTCACCAACCTCAACCCGACCACTGAGCTCTTGAACAACAATGGTGGCAACCCTTTTGCCAGCATGAACTCAATCCCATTCAAACTTTGGTACCTCAGATTACTGCTTATACCCATATGAATCGCCCATGTGATCGCGTTCAAAACAGTGGGTGGAGCCTTGTTTGGTGACTCGAAGCTAGGGTCCATCTTTTTCCTCATCTTGATCAGCCCGTTTGACAATGCGGTTCCAACCAAACCAGCTGCGAAACCCACGGCTGCAAACTGTGTTCCTTTGTACACAAACGTCCCTAGCCGGTTGACCAGCGTGTACGCCCCAGGCTCAAACATGTGGCTCGCTGGCGAACTGGCGAAAATCGAAGGGAGGGATGCTGATCCAGATGTCATGGTGGGTGCTAACAGATACATTAGGGTGAAATTCATGATTGACCCGACGACTAGTGTCGAGAACACGAAATCGAGCTCGTTTAACCCGAAATTCGGACGAGTCGCCATGTCACCAACCACATTTGCACTCACACCAACCACTTCTTCCATTAACACCTTGAATGGAAATTGGGGATCAGCTGCAACCCTAGATCTCCAACCACTAAGAAAAGCCCCAATCGGACCAAAACTATCTAACGAACCTGAGTCATCGAACTTTCCGCCGCCGCCGCTACGGTCACTACCACCACCGTCACCTCCTCCGCCACCGCCGTGACGGACACCGGAATCACCACCATCGCCACCAGCACAAGGCGTAATCGATCGATTAGATGATAAATCTAGCTTGATCGGCTTTGATCGGAGAGAAAAACCGGTGAAATCGACGAGTGTTTTGGAGGTGAGATTCGGTAATCGGAGGTGGTGAACATGCCTCACATGATTCAAATGCCGATCGTTTCCGGCGAGATTAGATTGAAGAAGACGATCAACAGTAGACATATTTTGCTACAACAAAACGAGTGCGATCGCGTTTCCTCCACGCGAAAACGAACCTGAAAATCAAAACACAGTGCACATAAACATCATAAACAGTAGGTTTACATGTGATTTGTAGATCTATGAAACGAATTAAACCTAAAATGCAGAGTCAATCAATCAAATCATACAAATCATACACCGATCTTCAACTGAATGAAATGATCATCCACTTCACAGAAAAAAACAAAATAAAAATAAAAAATGTGACGGATCATACAAGAAAACGGGGATCGTGTATATACATGTGTGGTATCGAAAGATACATAAGAATATAGGCATATGAATATGAATGATCTGAATTGAATACCTTTTAGAAGAAGGAGAAATGATGAAGGTGAATGTGATTGATGGGCGGCAGTGAATGGAGAGAGTAGAAGGTGAAGAAGAAGAATAATAAATAATAAATGAAAAACCTAGACAAGGGTTTGGTGAGAAGGGTGATGAGTCTGGTTGGGAGTAGGAATATTTTGAATGATAATGTGTTGTGTGTCCGACACGTTCATATGTTTAGGTTTAGACATAGGTTGCACCACCTTGGTAATTTTTTTACTTTTTACCCACCTGGTCCGCACCATGATACTTTCTTTACTCATTTCATCATGTACAACAATTAACAACACATACATCACGATCTATTTTAGTGGCTTCCTCACTATATCAACTTTTTAATTCCTTTTTCTTTTTTATTAAAAATATAAATAAATTATAAATATAAGTTGTAACAGTTATATTTATAAAAAAGATTAATACCCAAATCTCTGATTCTGTTATCAACCTTCATTTGCACTCATGGGCCGGCCCAAGTGAAGCAACGGGCTTGAGGTCCTCAAAAATTTAAGGCTCTCATTTTAATAATTTATAGATATATATGTATGTATGTATTTGGGTTTTTTCTTAAACATTACATGAACTTCTTTTGGGAATATGAGTCATGGGACTTCAAGCCGAAAAATACATTAAAGTTAGTTTATGTTTGAAATTTGTAATTCTTTTTTTTGTCATCTTGTTTTAATCTTAGTTTTTATGGTGTAACTTATTGATTTAAAAATTAGGTTGCAATACTGATTTTGTCTTCCTTTAAGCTTTCTATAGTTTTTGCAATATTGATTTAGGATCATATTTAAATAATTAAGTTATTAATATTTGACTCATTTAACTTTCAACTGCAATTGTTCAACAGTTTAATCGAAACTTTCAAATAAGAGAATGCTAAATAAGTTATCTAGTTATAATATAGAATTCTAAAGTTTGAGAACTTCTTGAGCATCAGCTCATTTATTTTTTTTACTATACTCTTTAGATTTGAATTCTTTATTTACTAGTATACTATTTCATACTTACTTGTTTGATTATTACGAATTGATTACTCACATTTGTTTCAGACTTACCTTGTGTGATAAAGCTTATAAATAGTAATATAAATGTTGAACCAAAATCAAAAGTGTGAATGTGGTGTATCTAAAAAGGAAAAAAGATTACTGTAACGCCCGGTTATTCTCCTTTAAAGCTAATGAAAGAAGAAAAAGAAAGAAAAGAAATAAAGTCCAAAGTCGAGGGACCAAACTTGCCAAAACGGGAAAACCCTTGAATGAGTGGGGGTATAAGAGGGGAAGGCAGCCCACACCCTCCCCCACACTTGTGAAAATCAGCCAAAGAGAGAAAGGGAGAGAAAAGAGGGTTCAAGCTTCGGTTTTCTTGGTTTTGAGCGCAAAAGTTGAGGTGTAGCGGGTTGGATTGAAGCTCTACTCGACGGGGTTGTTTGTGTGAGTTCTAGGACCCCTCTTTTACATGTTTTCAACCAATTTGGGGCTGGAACACATAGTAAAACTCGTTTTTGAAGTGTGTGTGTTGAACCCGTGTGTATGTGTTTGGGTGTGATTCGAGTGGGGTTTGATTTCGGGCGTGTGTGTGCTTGAATGGTGTTGTGGTATGTGTTTCTAAGGTTTAGGATGGTTGATTTGAGCTTAGAACAGGTTTGAGAGGGTTTGGAGGCCAAAAATTGCAGATTAGATTCGGGGTAAACTGTATTCTGCATCAGCTAGGGCTCATGCGACTGAAGGTCCATGCGTCCGAATGGCATGCGACTGGAGGCCATACGGCCGAAAGGCATGCGACTGAGGTCCATGTGCATGGGTGCCATGCGACTGAGGTTCATACGCATGGAAGTCATACGAGTGAAGTTCATATGCTTGTAAGGCATGCGATTGAAGGTTATACGACCGAGGTCCATACGCATGGAAGCTATGCGACTGAGAGTCTGCAGGACCGGTGAAGGGTGGTCACTTACAACACAACAACACAAAGAGGAGATTAACCAAACTTAATCAAACAGTAAACTGGATTAACCACAAGAATGATACTAAGAACACAAGTAATAAGTAAGATACAGAACAAGAGAACACAAGAGATTGGGTTTCAAGGATGCAATATATTGTTTTCTTAAGTTCTATTACAAGTGTTACAAAGCATAAAGAAAGATACAAGAACATGGAATACTTATACTACAACCTACAGCCGGCTACACTTTGAAAGCCAACTGGATACAATTGACTAGACACAAACAAAATCAATTGTAGAGTCAAAAGGCATATCTGCCTTTTGACTTGTGACTATGACATGCCATAGCTCACATCCTAATATATTACAAAAAGGATAAAAGTACATAAAGTAAAAGCATGGACTCAAGACCTCAATGTATAGTTACCAAAAGCATGGACCTTTCACCAACTCATGTAAGTTGGTGACTTTACAGAGTTGCAGCGGAAAGGTGGTCTAGCTTTATGGTAAAGTACATCAGATAAAGGCATGTCTCTAAAAGTCTTCGGAAGAAATCTGTCTTCACTATTTGGCTTCGGAAGACTTTGTCTTTGAAGCTTCGGAAGACTTCACTTTTGGCTTCGGAAGATATTGGTCTTGGCTTCAGAAGATTTTACACTTAGAATATTTCTAGTGCATGGTGTAAAACTTCCGAAGCATTTCTACTTCAGTTCTTTAGTGCATGCTTGCAGAGAGACTTTGGATGTTTTGGCTGCATTAGACTTATAGGAATCCTTACAAACTCCCCCTAGGCTGATGCTACCAAAACATTTAGAAGATCTTCAGATGTTTGTAGTCTTCAGCACAATGATGACTATACCTTTCTTCATTAGATGGTCAGGATCATTCAAACTCTCATAATATCTTCTCATCTCAAAGAGATCATGCAGAGGTAAGTTGATTATGTCTTTCCATGTATAGACATTCTCAACACCTTGATCTCTGATCACATGCCATCTCTCTGGATTAGTAGTGAAGGTCCAGGATAAGATGGGTATCTCAGCTGCAAGAGGAACCACTTGAATTGGAGTTGATTGGGTTGCCTCTTCATGCACTTCCTCAGGTTGATCTGACTCAGCCTGAGGTGTAGAGGTAGATGATTCAGGCTTCTTCTTCTTATACTTTGGTTTAGAAGCCATCCTCTTCTTTCTCTTGGAGGACTTTAACTGAGAAGACTGGTCTGCAGCATCTTGTTGATCATCCTTGTCTTTCTCAGTTGGGTGTTCCTCCCTAACAGGTTCAGAAGGAAAGGGAGTTTGACCCTGCTGTGGATCAGAAGATGAAGCTTGCTGAGGCTCAGCAGGAGGTTCGGGTTGTGTTGTCTCAGGTTGTTCAACCTTAACCTCCACTTCAGGTGGGATTTGACTTGGAGGAGAGTATAAGTCAATCAGTTCTCCACTCTTGATCTTCTTCTTGATTACCCTGATATGCTCATCCATTGTGGATAGAGACATAGGGCCAAGTCTCCTTCCGGAGAATCCATACAGCTTCAAGAAGCTCATCATCTTTTGTCTGTCAGCAGACTTTTTCATACTCTTTTGGATAATGGCTCTTGACTTTGCAGCCTCTTCCCTCATCTTTCTCTTTGTGGCTTTTTGTTCTTTGAGCACTTGAAGTTCAAACTGTTTGAGATACTCAAACTCAATGTACTCAAAGGACAAGGGAAGAAGTGCAGATGCCTGGTAGAGACCTGTGGCACTAAGGTAGTTGATCATGTTTTGTCTGTCTGTTTCTTTGTCTACCTGAGGTTCTTGTGTAGATGCCATAGTCTCTTGCACAGGGCTTTCTTGAACTAGGGAGAGAGTAGGAGCATGCTTGTATAGTCTTTTCTGTCTCTTCTCCTCTTTGAATTGGAGAAGTAACCTTGCATCCTCTTTTTCTTTCATCTCTCTTGACACTTGCATGTCAGCCAGTTCATTTAATTGCTCTAAGGGGATAGATATAATCTCATCTATGTCATAGTTCCGGGTCTGCAGGTAAGTAATCCTGACTGCCCTCAACTCATCATCTTGAGTGTTTGGTCTGGGGGCAGCCCTGATTGCAGCTTGCATAAAACCTGAAGACCCAGAGGAACTTTCTCCCCTTAGCTTCCTCTTCCTCTCTCTCTCCTCCTCCTCAATCTCCTCAGGAGTCAAAATCCTTTTCCCTTTATCACCCACAAACCTTTGTGACTCAGGGTGGATAGAGGTTTGACCTTCATTGCTTGGTGTAGCATCCAAGCTCTGGCTAGAGAGATGTTGTGAGACACCTTCACCAGCAGGTGTTTCGCCGAGGGAATGAATTTCTAAAGCAGTTGTTGATGTGACAGGGCTCTTAGGCTCTATCACTGGGCCTTCAGCCAAGGTTTTCCCTTTGAAGCTAATCTCAGGGTCTGCCTCAGCATCCAGTTGACCAATGACATTACCTGATTGCCTTTGTCTTCTTATTAGGCTGAACTCTTTAGTAATTCTGTCTTGAATTCTGAGTGCTAACCTGTCAGCTTGTCTTGATTTGCTTAGATTGACAAGTGGCATGTTGACCAGCTCAAGACCTTCATAGTAGTTCAAGGTCTAAAAATCAAATATTTCTTGTTGCCCTTGAACTCTGTGAAGAATAAGGGCTCTTCTATTAGCATCATACCTCCATCCAATAATGTAGTTTGAAGTTCCTTGAGGTGGGGATGACATAGCCCTTGGAATACCTTCCTCAAAGAGACTCCTGATGATAGAGTCTATAGAGTTCACATTAATGTGAACTTGAGAAAGTTGCTGAGTATGCACAATTGCAAGTGAGGATGGTGAGTCCTTAATGTCCATACTCTCTGAAGAGCTCCCAGGTTCTGTGTCTGTAATGACTTTCTCCCCCCTTTTTGGTAGCATCACCCTCTTGCATAGGTGAGCTAGAGGTTAGGTCAACCACATTCACAGGTTCTTGTGTTCCTGGTTGAGCTCTTCTTAAAGGTCTTCTAGCTAGTTTTTCCCTAAGATAAGATATCTCAAGTTGCTGATCATTGACCCTATTGTGAAGGGTAGTCACCTGAGATTCAAGGTGACTAACCTTAGAGACTAAATAGGAGCATGTTTTTGACAGTTTTTGCACCTTTAGTCTCAGATTCCCCTCTTCTTCATAAAAAGAATCATTGGGGTATGAGATGATTGGACCAAAGTCCTCTCTCTCACCACCAGCTTCAGGTTCTTGGCTGCTGGATTTCCTATGCTCATTGACATTCTCAGTTGAGATGTCAATGGGCTGAGTTGCCATGGTTGAGGTCTTAATAATGTAATCACTTGCAAAAGTGAGAGCCTCTTCCATATGGATATCCTGAACAAGTTAAGAAGTATCCACCTCAGTTGTGGGTGACTGATGTGGCTAAACTGAGGAGATTCAGGAGTACTCATCTCTCTTTGAGTAGGGGAAGAGAAGAGAGACTATGGTACTCACTGAAACCTAAGTCTTCATCAGTATAGAATGAAAGGTTGGGAATGGGTTGATTTAAATCTAAAGGCTGGGGATGGTAACTATCCCCTGAAGGTTGTTCACTTGAGTGTTGAGACTCAGAGTGAAGGCTTAAGACAGTTGGGTTTGTGAGCTTATCAGGGTGAGCATGAGGAACCTCAGCCTGATTGTTGAAAAGATGGGAGTGGTTTGCTCCTCAGGGGAAGTGGGAGCTCTAGTGTCCACTTCCTCTTGTATTGGTGAGTATATGGGGACCTGCACAGACTCAATAGCTTGAGCAGGGGTTCATTTGGATTTTCTTTGGTAGGTGAGGGTTACTTGTGGCCTTTTTGGTGGTAGAGAGGTAGAAGGTGTGGGTTCAACACTAGCTTGTGTTGCTAGGTTGTCACCTTGAGCAATGAGCTCTAACATTTTAGGGACAAGGGCTGTTTCTACCTCTGAGAAGCCTACAGTTGGCTTCTTCATGATTTTAAAGATGTCGGGCTTCATCTGTCCCTAATTTAAGAATATTATCTGTTTCCCTCAACTGTGAGCCCAGTTCACAGTTGAGAATGTGTTGAACGTATCTAGGAAACATATAATACTCTAAGGAGTCCAAGTTAGCAAGCAAATTTGTATAGACAAATTGAGAGTACCTGAACTTGACCCCTTGAACCAATTCCATGCACTATGAAGGAGAGATCCTCAGGAATCTGGTCCCACCCTCCATGCTTGTTTGACAAGCTGTGGATAACCACATGGAGTAGGTATTTCCATTGGGATGAGACCTTCCCTTTCCTGAAGATTTTTACAGAGGAATCTCCCTCATAGCCCATCTGCTCAAAGGAATGATTGACAGCTTCCTTTGGGAAGGACAACTCACCTTCTTCATCATCCAGCTGCAAGTGAGTGTTGATGATGGCCGGAGTGATGAAGATTGTCCTCCCTTGCACTATGGCAGACAGTGCCTTCTCCCCATCCATGATGACCTCTTAGCAGGTCTTCCAAAATTCAAGAAGATGATCCTCATATAGAGTAGGATCAATGGTTAGGGAGGTGAAGTAATTTGATAAAGCTAAGAAACAGCAAGTCTTTGAGAAACTATCATCTTTCTCAGAGCTTAACAGAGCAACCTGATTGTGTTGCCTGTGAAGTTGCATGGAGAAATCTGGGTTGTTTCTGCAGTTAAGGTTGGCCAGTTTAGAAGCCTAAGAATGAAGAAAGATGAAAAGCAAAGGCGGTTTGGGAATTAGGTTTGAGGAATAGTAAAATTAAAGAAGATAGTGAGGGAGAGGGGGAACCATTGGGTATTTATGTGAAAAGGATTTGAACCAAAGTTCATGAAAGAGGATAAACTTTGAAATCCGAATGTCGGTCCCACCTCTGAAAAAGTAGTTTACTTTTGCTCAAAAAGTAGTTTTCTTGGAATTCGAAAAGCTTCCAAAGGTAAATTATCTTCGGAAGTGTTAATGAAAAAGCTTCCGAAGCTAAAATGACTTCGGAAGAATTTCCTGAGAGTTTTGAAAATTTTGCTTCGGAAGAGAAATAAAAACTTGAATGCTTTGTATATAAAAAACAAAGCTTCCGAGAGTTAATTTTGCTTCGGAAGAAAATAGTCCTTGAAAACAAATAAGTGTCTAAGACAAGTATTTAAGCTTGAAAGATAGATTGAAACCTCTTCCGAAGGTAAAAATTCTTTAGACAGTTATTTATTTTGAAGACATGATTTTCTTCCGAAGATAAAAATATATCTTCCAAAGGATCAGAAAATTTTCAAGAATCTAAGGAAAATCTTCAAAAAGGATTTTTTATCCAAAGAAAACATGAGCTTATGAAAGTGATGAACTAGACAACCTAGGACACATATATTTTAAGAAATAATTAGAATTAGTTTTAAGAAAAATCTACTCAAGGTTAATCATCCCAATAGCTGATATTAGATATTTAAATCTTTGTTCATCAAAAGCTTTTGTAAACAGATCAGCATATTGTTATCTGTATGAACTTTGACTAGTTTAATTAATCCCTTTTCATAGTTATCTCTTATTAAGTGATACCTGATATTGATGTGTTTGGTCCTTGAGTGCTGCACAGGATTCTCTGTGATAGAGATAGCACTATTGTTGTCTATTTGAATGGGAGTCTCCTTGAAGTTAAATCCATAGTCCAGCATCTGATTTTGAATCCAAAGCACTTGAGCACAGCAACTTGCAGCAGCAATGTATTCAACCTCAGCATTGATGTAGACACACAGGATTGTTTTTTGCATTGCCATAAGACAACCCTTCCACCAAGGAATTGACATCCCCCAGATGTAGACTTTGCAGTCATATTGCAACCACCATAATCACTATCTGTATAAGCATACAGATTGAAGTCAGGATTCTTTGGATACCATAAACCAAGTGTTGAAGCACCTTTGAGGTATCTTAGAATCCTCTTGACAGTGATGAGGTGAGACATCTTAGGGTTGGCTTGATATCTTGCACAAATGCATGTAGCAAACATGATATCAGGCCTGCTAGCAGTAAGATACATAAGAGACCCAATCATAGCCCTATATAAGTGTTCATCTACACACTCCCCCTCAAGATCAGTTCAAGGGAGTGGTTTCTGCTATGGGTGTCTTAGCAATCTTACAATCAGTCATGTTGAACCTCTTGAGTATGTCCTGAACATACTTTGACTGACTTATGAAGATACCATCTTCAACTTGCTTCACTTGAATTCCCAGAAAGAAATTGAGTTCTCCCATTGCACTCATTTCAAATCTGTCTTTCATCAGCTTCTCAAAGTCTTTGCAGAGCTTTGGATTAGTTGAACCAAAGATGATGTCATCCACATACACTTGAACTAGCAATATGTCATTTCCCTGTCCTTTGATGAAGAGAGTTCCATCTATAGTACCTCTCCTGTATCCATGCTTGCAAAGATACTCAGACATGTCTCATACCACTTCCTGGGTGCCTGATGCAGCCCATAAAGAGCTTTGTCAAGCTTGCAGACATAATCAGGATGATCAGGGTCTACAAAACCAGGTGGCTGTTTGACATACACCTCTTCATCAATCACTCCATACAAAAAAGCACACTTCACATCAAGTTGAAAGACCTTGAAGTTCTTGGATGCAGCAATAACAGCTTCTAATCTTGCTACTGGAGCAAAGACATCAGTGTATTCAATCCATTCTTTTTATGTGTATACTTGAACAACTAGTCTAGCCTTGTTCTTGATGATAATGCCTCTATCATCCTTCTTATTCCTAAACACCCATTTGGTTCCAATGGTAGTCTTCCCACGAGGAAGAGGACAAAGGTTCCAAATTTTTGCCTTTTGAATTGAAGCAACTCTTGTTGCATAGCTTCAACCCAACTTCCATCCTTTAGAGCCTCATCAACTTTCTTTGGCTCTATCTGGGATAAGAAACAAGAGTGAAGACAAACATTTGCTTCATGGGTTTGTCCTCTTGTTCTTACCCTGTGACAACATCTCCAATGATGTTTGTGGTGGGTGAGACTTGTGGATCCTAATTGAGGGATCACAGCAAGTTGTTGAGAAGAGATCTAAATTTGAGAAATTTAGATCTGGCATAGATGTTTCACCCTCCACATCACCACACTTATCAAGATTTACTTGATCCAATGAGTGTGTGACATCATTGATGTTGTCATCTATGGTGTGGTTATTAGCATCAAGGAATTCTTGATCACTTTCACCACCACCATTGTTGTCTTCCACAATTGAGGTATCCTTATCTGGTTGTGGAGCCTCTGAGCTGGAATTTGAAGGCACCCAGATGTATCACTGAGTTTGTCATTGTAGTGCTGATAGAAACCTCATTTGCTGAAGTAGTTCCAACTGTAGCTGAAGATGTATGAGTTGAAGGTCTTCTTAGCTCAAATCTTGGATCAGGATCACCTGTATTAAATTTTCTGCAGATCTGAAACATTCTCACAAGATTTGTTAAAACAGTTGGTAACTAAATCAAGATCAAATAGCCAATCAGGACCAGAACCAGCCACACAGGGTGTGTGTTCATTGAAAGTCACATTGGCTGACTCCTCAACAATTCTAGTTCTGAGATTGTATACTCTATAAGCCTTAGCCTGGGAAGAGTATCCAATGAAGTGTCCATCATCTGATTTTTCAGCAAATTTGGCAATTTGATCTTTGGTATTCAAGATGGTGCAAGGACATCAAATGACCTGAGAAAGCCAATGAAAGGTTTTCTCTTGTGCCAAAGTTCATAAGGAGTCTTACCATGTGTCTTAACTACTAAAACTATTTTGCACATACAAGCAGTGTTTACTGCCTCTACCCAGAAGGTGATGGGTAGTTTAGAGTCAGACAACATAGTTCTTGCAGCTTCAATTAGTGTCTGTTTCTCCTCTGAGCAACACCATTTTGCTGAGGAGTCCTGGGAGCACTATATTGTCTTGTAATACCTTTTTCATCACAAAATGTATCAAGGGTTTGATTCTTGAATTCAGTCCCTTGATCACATCTTATTGTTTTGACCTTGTGATCACTTTGATTCTCAATTTTTAAGATGAAATTCTTCAGAATCTCAGGGGTCTCTTCCTTAATTCTAAGAAAGAAAACCCAAGTGAATCTTGTAAAATCATTTGTGATCACCAAACAATAAGAGGTCATTCCTAGACTCATTACACTAGTGGGACCAAAGAGATCCATATGTAATAAGTGTAGGGGAGTAGTGATAGGGCTTGTGAGATACCTTATGCTGCTTCATTTTCAAGCATGCAACACAATGATCATCACTTGTAAACTCTTTCTTTGGCATTCCAGTTACCAAATCATGTTTAATTAGTTTATTCATGTTCTTAAAGTTTACATGGCACATTCTTTTATGCCATAGGAAAGACTCATCACTATTGGCTTTAGACAGAAAGCATGAAACTTCTCCAGAGGGAGATGTTTCCTGCAAGTCCATCTTGTACATGTTCCCTTTTTTGGGGGCTCTAAGCAGGATGTGCTCATGAGGAATGACCACTCCAGGCTTGAGAACAATGCACTCATGTTCAGTGAAGAGCATGTTATGACTCTGATCACAAAATTAGGATACACTCAGAAGATTGTACCCAAGCTCCTTGACAAAGTTTACCTTTTCAATGCTGAGCTTATCATTTGTGACCTTGCCCCTTCCAGAAATGTAACCACCTTCATCTCCTCCAAAAGCAACTGGTCCTCCATCAATCCTTTCAAAGTTATGGAGTAATGACCTATTGCCTGCATGTGCCTGGAACAGCCACTATCAATGATCCAGACATTCTTGTTTGTATTGAGTTGTTCCTGCACAAAGAAAATGATTAGTTACATTTAGAAACCCAAGCCTTATTCGTCTTGGGCTCACTAAGTATAATAGAAGGTAATGCAACAGTAATAGATCCTATGGTTGTGCTAGGAGGATCTTGACCTGTTGTTGATGGAGATTTTTCAGTCACTTGGTCTTTCTTAGACTTCCACACCACCTTTGGAGTCTTGGACTTGACCTTCAAAACTTCGGAAGCTTTTGGGACTTCGGAAGTTTTGATGACTGAACCATCGGAAGATTCTGCAGTTACTGCAGCAGACTTCAGTGCTTCGAAAGAATTCCTTTCTTCCGAGACCAATTTCTCTTCCGAAGGTAATTTTCCATTTGCATTCTTCTTAGATTTGGAGCTTCCGAGGGAAACAGATTTTCCTTCCGAAGCTTGAATCTTCTTGGAACTCTTTGAAGTCTTTGTCTTGGTCATATGGACAGTACTTTTAGGATTGTATGGACAATCCTTAGCAATGTGAGAGGTACTTTCACACATGACACACACCATTTTCTTCTTCACAAGAGTCTTCTTATGAGAACAAGACTGTCTTTGGTCTCATCCCTTCTCCACCTTCATCTTTGCAGATGCTGAGACAGTCCTTATGGGCTGGGAACTGTTCTTGGAGTTTGATGGTCCAGGCTGTGCAGCAGTGGTACACAGCAGATCAGTCTTCTTCCTGGTACTGAGATGATTTGAACCAGAACTCTTAGCTGAAGAGTTTTGGTTGATGTCTTCAGTCTTTACTACTTCAAACCCTGCAGAGATAAAAACTTGTTTCTGCTTAGAGTCAAAAGTAGCCTTGATCTCTTGAGCCTTTCTTGCTTTTCTTTTGCTCTTCCTGATCAAGTTCTTTCTCATTGACTTGGTCATCACAGTAATCTTCTTCTCCTTAGAAGGATAGTGGCCCTTCTTAGAATCCTCCTCTTCACTCTTCTCAGAGGAATTCTTCACTATCTCTTCTTCATCCTCTTCACTTATAGGATCTATGAGAGGAAGCTCATCTTCACAAGTTCCACACCTAGGAGATCTTACAGACAAGATTGTGTGTGGAGGAGCTATCTCATTGGATCCCAGTCCCTGTCTATTTTGATAACACACCTTGTTGTGCAGGGATAAGGATATCATGTTTTTGAAGGTCTCTTCTTCAAGAACACTCTTTTCTGCCCTGGCTTTGCTGATCACAAGCTCAGCCTGGAACTCAGACAGCTTGGTTATGAGATCTTTGATTTGAGTCCTAAAATCTCTATGCTTATGTTTTAGAACTGAAATGGTTTTCTCTAAGTCCTCTATCTTTAGTTTATAATCTTTTTCAGACTTTCTAAAATCAGATTTTAAAATTTTTAAGGACTCAAGATCAGATCTCATCTACAAGTTATAGGACCTGTATCTATTAACTTTAGCAATGCATTCAGAAGTACAGAGATGTTCCAATACCTTGGCTTCATCATGATCTGCCATTAGTGCTTGGTTTGGAGAAGCATCTTCCACCTGAAAGCTCCAGTCAAAGCCTCCTTCAACAGCAACAGCAGCTTGTTGCTTTGGCTTCTCATTCTGGGGGCTTTCTCAGTGTAGTTTGGTCTGGTTTGTGCTTGGCCATCATTTGTTCTGGGTGCCTTACACTCTCTGGCAAAGTGGCCCATTAAGTTACAGTTGTAACAATTGACTTTGCCTTTGTCCAAGCCAAACTTTCCACTGGTTGCATTGCTTGGAAACTTCCTTCCATTTCTCTTGTAGAACTTCTTGGCTCTGTGAGTGAGAAGGCCATCTGCTGAACTATTTCCATGTATTCCAGATCATCTGGATGGAAACAATCCAGGTCTTTAAGAGTGAAAAGGAGTTGCCACAACTTTCATCAGAAGACACAAAAGCTTGAGAAGAGCTAGTCTCTTGGAATGGGCTTCCTTGAGTATAGTTCTCCCTAGGTGTCTCTGGAAAGGTGATGAAAGGACCCTCTGGTGAATTGTTAGTGTTTCATATGAGATCATGTTGGGGTTCTATGCTATCCCTTTCAACCACATGCAGGGCTAAACCCAATTGATTGTTGGAGTTGCCAGATGAACCTTACATGTTCATCTCCATCTGGTAGCCACTGAGAATCCCATATAACTCTGTCAGAGTAAGAGTTTTGAGATTTTCGGTCCTCTTGATCACCACATAATAGTGTGTCCATTTCCTAGGAAGTGAGGACATGAACTTCCTTACAATGTTTCTATTCTCAAGAGGAAATCCTCCATCCACAAGGGTATCCACGTTCTCAACATACCTGAAGTATTGCTGAGTCATGGTTTCACCTGTTTTGAAGGTGAAGTTTTCAAACTACTGCTTCAGGAGATCCTTCTTGTTCTCCTTGGCTTCAGAGGAGCCTTCATACATCAGTTTTAGTGCATCCCACAGCTGTTTAGTTGTTTTGCACTTCTTGAAACCTCTATACACAGAGTTTGGAAGGACAGTTTGAAGGGCTGTCATGGCTTTTCTGTCAATCTCTACTCTCTTCCTATCTTATCAAAGTAGTTAGCCACATCTTTGGGGATCATACCAGCACCAGTAGCAGAAGGAGTGCTGGGTATGAAAGGTTCATTTTCAACAGACTCCCACATTCTTGAGTCTAGAGACCTGATGAAACCTTCCATTCTCATGCACCAGGTATCAAAGTCATCAAGAGTGATCAGTGGGGACTTGTTCATGGTTCCAGTTTCCATATCAGTCTTGGAAATGGCTTCCATTTGAAAAGTTTAGTATTTGTGTGTGTGAGGGATCTTAAGATGGTGAGATCTTATATCAAGAGCCTGAAATGCTCTGATAACAATTGCAGGACCGGTGAAGGGTGGTCACTTACAACACAACAACACAAAGAGGAGATTAACCAAACTTAATCAAACAGTAAACTGGATTAACCACAAGAATGATACTAAGAACACAAGTAATAAGTAAGAGACAGAACAAGAGAACACAAGAGATTGGGTTTCAAGGATGCAGTATATTGCTTTCTCAAGTTCTATTACAAGTGTTACAAAGCATAAAGAAAGATACAAGAACATGGAATACTTATACTACAACCTACAACCGGCTATCTTTGAAAGCCAACTGGATACAATTGACTAGACACAAACAAAATTAATTGTAGAGTCAAAAGGCATATCTGCCTTTTGACTTGTGACTATGACATGCCATAGATCACATCCTAATATATTACAAAAAGGATAAAAGTACATAAAGTAGAAAGCATGGACTCAAGACCTCAATGTACAGTTACCAAAAGCATGGACCTTTCACCAACTCATGTAAGTTGGTGACTTTACAGAGTTGCAGCGGAAAGGTGGTCCAGCTTTATGGTAAAGTATATCAGATAAAGGCATATCTCTAAAAGTCTTCGGAAGAAATCTGTCTTCACTATTTGGCTTCGGAAGACTTTGTCTTTGAAGCTTCGGAAGACTTCACTTTTGGCTTCAGAAGATATTGGTCTTGGCTTCGAAAGATTTTACACTTAGAATATTTCTAGTGCATGGTGTAAAACTTCCAAAGCATTTCTACTTCAGTTCTTTAGTGCATGCTTGCAGAGAAACTTTGGATGTTTTGGCTGTATCAGACTTATAGGAATCCTTACAGAGTCCATACGCATAGGTGTCCTCATGCGCCTGGAATGGCCATGCGACTGAGTGGTGTCCATACGCCCAAATAGGGCTCATGCACCCGGAGGAACCTAGTTTATTATCTGATTCTCGGGAGGAAAAAGGGTAAATGTAGGCTTTGACTTGGAAGATTGCCGGGGGTTTATATAAGTTGACTTTTGAGGTCATAGATGATGTGATGGGCATGTATGATGTATGATTGATGCTTATGCATGATGGTATGTACGGTGTATGTTATGTATGTATGATGATGCCCTATATGGTGATGTTGTATGTTCATGTTTATGTTCCTATCATGTATGATTATTTTCCATGGCTTAACGTTGAATGTTAATGAATGAAATGAAAAGTATTATGTAACGTGAAGCGAAAGATAATGAAAGGAGGAACGTAACGAAAGAATGCATGCATTAATGAACGAATGATGGTAAACGGTGTGTGGGATAGCTACCCCAGAAGGATGCACACCGGGGTCTTTCTTTGTGATTGACCATTTGATGGAACCTTTGTCGCTTACCCTAGATACTGTGGTTAGGCTGCTGTGCGCCATGACGGGGGATCTATGATAGACCTCGACCCAGTATCCGCTTTATGCATGACGGTGGGTATAGCACATGACAATGGTACACTTGAATTTCCCCTAGGTACTGTGGCCAGGCTGCTGTGCGCCATGACGGGGGGGTCTATGATAGACCTCGGCTTAGTACCCGCTTTATGCATGACGGTGGGGTAAAGTTCATGGTTTTGGATGGAATGTAAAGAATGTAAAGATGAACGTATGAATGATGAAGATAATAGTAATATTATCTATGTGTACGTATGATGTGTGACCACATGCAGAAGTAAAGAACGGTTTTAAACGAAAGATAAAGTATGTTTTACTTAAAACTAGAACTCACTCAGCAACGCTGATTTTTATGTGTTTCCAGTTGGCAGGTAAAGGTTGCTGAGGATGGCACGGGGCGGCTACTCGGCTCATTTTGGATGGCATCCGTATTTATAATGCTTTTGTGATGTAATGCAACAAGTATTTTGTAATTGGACAACGATGTATTATTTTGCAAAAGCTTTTATGATGAAAAGGAATGTCATTTTTGAATGTTTCCGCTGCGGTGTTTATTTAAGTTAAATGTAAATATATGATTTATGTGCGATGATTGGCCAGCTGTAAGCGTCCCGGGAACGGGGCCTTACAATTACACAAGAAGGGCCGCAAAATTTTAGTTTGCTTTGGGCATCTAATTCGGTTGAGCCGGCCCTGTTTGCACTTTCTAGCTTCCTTTCTTAAATATAAAATATCGTAAACCGGAGAGAAGATATTTTGTTAATTTCAAAACCGCCTCCAAAATATGTACCGAAAGACCCTCCGATGATGGTTGAGCCTGCAGATGTGTATGTTGTTGAACCTACAAACCTTTCCTGATTGATCCATGGAGTGATGATGACAGATGAATGGAATTGTGTTTTTGATAACCCCTTTAATCAAGTTATGCCGAAAGACGAACATCGACTGGCAGACGAGTATGTGTTGGATGAATGTAAGTATTACTATAACCCAACGAAAGACGAACATAATATGAATTCACATTGGTTATATGATTCACTTTTTTTAATTATGTTTTAAACTATTAATTATGATAGGGTTAGGTATAATATAATTTTTGTTATAAAAGAATTAAGAATCAACTTGGAGTGCTCCGTATTCCATGGCGAACATCACCACGACAACCAATTTTTTATCGTGTCAAGCCATTCCTAGTGGTGTTCCGATGTATGCCGAAATTAGTGGAGACGAAGTATTGTTCGAGGAATGAGTTTTCTTGGGTTGTACATATTTTCCCGAAACTAGGAGGGGGTGGTGTTCTCGATTTTCCCGAGGTACTCTCTCTTTCTTTTCCTTGTGTGTTTCTCCCGACCCAGTGAATATGCACCGGGTTTCACCGTTTCTTTATCACACATCGTCACCTCCACCGCCAATCACCACCCTCCATCTATTTTTTCCGTTTCTTCCTCAGGAGAGGACTCCAACTAAACTTGCAAGTCGTTCCACCCTCAGGGACACCACAAACATTAAAAGAAAAAATTTCAAAAAAAAAACGTATTAAGTTTAACTTTAGAAACAGGTTAATTTATGTTAATAATCTTCCTTTTAATTTAATTGTTAATAATAATCATAGCGACAATTTGATCTCTTGTATGTTTAAATTTCACTTTCCCTGTTAGTCGTAATCAAGCTCCTAACTTTTCTGCATGTATTTTTTTTCCTATTTTAGGAGTGAATTTAGCTACGAAAGTGAAAGCTACGAGTGCATAAGCAAGGACAATGATATTTAAAAATGTTATTGATCAAATTATTAGTATCGACTAATATGTTATAACTAGTTTTATTAAACTCGTGTATTATACGAGTTAAATAAATAAAATATTAAATAGAATGAAAAATTTTTAATTATAAAACAACATTTTAAAATAATATATAATTGAATTACGTATAAATAAGTATTATAATAAAACAATTATATCAATTTTTTAAACTTTTATTTTTAAATTTTTTTATTTTTACAAAAAAAAACATTTTGTTTCAAAATAAACAGTTTTAAGAAGATGTCATTTTTGAAAATTTCTTTATAATAACTCAAACTTTTAATTATTTTTATTTAATTACTTTTTAAAACATCAATTTTAAAATATTTTGTATTTTTTAAAAAATTAGATGTTTTGGAAAAATTTCTTATTTTATAAAAAAAAATAGGAATAACAATAATAAAAAGATCTTTTTTTTTAATTTTTTAAAACTTATCAAGTATGATGACATGGTATTCGGGTTCTTTGGGTTAACCCGAATTGTCAAAACAAATCTCAAAGACCGATTTAAATAAGAAATTTGGATTCGGTATGATATGTAATTGAGTTTGTTTTTTCGGGTTTTGCCTTAATCGGGTTCGAGTAGAGTTTAGTGGGGTTAGGTATTCTGGTTCGGGCTAAAATAACCCTTGAAAGACTGTTTTCCTAAAAGAGCAGGGTTAGATGAGTCTATTGCTATGAATGAAAGTTATTTTGCCAATGGGGATCGTGGAAGGCATGTTGTGTATTGCTGGAAACGTGAATTATTTTGTTCACAAAGCAACTCGTGGTCGAGTGAGTCCATCACCTCTTCATTTTCTTCAACTTTGTGAATTTATTATGTTAATTAGCCAATTAGGTTGTCTATAGTATGTTTGATTAACAATAAGAATCTTTCTTTTCAAATGTCTTGTAAATATAAATATCATTCTCATATGTGAATTTGTTTACGTGAGGAAATCACTCAAAGTGACATAATATCCTTATTATTAAGTTTGTTGATGTGTTTGTGTTAGGTATCAAAATAGTAGATGACTAGTTTGTATTAGATATATATTATACGGTATTTGGTTGATGGTCAACCACTTAAACAGAAAGAAGTCATTGATGTAGATTGTCGTGGTCTACCCAAAATAATTTAAATTAATACTCAGCTCACTTATACTAGTACGGGTAAATAAAGTCGTCTCCACGAGTAATATGTGGAAATGTAACTTTAGTTCAATGATTTTAAATTGATCAAGAAAACAAATTAAAATTAAGGATTGATTTAGAAAGCAAAATTGCAAAGTAACAAACTTGATTGGTTTTGAAAACAATAATAAGAATGATCCACTCCGGATTTCACGTTTGTAAAACAAAGTCGTAACCTAGTTGTGCTTAGCAAACAATCACATAGACATAATTGTATTGGTTTGATTGATTTCAACGATAGAGATGAACAGGTTGTAAACGGACCTATTTACAAACTATCAATTTCAATTTGTTAATCAAAACCTAATACTCACAATCCTCATAATGTAAAGAAACCAAAAACTGATGAGCATTAGATTAAGATTCAAAATAAAAAAAATCCGTTTAAAGTAATCAACCAATAAATGAAATAATATATCTTAACGTTCCAATCAAAACTTCAACCCAATCTAAGAACACTAAAGTTAAACAAATATCATAAACACAAACCCTACACCAGAGAAGATCACAGGTGAATTAGCCGCTAATGGTTGTCATGGAATCGAAATCGATTGTTGTAAGAATCGATTGCATGAAAGGATGGATGAGTAGGTGTTCTTTGCTCTCAAAATTGCTCCTTGAATGACCAAAAATGACTTGGTGAAGAGTCAATTCGCAGCCACCTTTTTAACTTTTAATTAGGTTACAAAACCCTAAAAATTCGTAACTGTCAGCCCAATGACGTAATTTACGTCCTCAGGGACGTAATTTACTGCCCCCTGAATCAGCACTTTTTCCTCCTGTTTTGCGTCCTTAGGGACGTAATTTACGTCCCCCTTCACTTTTCCTTCACTTTTTCTATTTCTCAAGTGTTTTCTTATTCGTGAGCTTCCGGCTTCCATCCTAACTCCCGAAAAGCACCCGAATTGTGTCTGTTAAGCTCCACAAACCTGAAAGTCAATAAACTCGCAAAGTAATTGAGTTCCACAATATTAAACACGTAAAAACACATAATTTAACCATTTTAATATAATGAAAAAACACCGACACATCAGTCATCTAATTGGTAACGATGATTTGAAACACAAACTTTTTCTCTATAATCGATCTTTATGCTTGATTACCAGTTGTATTCATAAAAATGGTATCAGAGAATTCCTTCCTCTGACTGTGGGTTAGGGTAGCCATAGTAACAGCAACGATCAACATTAACGATTGAAGAATCAAGGCAACCAAAGATTCTTACAAATCAACCATGGAATTAGCAATGTAAAATATTATGTCAATCAGACAAGAATGTACAGTTCATGATTATTGTGATAAATTAGAAAATTTGCTTAATAGGGTAAAATATTTGAAGTGTTTTCTGAAGATTATACGATATATTGCTTCGTTTTTTGCCTTAAACCAGAATTAAGTGATGTTCTTATGGGTATCACGATATGAACAAAGGTTTAAAGTTAGAGCATGTATTTCCTTTGGCTAGATAACAAGAAAGGATTCTAAACAAGGTTTTAGTTGATGGGTCAATTCAAGAAGGATCGTTAGACTTTGAGGTGAGTACATTCGATCCACACCAAACAAGTAGTCCTGATATTTCTAGTGATAATGACGAGTTCTTAAATCATCATATTCTTCTCAAGTTACAAAGATTGAGAGTGCAACCATGTTTGATGAAATGCCAAATGGCCTTCTGTTACCTTTTAAATTCAACTTTTTTCCTTGTAATTGGCCTTATTTTTCATAGTATCACATGATTTTGGTGCTTGTTTTCATGATCAAGATGGAAATACTATTTGAAGAGGGATTCTTTCCATACTCTAGCGAGCTACATTGGTAAAAACTATCAAAGGTGCTTGTGGAATTGGGTATCGTATCGGGTTTTAACCAGACCATGGCTGCTTGTTCAAGTTGATCAGCATTATTCTGATGGCTACTTGTTCACTAATAGTCGATTACATTTTGATAATTTGGTATTGGTCAAAACATATACAGTTGGGGATCCTCTAAAGTTGATTTCTAATGATGTGAGTAATGTGGAGCGGTACTCATCTTCATGGTTAGATGTCTTTCCTGATGATGATCTTGTTGAATTATCTACGGGTTGGATTAAGATTACGTTACGAACCGAGCTATGACCCAAAAGAGTTACACCTTGGGCAACGATTTCAAAACCACTTAACTAGATTAACTGGTAAATATACGAACAATTATCGGTTTAATAATTTATAAAAGTTGTTAAAACGTTTAAGCGTTAAATGCTATTAGTTATGGATTTCGGTTTGAGATAAAAATTAGGATTAATTAGATTTATAAATTGGGATATCCTTCACCCAAGTTTTGAATCATAATTCTCACGGCAAAAATTAAACAAACTCAATCTCCAATTGACAACTTTAAAAAGGAAACAAACTCCTTTTGTTTTCTTGATTCTCGATCGCAAGAAAAGAACAGGAGGTAGGCAGACTCCATCTCCTCTGTTCCCATTCAGCTGCCATAATAGCAGCCTTGTGCTCTCTTCTGGCCAACTTGCGCTTCCCGACTCTCGGTTGTCGTGCACCCGAGTTCGTGTTCGTTCGTAATTCTAGCAATCTAGCGATCTATCGTTGAACCCTTGGTGCCTCGATCGGTTAATCATTGACCACCAAGGTATATCTATCTCATTGGTAGGTTAATATTATTATCTGTATTTACATGATTTGTAACCCAGATACTATCGGGTTCATTTTTGGTATTTTAATTCTCACTCCGTTACGTTAAATATTATTAATATGATTAATAAGTTATCAAAATCATTTTGATAAAATAATTAACAGAACCCAACATATATAACTATTAAAGAACATAAACCGGTGTTTCCAAATTGAGTGGGCTGCTGTTTAATAGTGTCAAATACATAATCAGTCCAAATTGAGTGGGCTGTTGTCTGAATATGTTAAAAATATATGTTAAATTGTATCAATTTAATGTTGCAAACATATTTTATAAAGTTTAACTAATAATATTTTGTTTGTGACTGAAGCTCGCTATTTTTACTACATTATTCTTAGAGTGCTTGACTGAAATAAGAAATAACGATGAGGACTAAAGCTGTGTTTCTGGTGAAAGTTATGAGTATAAAATAATAAGATACAAATTAGGGTCGAACCTATATCATTTTATTTTTATAAAAGAGTCTTCTCAATCATCGGATGATCATCATCTTGTTTTAGGGTTTAACTCTTCTGTTTTGTTCCAGTAGTTAGTTGGCTCAGTTTTCTTCTTTGCACGACTTCAGTTTGTCTTCTTTCGTTCGAAGTTCGGGTTCATCATCTTTGTCGATAGTCTGAGCCTTCTTTTTGTTTGTTTATTGTTGTTCATGATTCTTATTTGTTTTTGTTGAATAGTTTTGGGCAATACACTTTGATTTGGGTTAATAATATTTGGATTTCCAGTTTCTGACAGAATATAATTTCATAGTGGTGGTGGGGCTCACCAAGGTTCTGGAGCAAAGTCCAGAGGCCAGAGACAAGAAAAAGAACTGCAATTGTTGTTATTACTGTTGGTGATGTGGTCCTAAGTTTTGTATGCATAATTGCATACACTTAGTGTTAAAAGGTGTAAAAAAAGCCGGTTTGAAAAAAAACTGGTTTTAGCCAAACCAATTTATAAACCGGCCCGAACCAGCAGTTTGTATACGGGTTTGAAACCCGGCACCAAAAACCGGTCTGGACCGGTTTAAAATTAGAAAAACTTTGTAATAGTTGATGGTTAGTGATTAACTCGATTGTTGTACTTAAACAGAAAGAACCCTTCTAATTGGTGTTGATGATTTAAAACCAAAATTTTCTCTCTGGTTCTTCTTCTCTAAAATGGATATCTATGCTTGATTACCGATTGTGTTTGTAACAGTTTGCTTCATTGGGTAATAAGTCATTAGCTTAGTTTAGAGAAGCGAGCTCTGAAGCATATCGAGGCAGTCGATTTTCCTTGCGCTTCTTGTATGGGTCTTATTCTTCTGTTTGTGCTTTCAGGTCCTAAGAAAAGAAAAGACCTTTGTTTTAAAAAGTGTGAGGATCTTCGAGATCTTTAGGTCTTGAAAACAAGGCCTTGTCTCACCACTAGTTCACAAAAACACCGCACTCCACCCCGAGACATTTTTCGGATCGCCTCAAGCGCCTCGTGCATCAAGCAGTGGCTCAGTCATTGTGAGGGTCAAAGCCATGTAAGACTCAAGCCCACTTTTCCAAACTACAATATGTACAACTAAGGAAGATTTATGTACAACTAAGTGAAGCCTAACTCTAAGAACTATCCATGTACAACTGTACTAGTAGTCCTTGCATAATGTACAAGTAGTTTTGCATAGACTCCTTAAACAAGTCACTCAGCCCATAGTACAAGCTCCAGCACAAGACCCCATATAAATAAAAAGTTAGTTATGTTTGATCTAACCATTCAAAGTGTGAGCCTATGGAGGGTATTGTAGACATTGGCCATATGGCCCATATGTAAAATCATGTGATCTTTATATGGTACCAAGAAATGGAGTATTAATGAACTCAGTACAGGAAATAAATATGAACACTTATTTGCAGAATCTCTAAACCCAATATGAACATTTGTCTGTTAACTGTGTTTTCGCTGCTTGTCTATATAAATTGGAGCTGCTGATATGTTTCATATATGCAGGACTTTTCATGGTGGATTTTAAAGAATACATTTGTCATCACAAGTCATCAAAACTGGCAGTTTGACCTGCATCTCATGTGCTAATTTTTGTAATTTAGTTATGCAGGAAGCACAAAAGGGTCATGATGATCTGTTTTACTACATTAAATGAATTTGGTTGATCCAGAACTAATTGTTCATGTCCAAAACAAAATGATGCTAACATTATGATTCATGTGCATTAAATTAAGAAGATCAATTATCTCATAGTGACTTGTACTTTCATCACTAAAAGTTGTACATTGCTCCAAGAACATGTTATAACCTGTTCTTATTTTATACCATTATTTGTGTGCCCACATTATTTCATAGTGACTTGTACTTTCATCACTAAAAGCTGTATATTGCTCCTTGAAAAGTTTTCATATTTTTTATCATTAATTGTGTGCCCAAATTGATGAGTCAAAGATGAGTTGTTGGTGGTCATTGAGCAAATTAAATGGCATCATTCATGACATATCTATAGATTTTATATGGGGTTGATGTCATTATCAGACTCTTGTCATATGCAAGGTGGGGGCCAATTCTCAGTAAGACAACTCTCCATGCAAAAATATCATATTAAAGTTTATATATTATGTCAACCAATAGTCCAGCACCAACATTATCTAGGCTTAAAGATTTCTAATTGTATGCCAAAAATGTGTTCTTCTAATTGTATGCCATATGGGATCCAATGAAGGATGTCCAATCCAATCCAACCATAAGTAAAGTTTAAATTACTAATTACAATTTCGGTTTCAAGTATCAAAATTAAGAATGATGATAGGGTGGTTTTGGTAGTCCCTGTCTCATAACCGATTATAGAACCACGTCCTACACCATCGGATACCCGTTACCCAATAACTAACAGGTACCTGGGTGTTGAGCATGCTCATTTATGTTCTTTTGTAGTTAAAAATTACATGTTGAGATTCTTAATACACGAAACCGATCTTGAACTTACATTAAAATTGACTTGAAATATCAAATACTCGACTACACTTCTAAATCGTCTACAATCATAATAATTTCAAGTTTCTTACTTGTTTAATGTACTATTTATAATCTTGTCTAAAATTGTATGATATATTAATATATTCGTGTAATCAGGTGGGTTTACCTAATCAAAATCTAG
This sequence comes from Flaveria ramosissima, assembly GCA_025215565.1. Lineage (NCBI taxonomy): Eukaryota > Viridiplantae > Streptophyta > Magnoliopsida > Asterales > Asteraceae > Flaveria > Flaveria ramosissima. Next base: position 65,155,720 of record CM046046.1, read on the forward strand.
TTAACATTATTGTTCTACTTTAAACTATATCTTTATATACATTCAATAACACATGTGATTAGAAGAGCACAGGTAAGCAAGACTGTATAAATAAGCCTTTTTACCAGCAGATTAAATTCCATTATTCAAAAAGATTCAGATCCCATGAAAGAAGTTTATCCCTATATCAAAATTCAATACAAATGAGCTAAAGCTTACAAGATGCACACAACGGATGATGAACACATGAATGGTGAATGACCCTAGAATATGAACACAAGTATTAGTTAAAAGATATAAAAAGGAAATGGAATTGGGTACCTAAAAAAGCTGAAACCCAGAAAAATATCAAGCATCTAAGTCGCTTTCAAAATTCGGCATTGTTCTTGTGGCCAATGCAAATGGTGCTCTCATGCTCCCAATTCTGGTCATCCTCAATGCTACACCAGCATCTGCAGCCCTTTCTAATTCACGCATTCTCTTCCTCTTTTTGTACCGCCACGCCCACAATATAAACAACACCAATAACACCAGCAACGCGGTTCCACCAGTTACTGAACCAATAATACCCCAAATCCTAGCCTCGTTATTCTTTCTACTACTAGGTGTAGGTTTTGATGGTGCAGGTTGAGGTGGTGCAGGAGGTACTGGAACAGGAGGGACAGCTGATTCAGCTACAATGGAGAAATGCCCCTGTTCAGTGGTTGAACATACATTCCCAGATAACAAATTTGTGAAATTCACCTGACCATTTAGATCAAACCAAGCACACTTTGCAACCAACCCAACTGGTACTGGGCGCATTCTTCCAAAATGTATTGTAATGGCTTCCTCAGAAGCCCACAAGTCGAGTTCTGGTAGGTTAGAAGCTGACAAATCTGAACCATTATAAGCAAGAAGACCTAATACGGGAGCTAGATAAATGTAACCAGGTAAAGAGTAATAAGTTGTGGACCAATTTCCTAAGTTTTGATAGACCAGAACCAGTCTCTCCACATACGGTTGCTCTCTTATGCCAACCGGAATTACGAATTCTTTATAGTTTTGAACGCCTCTACGATACAGACTACCACTTCTGAGCCTCATTGCTGATATCTTAATCCCAGTCAAATACGGAGGGACAATACCATCAAAGGGAATACCAGTACGTGGACGAATAAATGCGCGATACGCATAGTCCTGTAAGGTCGCATCAAGAGCCCTCGCAGGCTTTGGTAGAGGATTAGATATTTGAGATCCAACAATTGGCCACCAGAAGAAGCAAATAACCAGAACAAGCTTCACTGGACTTCGAAATTGAAGACTCATATGCATCAAATTGTTGAAATCAGCACAATTAACAGCGAAAATGGCGATAATCTGAATATTTCTGTGTAAACTATATAGTTAACCCCTTTCTCAAGGAACAAGGCACCGCCAAAAACCCCGAATTCTGCAACTTTTGATATCAGAACAATGTCGATTCTAAACAACAAATCTCATTAAATGAAATACATTCTCAGAATCAGAAATTTGAACTGAAGTACCTAACTCCGCCGATCTATACTCAAACAAACCCTAGATTCTCACCAACAACACTCGAGTTCATCAATCGAAAACAGCAACAATTAGCTTTAATCACCTTACAACCCAATCTCACGTCATATCCCGCCCAAAAACACACAATCTAAAGCATCACACCTTCAAAACCCTAGCAAACGCATAATTTCGAAAAGCTGGAGCCAAAAACCGTAACTACCGTACGAAATTGCATAAACTTACTAGCTCCGGAGATCGTAACAGTAACACAACATCAATCTCCTCCAAATGAACACAAACTTCTTCTTCTACCGATTCGAACAACTCCTCAAGATATCCACAAATCACGTACAAACGATTGTGATATCCACACCTGAAGTTGCAGAATCAACGATCATGAAACCAAAACAGAAAGATGTATATATTGCAATTGAATCGTGCGATGATCGGTGATGAAATGAACGATGAGAAATGAGCTTCACGAAACGTTGATGAAGAAGATGGAGTGTGAAGAGAGAGAGCTATAGATACAGAAGTATGTATGTAGATGTGGGGATTTGCAGAGTAACAGCAAAGAATTTTGGGGGGGAGTTGACGTAAATGCCCTCATTTATGGAGAAGTGTGTACAACAAAGGTGACAACTGTTTTGCATGTCAACAACTTAAGTCAGCCATTTATATCTTTTACTTTTTAAGACATAAAAATATGAATTTTAGAAACGAATTTAATTTATAAAAATAAAATAAAAATTATTTATCGTTTTTATTATTAATTTAATTTAATATATTTACCTTCGATTTGTCTCAAGTGTTTTTATTATATTCATTTAGATATATTTTATTATCTTCAAACTTGTTTCCTTTGCTGTTAAATATCATGACATTAAGAAATTTTTACTTGTTTTCATCCACATAGTTGTAATATGGAGTTATTATAGATTGTTGTACTGTCGATGTATAAAACAGTATGACAACCAACGAAAGTTGAAGTCACTTATAATTGTGTTTAAAGTGATAAAAATGATAAATGTGTGTGGTTTTAAAAAAAGATAAATGTGTACAACAAATGGGACAGCTGTTTTGTATGTTCTTTTATACCCTTTACTCACTATTAAAATTATCTTTGAATTTTATATGTATGTGGGTATGATTTGCTTGAAATTTAACATGACATTGAAATTGGTTGTTAGCATGTTGAGCTTTAATGATTGATATGTTTTGAGTAACGGGTTGGTTTTTTTTTTGAAAGTAATTTGGGGTTTTTGACATAAAATTAGGACACTATAAAACATTGCTTGATTGAAGTGCAGGTTAGTAAAAGTTTTGAACAACTTTAAGAAATCTAAGAGTTGATTAACACATTATAGTTGAAGATGAAATTAGTGTCTTCTACCTCTAGGTGTATTTATTTATTCCAAACATATTTCTACCGGTAGACAGAAGACTTAGGATGGGAGAGGTGTCCACATAATACACACCACATCACATACCCATCAATCATATTTTCTCATGTCACATCACATCACACTACACCACAACCTTAACTTTGGTGATGACGGTGTTGCCACACCATACAACACCACACCAGTATACCACACATACACACAAAACTTTGCGGCGAGTACATACCGTGAAAAGGGAAAAACACAGCGTAGAGGGCGGCGACAGCGGTGTTGCCGCTCGGCGCCGACACATGTCGGGCAGCCTTCCGGCTTGTATGCCCCCACCCCCCTTAAACATTTTTTCAAAGGATAAAAGTAATAGTGTTATGATTCAATTAAGCAATGTAGACAATGGTCATTACAAGTTAGATTTTTGGTAAACCAATTAGATTATGAGTGAGTTTTGTGTAAATTGTAGGACTATGTTTTCAAGAACAAATTAAAGTCAATGGTGGAGCAACCTAAGGCTTTAACCAAGGAAGAAGAAACCAAGGCAAAAAGTTTGATGGTGATTGAGAAAGAAAAGATTAGGGTAATGAAAGTGGAGTGACTCCCTAAACCGAAGTGGACAAAGAAGAATAATATGTCTTAGTTAGCACCAGAATGGCAAGTGGAGCTTTATATGAAAAAATTTGTGAAGGTGAAGCACATGAATAATATCTTTGTGTGTGAGAAGGCGATTCTCACACCTGATTTTAGAATCTTGGGGTTGTTGAATGCTTTGATAGTCTAGGTTGGGAAACAACCTTTACATTTCTTACATTTCAGGACCCAGGCCAAAATAACAAGATCCCACAAAAGCTATTCGTCAATGGGTGTAAACTTTAGTGAAGGATTTGGGAGATAACCCACCTTGGACTACAAATTTTCTAGGATATGCGGGAAATAAGAAAATTGTCACACCCCGACCGACGGCGGAATCATCAGGGTGGACGAATAGGAGACGATTGTTCGTAGCACATGGAACTAATTAAATTGAAATAATATTAAATATCATTAATCATTAAACTTTACAAGACAAATAAATCATTACAAAACAATCAAGATACAACTAATAACATAATATTTTCAATTAATCTAGTTCCAAGTCCTATATGAGTACAATAAGATCTTCAAGTATCAAACCTGAAACATGTTAAAAATAAAGGGGTCAACTATAAAGTTGGTGAGTTCCCATGGTTTAAACACATGCATAAATATATATATATAAAAAGGGTTTACAAGTAGCAATTCATGTCAATAGTCATGAGTTAGCAAGTTTATAGAACACATACGGTTACAACCAAACCTCGACTTGATTACAAGTATATAAGATTGGCTAAGTGTACTTGGTTCCCATGATGAACAAGCATACGTTATCAGGAGCCGGCAATACATCGACTTTAGCACCAAATAGGCTTGTCAGCCCAAAGATCTAAGATGTAGCCAGGCTAGCAATAGTTAATGATTGTAAACAAAATATGTATCTCATATAAGACTTACAATAACACAAATAACCATGACAAAAAGGTAAAGATGAATTGCATGTGCATTTACAAGTATCAAGATGTTTACAAGTGTAAGTTTATAAGATTAACATGTTTCACCCCAAAAGGTGTGAAATAAAGTAAAAAAGGGCATGGAGAACTCACATGAGATATACAAGGTGATGATAAGAATTTAAACGAGGCTCCAAAGATTTCTTTTACAAGTTACCTAAATGTATTAATTCCAAGATTAAGTTCAATAATAAGATTATCAATTAGACATGAACTAGGGTTTCGATTTGGAATTTGGGGGTTTATATAATTAAGAAAAATAATGAATTGTTTATGTTTTGGTTTAATAAAGACGATAAAAATCAATTAAGACCAAGAATAATTAAAAAAATGATTCAACAATTTAAGTTATTGATTTAATAGAAATTAAGTAAAATATGAGAAAAGAAATAATTAATTATTTAAAACTTGATAAGGGTGGTTAATTGAATACTTATTAAATGACTTTAAAATTATTTAGAACCATTTTGTAGAGTTTTGAACTTTTTAAATGATTTATTATAAAGATCTTATAATACAAAACTTTAAGAATAAAATATAATATGTTATTTTATAAGTTAATTAAAAGTTTAAGAAGTAGATTTATTAACTATTTATGATATAACATAGTTAATTAAAACATTGAATAATAATTATTTAAATAATCATTTAAATAATCATTTGTATAATTAATTATTTAAATAATCATTGAATAAGTAATTATTTAAATAATCATTGAACTATAATATATTTATAAAATAAATGACTAAATAATATTTTTATAACTTTTTATTCTTTAAAAAAATTAATTAAATCTAAGAATTATAAGTGTTAAAACCTTTAAAAATTAACTTGATATTTTTTGAAATAATTTAGTTAACAAAATAATTTTTATTGTGATTTAACAATATATTACAAATTTTCTGAATTATAAAAATGTTAAGAAAACTAATTAAAACAAAATATGGTGGAGGCCCGGTTCGAACCCGGGACCTCTTAGCCATAAACCATGCCACTTACCAGTTGGGCTACAACCCGATCTGGTTAAAAGTTCGGCCTAAATGTTTAAAATGCCAATTATCAAATCCTCCAAATTACCAAGAACCCTAGAACGATTTGATTCCAATTAAACATGAATTCGAAGTTTTTAACAAAAACCAACTTAGGGCTTTTGATCCCTAGATTAAACCGAGGCATTATGGTGTATGAAACTTACGTGATTGGGTTCAAATGGTCGGAGGTGATGGTAAGAACGGCTGCGACGATGTGATTGTTGATTCAAGGTGCAAACGTTGTTCGTAATCAAATTAACTTTGCAGGTAGATTCTAAGGTCGATGATAAGTAAAACCCTTTGTCAATTTGGTTTAATAGAGCTTCGAACATGGATCTCCGTTAAGTTGCCAACTTACCTTCAGAAGACACTACTATTAAAATCCATGTAGTTGACCATACTTTATTCCACTGTTTACCTTTATAAGTTAGTACAGTTGCCATCTTTAGTTGGTGACAAAAGGTAAGTCATGGACATGTTATGACTACCATATCTTAGATAATACTTTATCTAAGATACCTTAACTTTAGCATTGTAGTATATGCTTTAGTCTTAGGTTTCCAGCTGGTATCAAAGTATATCCGGCTGTAGGATCTAGTATATATAGTTTCTTATTGTAACTCATGTCTATGCTTTTAAGAGTCTTGTAATACTTTGAGTTGAGAAGTAATATATACAAGTGCCTTGAAAAATTATTTCTGTGTGTTCTTTGCTACTTATTATATTATTATCAACTCTTATAAAAAACTCTACTTCATCTTATTTAAGTGTTATATAAGTGAGTTTGAGAGAAATCCAAGTGTTTAAGTGACATACCCGATCCTGCAATTGGTATCAGAGCTTTTTAGGCTCTTGATTGTGAGATCTTACCATCCTAATCAACCTGTTTTTCACTCCTCCTTACACCACACTCAAAATGGCCCATCAACAAATCTAAAGTAGAGATGGGAACGATGACCAAAGCACCCATCATCACCCCTGAAAACTTCAGGTCATGGAGCAGACGAATGGAAGGCGTCATCAGGTATCAAGACAGCAAGATGTGACAATCTATTGTCAATGGCCCGTAAAAGCCAAACGTAGCTGGTGGAAACGGTGCCATGATTGAAAAAGCTGTTGAAGATTATTCTGATGAAGACCGGAAGAAGCTGGACATTGATAGCAATGTTATGACTGTTCTCATGACTGCAATTCCCAACTCCATCATGGTGGGGTTTGAACATTGCAAGTCAGCCAAAGAACTGTTTGATGCGCTTGCTCAAATGTATTCAAGCTCAAATGACTCCAAGAAGGACTCACTGAAGCAGCAGTTCGAGAACTTCACCTACGTTGCTGGAGAGACACTTAGCCAGCAATACTTCAGGTACATGGATCTCATTTCTTCCCTTTAGTCTGTGGGATTGCTCATGAACTTAGAGATCTTACAAGAAAGTTCATGAGTGCATTACCCAATGAGTGGACATTCTACTGTGTCTCTATCAAGAGAACAGAGAACCTGAATACACTCACCATGACCGAACTCTATGGCATCCTTGATGGATACCGTTTGGAAATGGAGAGTAAGAGAGGTCATCAGACAAGCAGACCCTTGAGTCTTCCTGCTAGCAACGCTTTAATGGTTGCTGAAGGCTCAGGAACCTCCCAGCCTCAACAATACCTAACTTACACCCAACAGCCATCTTGTTCTTCCGGGCCATACATCACATTTCCTGAGACTCTAAGGTCTCAACAAGCTCAACAAAGTTCCTTTCAGGACAGCTGTGCTTTTGTCTCAAGAAGTGGACACTTAAATGATTATCAATATTGCTTTGATGATCTAGAGTGCTTCAGCCCAGATGACGTGGAATACGTAGACATAGTCCAACAAATGGCTCTATTAACCTACAGAGCAAAGAAGTTCTTCAAGAGAACTGGAAGGCAATTCCTCTAGAACCCAATCAACAAAAAATTCGGGTTTGACAAAACCAAGGCCAAATGTTACAACTGTAACCCACTTGGTCATTTTGCAAGGGAATGCAAGGCTCCCAAGTCTAATCCGGGAACCCCATAGGCCTCCACACATCCCTCTACACCAAAGCCCACTGGAAAGTCAACAGAAACAGCTACAATGGCTCAAGAAGTTGACTACAGCTTTATGGTACAGGATGTGACTCCTGCTCAAGCACTCATGGCCGGAATAGACGAAAATAAGGTATATGAACATCTCTGTACTCCTGCCTGTATTGCTAAGGTTAAATTGTATCAGGACTATAATATGGAGATTAAATCCGATATTGAGTCTTTAAATATTTTAAAATCTGATTTTAAAAGGGCTGAATCTGACTATCAAAGAAAAATTGAGGAGTTAGAGAAAACTGTGCCCTATTAAAACACGAACACACAAACTATAAGACTCAAATAAAGGATTTGATATCCAAATTGACTGAGGCTCAAGCCAGCTTGTCACAGCTGAGGCTCAAGCCAGGAAGTATGCTATTTCCGAGCAAAACTTCCAAGCCATTCTTGCATCATCCTCTCACTCAAAACTTTGTTACAAAAATAAAGGTGGGTTGGGAACCAGTGAATTGCCCTACCACACTCCTATGAGTCTATAAGACAACCAAGGTGTGGTACTGAAGAGCAAGAGGTTCCATCTGCTGACCCACCTTCTCATGAGTCAAAGAATGATGCAACCATGGAGACCATCACAGGGAAGAACCAAGTAATTATACCCTCTCCTACCAATGATGATCAAACCTGACCACCAAAGCCAAAAGAAGCAGAGCTAAGGCAGCCAGAAAAACTGCCAAGAAAGTGGCTGAGTCTAAGCTGAAGATAGACCCAAAGCAAAAAGGTGTATTTATTTCAGCTGGATTCCAGGTGGTTGGAAACTTTGATTCAGGAAAGGGGTGTAGTACCAGCACTCCTCTCTTACCAAAAGATCAGAAGTTAAAGGGAAAGGTTGCTGATGAAGAGAAAAAGAACAAGAAACAGCAATCCTTAAATTCCCAAAAGATTAACATTGCATGCATAATGTGTGGTCTGCAAAACCACATGGCCAAAGATTGTTACTACAATCCTGCTAGCACACATTATGCAAATAATGTTAAAAAGGAAGGAGTCAGGAAAGGTTTCTCATTTGGACCATATCAAATGGTTCAAGTGATGAAAAAGGGAAAGCTTGTTTCCGAAGCAAGGTTGCTTTCGGAAGAAGGTCCTTCTTCCGAAAGGAAAAAGGCTTCGGAAGCTAAAGCTATCAAGACTCAAAAGAATAAAAGAGTCCCCTTGAGACCATCCCAGAAGAAGACTGCTTCGGAAGAAAAGGTGGTGAAGGCTTCTTCCGAAAAGAAAGAAGCTTCGGAAGAATGCCAAGCTGCAAAAGCTTCAACAAGCTCATCCTCCATGATCAACCAAGGGATGGAATGGAAGATCAAGAAGATGATGTAGCCCAAATTCTTCTTCAAAGACATCCATTGAACCCCCATGCATAAATTTTGGTTCAATTATGTCACTATCATTGGAAGAACCCAAGACCAACAAGGCTTGGGTTTCCAATCAAAACTAATAATCTCATCTTATGTGCAGGGACATCCATATGACAAGAATAACAATGTTTGGATTATGGATAGTGGATGCTCCAGGCACATGACAGGGAACAAATCTCTCCTTCAATTATTTCAACATTATGATGGAGGTCCTGTCCAGTTTGGAGGTGAGGCCGGAGGATATATTTCTGGCAGAGGAAGTATATCCAACGGAAAATTAAAGGTTGACAAAGTTAACTTTGTCAAACAACTTGAACACAACCTGTTAAGTGTTTCTCAGTTCTGTGATCAAAAGCATCTAATGCTCTTCACAGAACATGGGTGCATAATCCTCAAACCCGGGATGAAAGTTCCTCAGGAATTGGTGCTTCTTAGATCTCCCAGGAAAGGAGATATGTACAAGCTGGATATGAACAATGCTTCCCCAATGGGATAAATATCATGCTTTCTTTCCAAAGCTGATGGTGATGAGTCAACACTATGGTATAAACGAATGTGTCATGTAAATTTTAAGACAATGAATAAATTGGTTAAAAATAACTTGGTACATGGTTTGCCTAAAAAGGAATTTTTCTGCAAAGATAACTGTGTTGCATGCCTGAAAGGGAAGCAACACAGGGCATCTCATAAATCCAAAGTTGTTAACTCCATCACCACTCCATTACACTTATTGCACATGGATCTATTTGGTCCCACAAGTATAATGAGCATTGGAAGGAAATCATATTACCTTGTGATTATTGATGATCTTACTAGGTTTACATGGGTATTATTTTTAAGAACCAAAGATGAAACTGCTGAAACTTTGAAATCTTTTATTCTTAAAATAGAAAATCAAATTGATCACAAGTTTAAAATAATTAGAAGTGATCAAGGGACTGAGTTTAAGAACCACGTTCTTGACTCATTCTGTAATCAAAAGGATTGCCAGACAATATAGTGCTCCTAGAACTCCTCAACAAAATGGTGTTGCTGAGAGGAGGAATAGGACATTTATTGAGGCTGCTCGGACTATGTTAGCTGATTCAAAGCTACCTCTAACATTCTGGGCAGAGGCGATCAGCACTGCATGCTATGTGCAGAACAGGGTTCTTGTAGTTAAGCCACATGGAAAAACCCCTTATGAGCTATGGAACAAGAAGGCCACCGTTCATTGGCTTTCTAAGGTCCTTTGGCAGCAGGTGTACCATACTTAACACAAAAGACAATTTGGCAAAATTTGCTGAAAAGTCGGATGATGCCATCTTTGTTGGATATTCCTCTAACTCTAAAGCTTATAGAGTTTATAACATTAAAAATCAACAATTTGAGGAATCTTTCAACATTGTAGTTAATGAGCACACTCCTTGTGTTAGGGGAAATGGCCCTGATCATATATTTGATTTAGAATTGTTTCAAACTATTCTAAACCATCTTGTGAGAATGTTTCAGCTGGAACAGGTGCTCAAAGTGATTCTGATGATGATCAACTGTTTGAGCTTCCCAGACCTATTCCAAGTTCTCCAAGAGCTGCAACAAATCAAGTTCCCACTATTGGCAGATCTGATAGTATAACCATCTCAAGAGATAGTAGAGCTTCAACAAGCGGTTCACCTATTGACTCTCAAACCTCTTCAGGTGACCCTGCACAACACCAAGCTTATGGAAGCAACATCTTGAAGGAACATGCAAGTGTTAATGCTGCTTCACAGCAAACAAATGATGATGTTTCTTTTCATTCAATCAGTCCTCATTGAATGAGTTTGAAACAGCAGCTGGACCAAGTGTTCAAGCTCCTGAGCAAAATATGTCCAATTTGGATTTATCTTTGCAACTGGAGGTAATTCCTAGACTTAGGATTCACAACACTCATCCAGCTGAGAACATCATAGGGGAAGTCTCTAAAGGAGTGAGAACAAGAGGACAAACTCATAATGGGAATATGTGCTTGTACTCATGCTTTTTATCCCAAATGGAACCCAAGAAGGTGGAAGATGCCTTGAAAAATAGTAGCTGGGTTGAATCAATGCAAGAGGAGCTGCTTTAATTCAAAAGACAAAAGGTTTGGAACCTATGTCCATTACCATCTGGTCAAGTACCTATCGGCACTAAATGGGTTTTCAAAAACAAGAGAAATGATAGAGGCTTGATTATCAAGAACAAAGCAAGACTGGTAGTTCAAGGATACACTCAAGAGGAGGGAATCGATTATACTGATGTCTTTGCACCTGTTGCAAGACTTGAGGCAGTTAGGATCTTCCTTGCTTATGCTGCATCCAAGAATTTCACTGTCTACCAGCTTGATGTCAAGTGTGCCTTTCTATATGGGGATATAGATAGGGAAGTCTACGTATGCCAACCTCCGGGATTTGAAGATCCACAGCATCCAACTATGTGTGCAAATTGGATAATGCTCTATATGGGCTACACCAAGCACCTAGGCTGTGGTATGAGACATTGTCTCAGTTTCTCCTGAAGAATGGTTACACTAGAGGTACCATTGATAAGACTCTTTTCATAAGGAAGTCTGGGAAAGACATCTTGCTCGTTCAAGTCTATGTTGATGACATCATATTTGGTTCCTCAAATGACCAAATGTGTAAAGACTTTGAGGGCATTATGAAGAAGAAGTTTGAGATGAGTTCCATGGAAAAATGGACTTTTTCCTTGGAATTCAGGTGAAGCAAATGAAGGAATGGTTTTTCATCAGTCAATCTAAGTATGTCAATGACATCTTAGAAAGATTTGATATGAAAGATTGTAAAGCAGCAAAAACACCTATTCCCAGAAACCACAATCTCTACCCTGACTCTGAGGGGGAGGATACTGATCAACATCAGTATAGAGCAATTATTGGTTCTCTGATGTATCTCACAGCAAGTAGACCCGATATCATGTTTGCAACTTGTATTTGTGCAAGATATCAGGCTGCTCCAAAGGTGTCTCACTTAGTTGTTGCCAAGAGAATTCTTAGATACCTTAAAGGAGCACCTAAACTAGGTCTCTGGTATCCAAGAAATAGTGATTTCAATCTCTATGGTTACTCTGACAGTGATTATGGTGGCTGCAATATCAACAAGAAATCAACATCTAGTGGATGTCAATTTCTTGGTGAAAGGATCATCTCATGGCAATGCAAGAAGCAATCCTGTGTCTCTACATCAACTGCTGAAGCTGAATAAATTGTTGTTGCTAGTTGTTGTGCTCAGTTGCTGTGGATTCAAAACCAGATGATAGACTACGGATTCAACTTCATGAGCACTCTTATCCACATTGACAACAACAGTGCTATCTCCATTACTGAAAATCCAGCGAAGCACTCCAAAACTAAACACATCGATATCAGGTATCATTTCATCAGAGATATTCATGAGAAAAAATCTTATCAAGCTAATCAAAGTTGATTCAAATAAACAATATGCTAACTTGTTCACCAAAGCCTTTGATGAACAAAGATTCAAATATCTCATTACAGCTATTGGGATGATAAACCTTGATTAGTCTATCTCATTTGAATTTTTTTAATGTGTAAAGATTTATGTTAAAATAATCTAAGCCCTGTTACAAAAGGTCTTTCTCTAAAATTTTATCTAAGTATGAATTCTACCGAATAGGAATTAACTCTCGGAAGATATTTTCCATATCTTCCGAAGCAAATTCCTCCCAGGATCATTTTCTTCTCGGAAGAGTTGTTAAGTCTCGGAAGAAGCGATTGATTTCATATCAGATTTACTTCCGAAGCTTGTAACATTCTCATTCAGAAAGCAACATATACTCTCGGAAGTAAAAACTTTACCTTCGGAAGTAAATTTGCCTTCGGAAGAACATTACCTTCAGAAATGCTTTATACTCGGAAGAAAGATTTTACTGTGTAATGGAAATCTTTTGGGTCTCACTCTGTAAAAAGTAAAGATTTTGTTAATGATGTCGGATTATTTAAATGGATTAACCTTACCGCCCATGTCACATCATCCACTGAAACCTCCCATCATCTTATCCAAACCCCCTTTGAACCGCCATTCCACCCGTTTAAATACCTCCGGCTAATCACTTTCATCCTTTTTACCAAAATTACTGCCGTAAAAGCTTTCTTCATCTTCAATTTACCCAATTCCGAACTATCTTCTTGCAACTTTCTCAAATGGCACTTAACCCTCAGCACAACCAAGTCACACTCCTTGACTCTTCAAGAGATGCCGACTTCTCAGATATCATCTCCTTTCAACCCAATCTTCTAACTACACTGCCCTGACTGTTAACCCTACGGTTTACTCAAATCATATGTCTGAATTTTGGGACAAACGGTCAATTGAAACCCTAAATGGGGTTCGTGTCATTAGATCGAGCATCTGTGGCCAGGAGTTGGTCATTTCTGAACAAATCATCAGGAGCATCTAGAGCTTCATGATGAGGGCGCTCCTACAGAATTTCCCAAAGCAGATTTGGACAACACTTATATCCAAATGGGATATGGTGGAGATGTTAGCAGGTCAACCGTCTACAAATTCAACTTCTCTTACAACTGGAAGTTCCTGCTGCATGTAGTTCTTCACTGTTTGTCCAACAAATCTGGGGGATGGGATCAAATCCCATATGAACTTGGGTGCCTAGTTCATGGTTTGGTGAGAAGCTCCGTTTCAACTACTCAAGATTTGTGCTGACCAATCTCATGGGAAACCTTCAACGGGACACATTCTTCATGTATCCCAGGTTTCTCCAGCACATAATCAATTGTGAGATAGACCAGAGCAAGCTTGTCTGCGCAGCTGCTCTGATTGTTCCTCAAATGAGGTCGACCATCTTCAAAACTTTGAAGAGAGTGTCCACCAACTTCACTGGAAGAGATACTGCACTTCTTCCAGGTATGATTGAGCCAATGGCTCCTGGTGACATCCCTGTTAACCCCACAGGTGATGAACCCACACCAGCAACTACCCTCACTTTGCCAAATCTACCTTCTCCCCCCATTGCCATCACTTATCAAAGACGCCCCAAACGAACCCTTGTTCAATCTTCTCTGATTGAACAAGCTCCTCCTATTCTACCCAAAAAGGCTAGAGTGGAACAATGGGTTCCCACTCAGCCTGAGGTCCAACCATCCTTCACAATTGACCTCAATATGGGTCTTGAGTCTCCTCAGTCTCAGACCCATGAGCCTGAAACCCAAGCTGAAAACCCTCAGGGAGAGTCTTTATACTCCCCTGAGCAGCCAAAAAGGAACATCCCCATCACAGGCTCAATGCCTTTAGACATTGATTAAAGTCCCGGGTCACTAGGTTTTACTTCCATATCCTTTACTGACCTATTAATCGGAGCTGATGAAGAGATTATGTCTCTTCAGGGCAATGAAGTTGATCCACAACACCCTCTCAAGGATCAACAGAGCCCAAGAGATCTCTTATCTCTAGCCCCCATCAGCAAGCCTTCACTGAGGTGAGTCCCACTGATGTGGAGGGGACTCATGTAGATTCAGCTGCCACTACTGAAGGAGCCTCAAGGGATCCTCAGAACAGTAGTAACATTACTGAGACTGAATCTACGACAACCATGCCCTTTGATGACTCTGAAAGAGACATCATTGAGCAACGAAAACCAGGGCGCCAAGAAACCACATCTGTGGTGAGGATGAACATACAAGGTATGTTACCTCATCTTCCCGTGATTCTTCAAAAGAAGATGAGGGAAGACTGCAACTCACCATTGAAGACCTACTTTCTAAAGTATCAAATCTTGAATTAAGGTTAGGACTTTAGAGGATAGGTCTGCCACTCAGCAACTTGAGATTGAAAATCTCAAGGCCAAACTAGCTGAGAAACAGATTGAGAGGTCTGTTAGGCACGTACCAATTAGGTCTCTTTGACCTCTTCCTCTAGTTCATCAAGCTCTCAGGATGATGCTACCAAAAAGGGGGAGAGTGTTCAGGGACAAAGCCAAAGAAAAAGGAGCCACAAAGTCAAGCTCTCACTTCCCTAAGCTCAAAATATCCTATGCAACAAGCTTTAGTTTTTCTTGAGCCTCCTCCAGTTGTAATTCAAATGGATCAAAGGATGCTCCAAGATCTCAATGGGTTCTTCACAAGTTCCTGTTGGAATCTCTTATTGAACAGCCAAGTCCTGATCTGTTTGTGATCTACTTCGGAGCTCAAGAGCTTCAGAGGTTAAATGCACCTTCTACCACTATTGAGGAAGTTGGTCAACCTAAGGTCCAAGTGGAACCTGAGATTAACTTCGAAGGGGAAACAAGGACTGATGGCACAACAGCTGAGACAGTTGGGACAGATAGTGCATTCTCACAGACTTCCGAAACACAAGTCAAAGCCTCGGAAGAACAATTTCAATCTTCCGAAGCTGAGATTGCAGCTGCGAAAGGACTATTCTCCTTATCCGATGATCTAATAGTCACAGATGCAATCCTAGAACTTGCATCTGAGGTTAATAGGGAGGATTTTCACACCCAACCCCTAGCTCAAACATCAGCATTAACTCCAACTTCAATCTCTACTACTCAACCTGAACCTTCCATCTAAGAACCCCCAAAGTCGAAGACATCAAAGGAAAGAGGAAGATGACTAAGGAAGAGCTTCAAGAGGAAGAAAGGTTAGAAAAACTCAAAAGAAAAGGTAGACTTCCAACTGGAAAACTACTAGCTGCCAGTAGCAAAGCAGCTGCAGCCAACCAGGAGGCAGTCAACAATAGAAGATGAGTAGAGATCATTGATAGACTTGTCAGTCTAGGAGCTGCGAGTGAAGATGTACTCCTGCTACCACTAGAGGAGTTAGTTGAGCTGGAAAAGGCAACTTTGCTGCAAAAACAGCAAAGAGAAGAGGCAGCAAGGTTGGCCTTAGAGGAAGAAAGGGTGAGGAAAGAAAGAGAAGCTGATCAACAGCTCAGGAGATAAAGGATAACTTTCCTAACCTCCAGAGGTTTCTCTCTAAAAGAATTATCTCCATACAACAATGATACGATCTTATGGCTCTTCAACAAAGAGCAAGATCAAATGGAGAAAGAGAGAAAGAAAGTTACCAGGGAAAAGCTGATGCTGAAGAAGAAGAAGGAAGAGGAAGCAGGACTAGCTGCTGCCAAGAAGATAGGTGAGAAGGCCTAGATGAAGAGCTATCTCCGGGCTCATGGCTTCTCTGGCAGGCAGGTGGGTTCTATGTCTGAAAAGACCCTCCAGCGACATGTCAGTGACATAAAGGCTGACATTCGCTCGGGAAAGAGGAAGGAGATGTACAGAAGGGGACAGGGGATGGTCTTCAAATCAACTACTCAACCCCAACTTCAAACCCAACCACAACCTGTACCAATTCCCTTTCCATTCCCCATCAAAACTGAACCAACCAATGAACCATACACCACTGAACCTACACCATCACCCCTACCAACCTCTTCACCTCAACCACCTAAACTACCCATCCTCCAACCCAAAACACGAGCCAGAACCCAAACACCTCAACCTACCCAACAACCCCTCAAACCATCCCCTCAGCTTTCTAAACATCTCCCCTTAGAGGAATTCAAGGCAATCAAGACAAAGCTCATCAATTGCACAACCCTGAGCGACATCTCCTGTGAGAAGGATTCAGACAATTTGACTTATGTTGATGGATCCTCATGTTCCCTTACTAGAGATCAATTTCTTGATCTGCCCAGAGGAACATTGGACCAAGCTGCAAATCTTCTTGGCCTCAATTCAGACACTTTGAATGAGGAAGTAAAGAAGTTAAGGAGAAGGCTGGTGACTCTGCTGGATACCAAGAAAGGTGACCGGGTGCCAAGACAACCTCTTGCACCTAGGAAGAAGATCATCCAGTGGAGGTTCGAAGACTCTTCTCACAACTTTGTTGTTTAAAGAGAGAATGGAGAGCTCAACAAGCTAAGTGCCTCATCTCTGCTACACTTAAGCAGATTTGATATTGCTGAGTTAGCAGAGAAGCCATTCTCCAACCCTTCAAACTCTGATGTAGCTGCTCATATCAGAAATCATCTAGGCAGTCTTCATATGGCGGAGCTAACTGCTAGGACCAAGGTTGAAGAAGAGTTGAAACTGAGAGAGGATGAGAAAAGGAAGGGATCAACAACCAAAGGCAAAGCCTTTCTACAAATGGTTGAAGGTCCTGAACTTGAATCCATAGTTAGATGGGAGTATGACTATAACTCCCGTCAACTAACTCTTTTTAGGGGGATGCAACAGAGGGTACATGTCATTCAGAGTGATAGACTGGATCTCCTATCCATTAATGACTTGTACAAGCTTCTCAGCACCACTTCAGGGAAGAACAAGGAAACAGACAAATATCTTCTGTCCCTGGTGTTGAAAGCTTTGAGAAGCAGAAACAAGTGAGGTTTTGGTAGCATCAGCCAAGGGGGAGTTTGTTGGATCTAGAAAGACTGGTGCAACCAAAACCAAATCACTTATATTATTTTGGTACAACTAATAAAGGACTTCCGAAGCTAAGTGTAGAACTTCCAAAGGAAAAAGGAGCCCTTCCGAAGACAAAGTGTAAAACTAACTTCCAAAGGAAAACTCCAACTTCCGAAGACAAAGTATTTACTTCAGAAGATCAAGAGTTAGAGTGATAGATCAGAAGTCAACTTTCGAAGTATAGAAGTCCTCAAGCCTCGGAAGTATAGAAGCCTCTTCCGAAGTATAAGTGGCTTTGGAAGAACTTGTTCTTCCGAAGCCAACTTACCTTCGGAAGACACTACTATTATCCAGTGGACATAAGTATGGTCTTCTTGACACTCCGCTGCAGACCTCTGAGATACTGCATGGCGTTTTCTCAAAATCCATGTAGTTGACCATATTTATTCCACTGTTTACCTTTATAAGTTAGTACAGTTGTCATCTTTAGTTGGTGACAAAAGATAAGTCATGGACATGTCATGACTACCATATCTTAGATAATACTTTATCTAAGATACATTAACTTTAGCATTGTATTATATGCTTTAGTCTTAGGTTTCCAGCTGGTATCAAAGTATATCCGGCTGTAGGATTTAGTATATATAGTTTCTCATTGTAACTCATGTTCTATGCTTGTAAGAGTCTTGTAATACTTTGAGTTGAGAAGTAATATATACAAGTGCCTTGAAAAATTATTTATGTGTGTTCTTTGCTACTTATTATATATTATCAACTCTTATAAAAGACTCTACTTCATCTGATTTGAGTGTTATATAAGTGAGTTTGAGAGAAATCCAAGTGTTTAAGTGACATACCCGATCCTGCACAATAGTTCGGGTAAAACCAAAACCGGTTATGTCAAACTAGGATTTTTTGGTTTCGGTTCATGTCTCCAGTTAAAAAACTCGTTAAAATATCACCTCTAGGCTCTAACATGAAAGATGCATCACATTTTTTAGACAAATTGGATTATAAAAATCAAACTATTACTTATTGGCTGATAATAATTCATAATATTGATTTGGCCGGAAACAATCTCATTTTCATTTTTATTACCAACAACAATCTCATAGCATAATTATCATACTTTCACACTCGATTTGTATTTATTTTAAGTTCGATTCATCTTGTATGTTTTTTCACTTCATTCATAATCATTATTGTGAACAAAATTGAGTCCAAATCAAATGTAAATTTTTATTACTTATGTTAATAAAACTGTTATTGATAAGTTAGAACTATCATCGGTCAAACCAATAGAATTATTATCAATAATTTAAATTTTCTCTAGAAGACCTAAGGGAGATAAGAGGAAGTTTCTCCTGCACACACAGAAGTTCAAAGTCTCACAAGCTAACGAATGAACCTCATCACGGCATCACATGAAAGCGATCAGTCATAGAAACTTCTCTCAATCTTCTTTCTTCGATTTAACCCTAAATCGGTGTTCTTACCCATCAATTTCAATCGAGGTTAGTTATCTTCTTAATTCTGATTATTATCTGCTTCTATGTCCTTTCAAATCTTCGTACACTTTCATATTTCGTGAATTATAAGCTTCAAATTAGGCCACGATTGGTGCATATTTCAATTCAGAGGTAGAAATCGACGATCTGTGATGGGGAATCAATTTTACAACGCCAAACATTTAGGTCTTCGTCTTCTTTAGAAAGAAATTAGGGCAATTAGCTCAAATTTAGGTGTATTGATCGACAATTGCTTCAAAATCCTTGAATTAAACCAAATTTATGTATCATTTGAACTTGAAAGGAACTTATTTATGGATTTTAAGAAGATAACTTTCTGATTTGTGAGCTCTAATTGTTCATCAAGTTAACTAACCTCACATGAGTTTGCTCTGCAAGCTTTTTGTGTTCTTTGTCTGTAATGTTTTGAAATTTGTGTGGTTTCTTAAGCGCATCACTTGCAGACAGATGATGATCAAGATGCAAGATTGATCCTAATATCCACATAATAGTCATTATTCAAATGAAAAGTTTATGCATATTTGTCTTTGTATACCCTTTTATTAGTTTGAAGGGGAACTTATATTCTAAGGTGTTTTCTTTAACTTGGTTTAAAAAGGCGCGCTTAAAGCGTGAGTCGCTGAAGAAAACACATCAAGGTGTTGAAGGCGCGCCTCATGTAATTATGAGTCAAAGTTGATCAAGATTAGGGTCCTTAAGAGGTTTATATGTAAAAACAACATAACAATGTAGAAAGTATGAAAGGTTTAGCAGATTAATAGGTTTATATGTAAAACAAAGGAGAGATATGTAGATTTTGGTTGTAAATAAAGCTTATTTGGTTGTACATGAAACATGCGCCTCATGCCTGGACAAAATTTGTAGGAGCGCCTCATGCTTTTTTAAACCAAGTTCTTTAACCATCTCCTGGAATACTCAAAATGATTGGCTTTAACATGGATTATTATGGATGATAAATCAAATGTTGCAATTATCCTTGTAGTTTGTAACTTATGGACACAGATGACATACCAGCTGTGGATCTCAGAGGGAGGTGTAGCCTGTGTCTTAGAATCCTTTCATCAGAGACCCGCGGAGCACTTGCATCTACGAGTATATGCAACAACTGTAACCTTTTGTTTTTTGAGGAACAAAGAAGGCACAACAACAATGTAGAATCTGTTGAAAATATGTTGTCTCAACGGTTTCAAGATGTGCAATCTACAATCTCTGACCATGTGAATCAATCAAGACAGCCGACGAGAGATATAACTGAAACCCAAAGCAACAGTTTTAATTCCGTTCGCAGGGATGGTGGCATATTTCCACTTGATGCTTATGATAGTGATTCTGATGCATCTGTTGATATCGATGCTTATTTTAATCATCATGATGAAGACGGCGACGATGGTGGTAATGATGGAGTTGAAGTTGTTGAAAACACAGTTGGAAGTTCCGTGGGTAGAATTCAGTTACATAGATCATTAGCGACTAATGGACGAAATCGCCCGAATGATTGGCTTAACGAGATTCTTTCTGATGAGGGTGTAAGAAATAGTGAAATGTGGCGGCTTTTTGGTATTTTGGAGGATCATACATCAGGATACGGGGATTATGCTGATGTTGGGACACACAGTTCACGGCTAGGTGCACAACCTGCAGCCGTGTGGTTCGTGAAGAGTCTTGAACGTGTGGTTGTAGATGAAACAGGTTTAGTATGCGTGATTTGCAAGGATAATATGTGTGTTGGTAGTGTTGTAAACCGGCTTCCTTGTGGCCATGTGTACCATCCTTCATGTATTGTGCCATGGTTAAATACTCGGAATACTTGTCCTCTTTGTCGATACGAGGTCCCGACTGATGGCAAAGATAGAAGCCATGATGAATCAGAAGTACAAGTACAGGGTGCGTTGGCTGAGAGTGCCGGTGGAAGATGGCGGTTTGTGGTGGCTCCGCTAGTGAGTGTGGTGGGCATTGTTGTTGTGTTGTGGTTGGGGGGAGGACTATTTGGTGGTTACAGGGATGATAGAACTACAAGATGGTGGTCTCTTTTTGTTAATGAGTAGTTACTTTAGTGTCCGGGTTGTGAACAATCTTAAAAACCTTTCGATGTATCAAATATAGTACTGGCAAATGACAGGAAAGATTTCCCTCCTCAAATAGTCGAGGGTTCAAGTCTTATAATTGACAAATGTGTAGTTTTACAGGGTGTGTGAGTTTGCTTTTCCTAAAAAGTTAAATGAAGTTAAACATCTCTATTGTGCTCTAACATAGGTAAATATTTAAGTTTCGGCATTAAAATTATTTGTAGAACCTGTTCTTGAAACAAAGTAGGAGGCTAGGACCTCGTAGTATTTGTGTTAGCAACTTCCCGCTCTTCTTGGGTATGCTAGTTTATGCGGTCACATAACATCTTTTCGTTTCACATCTATGTTATTGGGTGTAACTTTGATAGATGGATATTGTAAAAAGAATCACTGATATGATTAATGGATTGAACATATGAGTGATTATCCTAAGGTTTTCTTGGTGTCAAAGAAAGTTTGGTGCTCTATATAAAACTTGTGCCATGAAAGGTGCTGTGTGGCCACATAAGGACATAAGGTAGCATTCACTAGAAGAGCTGGAAACAGCCAAGATGGATATTATGAAGGTATTTGTCTCTTACTTCTTTCTCAAATGAAGACATCGAAGAACAAGAATCATCCAAAACTATTTAATTCAAATATTACCTTAAGATAATATTAAATAAATCCTAACAAACTCTTAATCATCATCATCTGATCTTTCCTCGTGAACCATGTGAAGCTAAGGACGTGACACCATTTGTCTTTTTGGTGTTCATAAAAACCCATTATTTGTGATTCACTCGACAAGCTAATACTTAAATAAGATCAGATAAATCATAACTTACGTTGAAACATAATCTTTACAGAAATTCAATAAAACCAATATTTGAATCAACATCCTCTACTAGAGAGAAATTTTATGCTTACCAATGCATAAACCTTTAAGAATTATGGAATCGTGTGCTTATCATTGTATTAACCTTTAAGGATTATGAAATCATCTACTATTATCTGCTATTGAAGTTGTGATGACCACTTAATCCATTTTTGAACTCCTTAAAGTTTTTTTTTTTCATATATTTTCATAACTTGTAAATTATAATGATTTTAAATTCTTGTGACATGCTTATTACCTATATACAAAGGTCTTCAAGCACTGATATAACTCCTTAATTTAATATTATGATATTCGACAAGCCAAAGCAATGACGACCAAACTCTACGCGGCAGAGGAAGACAACAAAACTCTCACGTACCATGTAGTGCGGAAGAAAAAAACTCGTTATTATCAGATCTAACGGTACCATCAATCGTAAGAATCGCTTATGTTTTCAAAAAACACAAGATCAAACTCAAATATACAAGAGAGAACATACAAATACCGATATTCATAAACCCAAATAAACAAAAACAAAATACATATTCAAAGGCAATTAAAGGCACAACAATTCTCGATCGTAATAAATACGTACTATTGAAGCACCTTCATCATATCCTTAAACTCCAAAAAATCGACACGGCCATCATGATTCAAATCAACGGAGGATATCATCATCTTCACTCTCCCCATCTCATTAGCCTCCGTAAACCCCAGCTTCCCAAGCACCTTCTGCAGCTCAACAGCCGATATGAACCCATCACCATCCTCATCAAACACCTTAAAAGCCTCACTCATATCACCCTCATGCTGCTCCTCTATGCTCCCCACACTATCCAACCCAAAGTACAACTCATTTATGGACCGGTGCAACGTCACAAAGTCCTCGTACGTGAGCCCCGGGTTGCCCGCCCGGACGTGGGACGCGATGACGGAGTCGAGGTCCGAGGCGTCCGTGTCGAGCCCGAGGAGGGCCAGGGCTCGGGTCAGCTCGGAGATGGTGATGATGGAGTCGTGGTTGGTGTCGAAGAGGTCGAATACGCGGCGTAGGCGCAGCGAGTTGAGGCTCGGGGACCGCAGGTGGAAGGAGGTGCTTGAGAAAGATTTGAGGTGATTATGATGATGATCAACCGAGGTGGTGGTGGTGGTGGTGGTGGTTGGTGGTGGTGTTTCCATGGGTGGTGAATGGAAGTTGGAGTTGAATAATTGAAGTATTAATTGAATGGAGTTGAATGTTGCTATATATATATAGAAATAAAAGTGGGTATATTGTATGTAGCATATAGAATAGAACCAAGTCTAAGGATATAAGAAAGGGAAATGAGGGAGCTTAAGTTGACTATCATTTTGTTTCGAGAAAAGTATGAAAGTAATACTTTTTCAAGGGTGGATGGGAGCCGACGCAAGGGTGAGGTCAATGTTTTGGAAAGGGACTTATTGTTGAACCGGACGTATTACCTGTCAGACCGGTTAAATTGTACTTAAGAACTGGTTAACGTTATAATTATCACTTTGACAACAACTATATTAATAAATTATTTAATATATAAATTGTTATTAAAAAAATAGAGAAATGTCACTAGTAATAAAGTTTAAAAATATTTTAATTTGGTCACTCATGCGTATTTTTCTCAAATTGGACAAGTGAACCATCAAATCTAGTCATTATAGAATTTTCTTACGTAAAGAAAGTAATGGAAGTCGGAGTTTTCAATATATGATATTATATTAAAAAATAAAAAATATGTTAATTATAATTAAAAAGAGGTACCTAAAATTCACGTCACCGTTCCATATTAGCATTAAAAAAACATATTTCCTAATTGAAACAAAAATAAAAAAATACTAAAATATTTTTTTAAAATTTATAATTTAAATAAAACATGAAAACTGAATGACCTAACTAAAACACTATTAAAATGCGACTGTAAGTTATTGTTTTGTTAAACAAAACATAACAATAAATTAATGCAATGAAACAAGGAAATAGCTAAAGGGAAAGATACGATATTTATATTAGTAACAAAAACATCACAATCTTATAAGCATAGTTGGTAAGCATCCTTCACCAAAATATACAGGTATTGAATTCGGGCCAACACATGATAATTAATTAAACCTTATCTATTCATAGGTCTCTCATGCTCACTTCTTCTCCACACTTCTATCCTCTTATAAATAGAAAATCAAACAATTAGTTTTAGAAATCTTGTTCAAACTGTTTCTTAATCTAGGTCCAACCCGGTTAAAGTCCAAAACCAACCGAATTTAATAGGTGATGCAGCTAACAGATTGAGAGGGCGTGATGACGCCTGGTAACGTTAGGGAGTATTACCACAACTCGGTACCTAGGTGGTGAGATGAGCGCCGGTATACGCATCCGGCATCCCGTCTAACTTGTGAAACGGCTCCATTTCAATAGTCGCCTCCCTCGACAAATATATCATTAAAAATTTAAAATAAAATCATACATTTACTATCAAACTTATTTTTTTACACACAAGTTTTATATCAATCTTTTTTCTTCTATTGCCCAATTGAATTCATCAACAAAGTTTCAAATTTTCGTCAGATAAAGATATTATTTTATTGTATGTGTAATGCTTTCGTGACCAAGGCGTGGGTTGGCCACATCAGCCCTCAAGGGCAAGGTACACCGTCCACTCACGATGTTGCCCATTTTCATTTTATACATAAACTAATTGCCATTAAATCAGAATCAAACGTGTAACATTCACTTTTTTATGTAAATTTAATTTAAGCCCATCAATTTTTTGAAATAGTTGTGTTTTTTAATAACTAACTAGAAATTAAGCACGTGTGATACGACGTGTTTGTGAACCTTGTTATTTGTGTTGAGTCGGAAACATTATCACGGCTAAATATGTAAAAAAAAGGAACAAAACTACGATAGTTTGGTATAGATATAAAAAGTTATGTGTCTGGCATATTGCGTCATAAACAAACCTAACATTGAGTTGATAATAACACTTAAGAAAAATAAAATAATTGAAAAAAAAATATAAAAAGTTAAAACAGAAAAAATAATATATGAAACAAAAAGGGATATTCATGGATTCAAACACATGTCAATTGTTTAAAAATCCAAAGTTGTAACCACACAAACCAACCAAATTTTTAACAATAGTATTGAAACATTACATTACAAATAAATTAACTAAAGAAAGCCAATTTTGTTAATGTACAATAATAATAGCATAATGTACAAACCAATATGCATAGTTAAGTTAATAATTAGTATTATTTAAATTACCTAATTTAGTTTTTCCCCTGGAACATACAGATATAAATATTAACAAAAACAAAGGAGTTTAAGAAAAATATTTTTGATCTAGTATACGCTTTGATATGCGGTTGGATCAACATTTCAGATTATATTTAATTGTTCAAAGAAATTAATGTTATGTTTAATAAAAATATTGCATTCAATTTTGTAAATAAAACATAAATAACTAAGTATACAAACACGAACACACTCACTAAGGTATAACACGTATTTAGTGTGAGTGTAATGGCACCACTATTTACATAAGCCTACATGTAAATCTGTAACCGAGTGACAGATCTTTTACCTCTAGCATCCAGAATAATCGAAATGACCATGTAGACAACTATGTCGAAGTAATCTTCCTAGAGATGATCATGAGCATCAAAACAATCTCTTTCTATATCTTCTATTGTATTTGAACTTGCCATATCATAGAAAGAAGACATGATTTGAGCTGTCGTTGCTAAACCCTAACTAGCACATCAATACGCACTAGTTGGAGATTCGATTTGATAGACATTTTATTTAAGGGTTTTTTATATATTTTTCAAGACCATAAATTACCTATTTTGTTAAGACATAAAACCAATTACCTATTTCCCCTTCAAAATACATATATGTTACATATATCCATTTCATTGAAATTAACCTATCAAATAACTATTTTATCTTGTTTTTACTAAATGATTTTTACGTATTGATGTTTTGTTATTATAGTTGTTTAAAACTTTGATAATTATGTTTTGTATTTATATATGTAACTTTGATTATCAGTGACTATTATTTTGAAATAAAGTTTTAAACTTTTGTATTTGGAGTTGTAATTTTAATATTTTTATATAGAAGACTTGAATTTGAGGAAATATATGATTGATGTTCTTAGAAAGGAAAATGTGTAAAAATAACTTAGTAAAATTATGAATACAAGTATTATTAATAACTAGTTTAAATAAAATGAGTAAATATGTAATTAATTTTATAGCTAGGGTAAATATGTAACTAATGAGTTTAAGATAAGGGTAGGGTTATACTAAAAAGATGTTTAATCTAAAAGGCGTAAGAAGTATTTTGGGTTTTACACATGTTCTTCTATTGTTTTAAAGAGAAAGACATTTTAGTAATTATATCAAATACGTTAGCTCATTGTGTCTTGACGTTCATTGTGTCAAATATCAGTTCATAGTTCATTATGTCATGAATTTTACATAATTAATTTGTTATATGTATTAATAATTGTGTATTACGTTTTAGATAATTTTATGTTAGTTTTGTCATTGTTTTTATAGATTATAAACTTGTTATCTATCATTGTGTTTTACAATTAAAAGACATAATGATACTTTCACCAATCTAGTTTTCAATACTCATAGTGTTGAAGATAACATAATGTGTTAATTTTTGTTATTATTTTTTAATAGATTATATAAACTTGTTATTGTTCATTGTGTTTTACCATTAAAAATACACAATGATTTTATTTTAATAATGTATTTTTCAAAACTCATATTATTCAAGATAACATAATAACGATCAAAAGACACAATGAGACATTATGTTATTTTGTCATTGTTTTTAATGTATAATTAGTTTTTAATTAATTATTGTATTTTACATATTAGAGATACATAATAATATTATTCCATCATTATATTTTAAAATTTATACTTTTAGAAAAAAAACATAACAGTATTCAAGGTTAACACAATAACCAACAAAAAGACACAATGAAGTGTACTAAGGACACAATGACGAGATATGCGATTAAAAATATCAATTTTTTAATCTTTTTATATAACAACACTGTACTCATTTTAAAGATAAAAAATTATTGTTTTTATAGTGTAATTTTTACAAAAAAATAATGTCGTATATAAAAGTTATGAACGTTTAAAAAAATAGGGGAACTTGTAAAAAGTCAACGAAAGTGACAATTTCTAAAATACCCCTCTAACGTGTTTTTCCCTACAATTTGATCTCAACTATTGATTAAAAATATGAATAGCTGAGATTACTTCTTATACTTTTTATTTTTATAAAGGATTCTATTTAAACCTTCTCCTTAAATAAAAGAAATATGTAAATGCTCATTTATTTAATTGAAATAACATATTTGCAACAACATTTACAACTAACTAAAGTATTGAATAAATAAAATATTGAATGTATTATTGGGGTTGAATAAATAAAATATTAAATATAACAAAATTTTATTAATTATAAACGATATTATAGGATAAGATATAATTGAAATTACGTATGATTAAAGATATAAGTAATAAAATAATGATATCAACTTTTTAAACTTTTTATTTTAAATAAAAAAGTAAACATATTGTTTAAAAACAATCTGTTTTAAAAAAATTTCACTATTATAACTCCTAATTATAATTATATCTTATTTATAAATTTTTTAATTTTAAACTTTTTTTAAAAGTATTTTGTATTTTTATAAAACTCGGATGTTTAAAAAAATTATTTTATAAAATTTTTTTTATAAATATATTACACAGATATTCCCTCTGGTATGTTTGGTCTCCAACTTTTGGAAATTATCAGCTCGATCCCAAATTATATATAAACATAACATGTTTAGTCCCTGATTTGGATTTAGGTTAACTTTTCTGTTAAACTTTTACAAAATGACCATAATACCTTAAGTTAAATAATAAAAAATCTGAGTCTATTAGACAAAACTCATGTTTAATTATAAATTAACAAAGATCCAGCCTATACCTCCAGCCACTGCCAACGGAGCAGCAGCACCACCACTGTCGGCGGACCGCCGCCACCACTATTGTCGCACAGACCTCCACCACCACCACGACTTTCGACAGACCACCAACACCACCACCTTAAACCACCCTTTTATCTCGCATTTCTCTCATTTCTCTCTCTCTCTCTCTCTCTATCTCTTTCTCTCTCTCTCTCTCTCTCACACACACATCTCCCTCCCTATCTACACCCACACCATCACCACCAAACATGTCTTCTCCGATCATCGCCCTTTTATGTAGCTTTTGTTGCACATGTCAAGTTAGTATTAGATCTATTGCAGATGTAGTTTCAGATCTATTTCAAACTCAAGCAAAGATGTTGTTGGATGGGAGGCAATGAAAGATGAAGGTTTGGTGTTATGGATTAACAATGGAGATGGTGGCGGTGATCACTACTTAGGGTTAGTGATGGGTGATGATGGTGCAAAATTATAGTAATGAAGATGGTGGTGGTGAGTAACGGTGGTGATAAAGAGGATGTCATGGTGGTGGTGGTGGGGTGTGGTGGTGGTGGTCAATGGATTTTATTAACTTAAGAAGATGATGATGATTCAATTATTAACTCATTAGTATTTAAGTATTTTAATTTATTTATTCAGGGGTATTGTAGTCATTTCACATCATTTAACAAAAAAGTTATATGTCCATCTAAATCAGTGACTAAACATATTATATTTATGCATAATTTGGGACCGAGCTTGTAACTTCTCAAACTTAGGGACCAAAACCATAATTTGGACATACCACAGGGACTATCTGTGTATTTACTCTAAAATTAATAAATAAAAAAACCTTTTTTTAAATTTATTAAAAACTATTTTTAGCCTATAAAGAATTTAAAATTTAATATTACTAATTATAGTAACTATTAAATAGGAGAGAGAAGCGAGTAAATTTTGATAAGAATAAATGTGGTGTCGTCACGTGTCTCCTCATTTCCTTGTTTATTAGAATAGAGTGATCCTAAGTTATGTTTCATATTTTATTTTCTGTAATGAAAAGAACTAGATCGTATATTTTAAAAGTGAAAGGTATTTACACAGTGCTTCTCGTTTATATTATTATGTGTTTTTTGTATTATATTGAATATATCAGTCACACACTCATCCCCTCCCATCTACCGATGATTAAACAAAGATTTGGCTTACCATCACCTGTCGATATAGATAATAGATATGATCCATCCTTGCAAAACCGTATTTGGACATTTGGTTCATTCCAACATGCCTTGCTCCTCCATTCCAAAACCGTTAATACTATTAAGAAACCTTAACTTATCTTATTCGATACCCTTTAGGACCTCGACAACCTCTAAAGGCAGTTTACGTACACCTTAAAGTCTTGACCCTGTTAACGAAAGTAGACCCGTCAAGACGACTACAACACACACATGAATCTATTTGATCATGCGTGTTTAACGTTTGCATTGCATCTTTGATTTTGTTTCTTTAACCAAAATCGGCAATGCATGGTAGTCTCATGTGTGGTATTAAGTTTAAAGACTATAATTTCTCTAAAGATAAAAGCAAAATTGTCATAAAGAAAAATCTAGCTCCCTATTTTAATAAACATCTATTTTCTAAACTTCAAGTATACTATGATTTATAAAAGAATGAACGGTTACATACACTTAGAAGAAAAATATAATAATCTATAGAACGATGTATATAGCTAAGCTATCACTTTTAAAAAGGTGAACTAGTTCTTTCAATATTAAAATGAAAAAATATTATGAAAATAATATCTTAGGTTAAATAGAGCACATTTGACATTTTCATGATTGTGTTATGTGTATGGGATGCAGATCATCCTCTTTCACATGGATGTCATGAATGTGTATGGATGCACATGATTTTATCATGCTCCTGTTTCATATGGTCGTCATGAATGTGTATGGAGGCACAAGATTCTATTGTCGTCCTTTTTTACATAGATGTAACATAGAAAGTTATTTCAAATTTTATCATAACTATAAAGAATATAATAAATAGATGAAGATACTCTCTTTACCATTTGAAAATAAGTAGCACATTACGGTTAACAAAACGAATTACGAGGAATATTATATAAACGTTACATAAACGAAAATGTATTCGACTCCAACATTTCAACAAGTTGAGTCTTCACTTTCCTTTTTGACTGCAACAAGGAGAAAACAAAATATTGACTGTTTTGGTCAAGTAATCATTTTTAACACGGGTCACTTAAAAATAGATTTCAAATCTTTCTTTAGAAAACTTATCTGTTTACCAAGATAAAAAAAGCTGAGGCAATTAGCACTACCAACATGGACACGAAAACCTAAATTTTATCATATAGAAAATAAAAGAATATGATCAAAGAATTGTTAAGAAAATATTTTGAGAGACGAAAGATAGCTCTCTAGAGAATTGGTGGTGTCGTATTTTTAATATATTAGTTAAGTAATTAAGTAAATAAGACAAATTGTATTTTAGTAGCATAAATTATAACTAACTGCTAGATAATAATCCATACTAGTATTATCCCAATGACACTCATAGCTTTTATTTTTGTTACTAAGATCAATTCACTCACATAATTAGCATAGATTTACCCTTGAATTACAATTAATTTACACTTTGTTTTGCTTACAAAGATTAAGATTTTTCATTTCACTTATGACCATCATTATGTTCGAAATCGAGTAAAAATATAGATCAATGATTAGGGCTGGCAATTTTAGACACAAACACGAATAAACGACACGAACCTACACGATCTTAACATGTATTGGGTATGCCTTAACATGTTTCGTGTATGAAACAGGTAGACACGAATATACCTGTTAAATTTCGTGTCTAAACATGTATTTTACTAGTTTACCTGTTATATACCCGTTAGTACCTGATAAATATTTTTTTTAAAAAAAAATATAAATAATATAACATTAAAATACATAAGTGATAACCCTAACCCTAACTTCACATCTTCACATTCTGATTTTTATATTATTAGTGTTGGTTGCTAAAAACTTCCTAAGGTACCCCCACTCCAAATCTTTCGGATGATTTTTGTATCACTAAAATGGTTCCTAAATATGTGTTATTAATGGTTCTTATCGTGTATACCTGGTATTAACAGGTTCGTGTTCAGGTTTGGAAACAGGTACACGATAAGTTATCGTGTCGTGTACAGGTATACAGGTTTCGTGTTCGTGTCTTATCGTGTTCGTGTCTTAACAGGTACAGATATACCTGTTATGCCAGCCCAATCAATAATGATTTTGGTGGATATGTACCTTCTTTTTACCCGCAAGTATCCTAGACACCACCTAATTAAAGTTACTATCTTATTTGAACTCAAAAAGTATCCTAAATTTTAACTAAAAATAATAATATTCAATTCTTTGGGCACCCAAACAAATAACCACCTCCCCTAATGTGAATTTCACACGCATCTTTCCAAGCTTGGAGAACCGTCTGATGTAAACGAGCGTGAATTCATAAACAGATAAGCAAATTAACGATTGAGATGTAAGATTTGAAGAAGGAGACCACCATTGACCGGTCAATAGTCAAATTGGGGTCAAAACGACCATGCAACGATCAAAATTGGGGTAAAATGATTGGCTTCATGCTCGGGTTGTAGCATCCAAAAGTGAAGCCGATGGCATCTACTTTAACGCATGTGGCAAGGTAGTGGCTTGAAGCCATTCAGTACCGTCATTGAAGCCGAAGACGTCCCCTCCATTCCTATGTGTGTGTGATTGCCTTTAACAATCAAAATAGTATTAAAAGTTTAGAATGTATTTTATTAAATTGTCATATGAATCTTACTAAGCAATAAGATAAAGTTTAGATTTCTAGAAAATACATTTTTCCAAAAAAAAAAAACAAATAGTAGTAACAAAATAATTATTTTCTTGATTTAAAAAATAATAATAATAGTAAAGAATTGCATTGAATTGGACAACTCCACAAACATATAATGAAATGGATGGACCAACACCATCGACTGCATCGCTGCCTTCGTTTGACCCAACCGCGTTATGCTTCTATGATCAAGCATTTATGCCAAAACTTTTCTAGAATATTTTGCAATATTTGATTTCTAAAGCATTTGCTTTACGTGGTTTAGACATTTTATTATTTTAACTATTTTTATATTTTGAAAAACGGTTCGACTTATTTAAGCATATTATATAAATCATTCGAGTTATTTAAGCATGTTATATAAATCATTCGACTTATTTAAACATCTTTTTTAACCGTTTAAATTAAATGGATGCTATCTTCATCATATGACATCATTATCATCTAGCCATCATCATCATCATCATCTACCCATCATATGTTTCTCTACCTTCCACCACCACCCGCCACCGCTATCATCATTCCTAACAGGACGGTCACCTTCATCGTTTAAGATGCCATAACTCCAAGTTCAAAATCCCCACATCAATTACCATCAACACCAATTGCTTAAGACCCTAAAATCCCAAATTGATCCATCAACACCACCATTGATTGTGATTTTGTTTGTTCAAACAACCTAATTAGATATATGGTTTAATAGATAGAAGGAAAGTCTTGAACAAGAATGATGTGGGATTTGTAGATGTTAGTTATGATGACATTGGTGGACAAGCGTGGGATAGCGATGACGATGACTTGTGGTCTTTCAAATTGTAGGGAGGATTGCGATGGGGGTGGTTGGTTGTGTTTGATCGAAGGTGAAGGAGGGTCGTAGGAGGTGGTGAGATATGATTGTGGTGGTGATGGAGGAGAAGGATGAACAACAGTGTTAGTCGTAGTTGAATACGTTGGCAGATAATGAGAGATATAGGTTGGGGGAGGGGGAGGGTTTTACAATTTTTGTAAAAATAAAAGTGGTGGTGGTGGCGGCGGCGGTGGTGGGTTTCAATTCTTGTTAAAAAGAACCATTGGATTTATAAATATCAATACCCCGTAAGCTCCTATTAATCAGATAATAAACTTATTGATATTTTAAGAAATCTCTAAAAAAAATTTTAACATTAACCATTATGCTATCAAGCCAGTTCACTAGAAGAATTGCTAACAATGGTCTTTAGCATAAGTGATTAATACGAGATTCCCAAGACAATTAAAAATAAGGATATCTTGGATTCGAGTCTTATTATGAGTAAAATGCTCGGAGTTGAGCTAAGTTTTTTTTATTTTTTTTAAACAGTTGTGGGTTTTTCTCCTGTAAAGGTTTGAGGTGTGGTTCCAGCTGAAAAACAAATAAATTAACCTGATTGAAATAACACATATACTACGAATCAATGTCGTACATTTTTTCATAAAAAAAAAAAAGAATTCCTATCAGATAAAAAAATGTCGGTGGAAAACAAAAGTAAACTGGCCCGAGATCCGTCAGCTGTTGGTCAAAGGAATCCACCTCTGCACCTCCCCTTCATTTTTCAAAACGGTGATATTATTTGGCCTCTAAATCTTCACATACTCTGATGCCTTGACATTCATTTAGTTTATGTAGTTTAATCTGGCTTTATCTCTATCATCTTCCCATCTAAGGTTTAATTGGGAGTTTTGTTTTAAAAATCAATAACTAGGGTTTATGGCTGAGCAATTTGTCTTGTGATTTAAAAGTTTTGAGGAGTCAATTTTGACTAATAGTTGGTCAAAAATGCATTTTGTCAGTCATATCTCCCTGTAAACTGATGTTTATCTCAACTCTCAAGCACAAGTTTTTACAAATTGTAAGATTGACTTTTTGAATTGCATTTCGAGAAACAATGGATGATAACACCACTTTGGATCAATTGGGGATCGGTGGAAAGATTTCTTGCAAAAGAATCAACAAATTGGATGATGATTCTGCTGAAATGGAAACCAACAACATTGATCATCTTGTTCATCACTCATCATCACCATCAATGGCTGAAAATGATGGATTTGATTTGAGTCCTGTAACAACATATTTAAACAATGAGAATTCACAGTTGATGTCTTGTTTCACATCCCCATTGGCATCACTATCTTCACCGATGCTGGCTCCTCTAACCATGAAACATCTTGAAGAATCACGGAGTTATGTTGCAAGAAAGCTCGATTATAATCCGCATACGACCCAAAATGATTGTGAAAAGCCCCTTGAGGATGATATGCTGTTGGAGGCTGTTTATGACTCCCTTTTGGAATGCATTATGTCCAAACAGGCAGAGGATATCGTTGGTGAGATCTCAGCTGTTGATTCGAGTTCTGATGCGCTCACAACGCCCCGTTCGGCTCCTCGTTTGAATGGTATTGTTGATATCTGCCCGGGTCCACCATTGAAATCTGTCAAGAAATCAAGAAACATTGATGTAAGTTTGTGCAGAAGGCTTGAATTTGATTTTCAAGTATAACATGATAGTATGATACTGTATGTATTGTTTTAAAGTATATTGTTGTCTATGAAGTTTGCGGTTTAAAATGTCAGATTAGTTATATTAACGATTAAGTGACGCCGTTGTTTCTGTATTTTTGCCACCGCGGCCAACGCCACAAATGGCTTCCCCAAATGCTCCCTTAGCCATCACATAAAGATATTTCTACATCTAAACGCATAAAGATTTACTTGTTTGCTTCTAAATGATCATTAAACAAATAAGATGTCTCAATAAGCAATCTCATATTCCCCCTTGGTATAGGTGATTCACAGACTTTTGGTCTCCGAGGGTATGTACCCAAATGGGCTAAAGCCTGACCTTGATCCTGGGTTGGCCCATCGAAAAGCCCATAAAAGCTTAGCCCAAAAAAAACCTAATTCGACTTAAAGCTTGGTCTAACCCTCACTCGAAAGCTAAAAGTTCTCGAAAATAAGTTGAATTCCTAAGATCAAAATCCTAAGCTATGCTTACTGCTACGCCTAGAAGCATGTTTTCTATTAAAAGAGCTTGGTTGTTTTCCAATAAATCATATGTCGATTTTGGGTGTTGATCTGGTTATCGAGACTCGATAAAAAACAAGTTAATTTATCGGTCTTAGCTACCTTTATTGTGTAAGGGTAAGTAAGGTCGTCTCCACCGGCAATATGTGGAAATTGTTAACAATCGTAACTCAATTAACTAAATGACTCAAACATTAGAATTAAAAATTAAAACTTTGAATGGTTTAATGAACAAAAGTGCATAAAGCAAGAAACTTTTTAATGAATTAACTTAGATTATAAAAATGATCATTTTCGGGTTTTCAATTTTGCAAGATCCATAATTGGTACTTTTAAATTAGGTTTTACAAGAAACAATACTTCAAAATCTTAACTTTTAATTAAAGTGACAACAAAGAAACAATCTTTTAAGACTCGTTCATTCACAATGTTACCAACACTTATATCATGTTGCCTACTTTTCTTAATGAGTTCACGATGCAAGAAAACCGAAAAACTGATAATCAAGCAAACAACTTTATTTATAAGTAACTTGTTTAAATTAATCAAAACAAAACATTTCATTCAATATCAATGATCACTACAAAAAAATAATCAAACATACCAACTGTCTCACTTGACAAGAATTGTACTCCCGAAAGCAATCAAGAAAACTAGCCACACATCATCTTCATTGGATCTTCAATCTTGATTTGATAATGTTTGTAGATGCTTTGAGATGAATGTGAAGGCTTGGAATCACCACAAATCAGCTTAGAATCGTCAAGAATTGAGTTCGAAAAGTTCTCCCCCGAATTAGGGTTGGATTGTGCTTAAATAACTTGAAATTCCATAAAATCCGGGTGTTAGTTCAGCCACCAGCGTATGATACGCCCAGGGCGGCGTATCAAACGCCACCCTCAGCTTTCCTACGCTCAACTTTCTGAAATTTATGTCAAATACGCCCACAAATACGTCGCCAATACGCCGACCAGCGTATGATACGCTGGGTATGGGCGTATCATACGCCGGGCCCTTGTAAAATTTTGATTTTCACATGTAACTTTTCACGAGCTTTCCGTTGACAGGTCGTGGGCCCCATAACTCTTTTCCTAGCCCAAGTTATGCCCATTTTAAGTTACCATGGTCTTGAACCTTTGGTTTTTGCATTTCTTCACTTCTCGGGCTCTGATTTCCATCCCGCTTCTTCCATACTATTCATGTTTCACCAAACTTAGTTCCGGTTTCCCGTTTGCATCTTTTGGTAATTACGTATTTGGTCCTCGTGGTTTCATCCTGTGCTTATTCACCTTAAAATAAGCTTCCTTAAGCTCCAATTCCCTACACATCAAAACAAACTCAAAGTAACTTCATTCCATACTAACGACGATATAAAATCACATAATTAGATCAATTAAACCTTGAATTATTATCACTCGATCAGGTGTCATCATGTCAGTGCTATAGTATAAGTAGGACTCAGTAGGAGTACACTCAGGGGCGAAGCTATTAAGGGGCCGGGCCCCCCCTATTTTTTCGTCCGTAGTGTTAAATTTTAGCCCGATAGTGTAAATTTTTGGCCTGGTAGTGTAAATTTTTATATAAATATCGAGTTCGCCCCCCCTAAAAAATATAATTTTGCCCCCGCCCCCCTACAAAGTTGGTTAAGCTCCGTCACTGAGTACACTATAGCAGATATATCACCACACAAACCAACCATCCTTCAAGAAGAATTGTTATATGCCCTCTGATCGCGACAGATCGAAAAAGCTGCATGGTAATGCTTAGGTTGTTACGTGATGATCCCTAGGTTGCACCAAGTTCGGGAGTTAGCTCCTTGCGTTGCTACCATGATATCCCATACATATATCGTAGTTCTATGATTATTTTGAAAGTTGCTTCTTTCATGTAATTGAAAAGGAAGAATGAAAATGTATGTACATATCGATAATCGTATTACGTTTTGTCTGTGTCGAATCCAAAACAATATTGTTGTCAAAAAGTTACAATCATGTCTAAATGATTTTGTGGTGAGAAAATAATAAAAGATAATGAAAGATAAAACCAAAAGGAGAAATTAAGAGGGTAAAACAATGTTACGTGTATAGAATGTCACAGGAGTTGTCATATATTTATGGTCTTCTGAAAATAGAAAGTAGTTCAAACAATTTCTCCAGCTTTATGTACTCTTTAACTTTTTTCAAGTACTTACACATAAACATAACATTAACTCTTATAGTAAATTTCAGTTTCCCTTTTTCAAACCTCATTATAAATAAAAATTAAAGTATGCTAATGTGTTGAAATGAAGGCCAAGGGAAGTTGGGGATATGTCGGGTTCAGGCTTTAATTAAATTATAATTGAACACTGTTTTTATAAGGTTTTGTTGGATTTAAAATTTTGAATGAAGACCTAACTTGCTTACATTGCAATGCATCTTTTTGTCACATAAAGAGCCTTCTATATTGATGGTGTGAGTTGCTACTAATAGAGATCAATAGTAGGAAATTGATAGAGATTAGTTCGTATAGAAACATAATAGTTTATCGAGATCACCTGTAGGAACTTGCTAATGACCCAACTGATAACTCATTGATGCTGATGAGTAAGATACCAATGATAGAGTGATAGGTAGTTATTACTGATGAAAAAAATGAAAACCGTCGCGGATGACAAGTTACCATTAAAGGATTTTTCACTTACGAAGATAAGCTATCACATGATAATTTTCCACTGATAAATGTAGAGTAGAAGTTGCTACTTCTAAGCAACACACTACTAATCATAGTGTCAATGACTCGTAGTCATGCCAACAACAAACTAGAGTAATATTATAACACATCTATTTGCGTTATATAAGTCAACTAGAAGTCTAGAACCCGAACACAACCGGTTGATTAGATTCAATTCTCGTGACATGCATAATTAAAACTTGATTTGTTGGTTAATTTTTAAACAAAGTAAAATTCATACGATTATAAATAATTAAAGTGAATTCATGATTTAAAGAAGTGATATCACCATAATTCGGGTTAAGCATTCAACAAAAAGTTTGATTCATTAGCACATTTATCACTACATAGACATAGTTTAGCTTGTTACAATTGTATATTGAATAATCAATGGACGCTTCACTTAATCAACAACTTTATAAACGATTCGAGATCGAATAATTCATGTTGAATAAGGAGATACTTATCGGTTATCAATTGACTATTTGATGCTATCAAACAACACACCTTTTCACTAATGATGAAAACCAAATAGTAGAAACAATGTATTGAAGTGTTCAAAATAGCGAATCGTTTAATATAGTCATATAACAAGCACAAGAAGCTACTAAAAGTCTTGCGTGCTAAACAACTCAAAACAAGTCTATGTCAGATTCACTTACAATTCATATTGAATGTCAAATAAATCAAACCCTGAACAGGATGCAAATGGAGAATTTAACCACTCATGATTATGGGTGTTGATGATAGAATGCATATTTAAGAAGCAATTGACATGAATCGAAGATGAAAACACTTTGTCACATGAGTATATTTCTTTCCTCCTTTTCATTTTGTCTTCTCTTATGTTAAGTTATGAAGAATGGTAAAAAAAAAGTTTGTCTTTATTCGTCAAAATTGATGCAAAACCGACTTAAAGCCACTTCAGCTTTAAACTCTTCTATCATCACTTTCTTGAGCATTTTCATCTCATACCTGTCATACATAAAACATAGGCATCTTATGATACTAGCACGATGCTAATATGATACCTGGATAGTGATATATGGATACCAACACAATGTTAAATGCTAACACATAATTATACATGTACAACAGAAACTATGCTAGCATATCAACAAAACTATAATATATACCAAAAGAATTTAAGGAATACCAAGACGATGTAACGGTGATACCGGTGTATACTTCGTAGTTCGTATAGTTCATTTAGCTTTGAAATAACTCGGTTTTTATTAAAAAAATATTTTTAAGAAAATAATGTCATATAAAAGTTATTTTTATTTAAAAAAACATAGAAGAATTTGAAAAACCAAATCTAACATTTATAGGACCTACCTAAATGCCCATCCACCCCGTTTTAGTTCCTTACTTGAAACCCTCGTTCATCTAAGCCATTAAATCTCTTGATATTTCATATTATTTCCTACACTATTCAAGCAAAATTCATGTGTGTTTGATCCTCATATATATTTATCTTTATATATAATATATAAGTAAATAAAACAATCACTTATCATAATTTTTGAGCTCTGATCAATTGTATTTTTTTGTTTCTGTTTATTCACCTAATAAATAAGTTTGTTTTTTGTTTCTCTGACTAATTTTCTAAATTTTTATAACTATCATCTCCTTTATTATTTCTCTTTCCTTATCAAATAAACAAGTTTATTCACGTTTTTCTTTCTTAATTACTAACTACTTAGTATTTTTAAATTAATACTTTTATTCAACCATATAACACATGGTTTATTTCTTAGATCAAAACCTTCTATTATAAACACTGATTTAACTTAATGTATCAAAGTTCATGAAATAATATTTCCAGAATAGAAAAGTTGAATTCTCTTAAAAAATATACTTTCTAACAAAGCAAAAACGAAACCCTAATTGTTTTACAAAATCTAGAATAACCAAAACTTGCGTACAAAATGTAATTATATAAAACGTAATTGAAGGAATTGCAAGAAAATACTATGTTATGCTTTATTTTGAGTTTTAAAAGTTCCTTAGGCAATCGATATTCATTTTTTATCTCATAGCCTTCACCTAACATACACATCAAACAACTTTATTAGTGGTTTACATGTTTAACTTTTCTGTTTTAAAAAGCTCAACTTTTCTGGTGAATTATGATTCTTAGATAATGTTTTAATCTATATTCTTATTTTTAATTAGGATTTAGGAGACACAAAGTTGATGGAAATACCAAATTACGCTATGTTTGTGAGTGGACGATGAAACACGACATTACACATAGCTTAGTTTATTGTTTATCTATTAGATTACGTTTTATATATCGATTTCATACATCTCATTTGCATACTTTATATTCAAGTTAACTTTCTAAAAAGTTGTTAACGTAAATCATCTAACTCTTCTCTTTACAAAAGATGAATCATTTGAACATCCTGGTTTATATCAATCTTTGAAAGCGTCTTATTATCCTATATCCTTTGAGAAATATAATTTAAAAATTAAATATGTTACAAATTCAAAGTAAATTATGTGAAATATTAAGTGTTTAAATTCTATAAAGACGCAGATCTAAAAGCATCCACAAGGACCACAATTTAAAGCAAACTTGAAAAAATCATTCACATCTTGTTATTTATCCTTATACCTTATCTATTTATTTTAGAAATATTAAAGAGAGTTATTATATTTAAGTAAAACTAAAGTAAATCTATGTATTTATAAGGATGAGAAATGGGATGTGGAAGGGATTTAAAAATAAGAAATAAATTAATAGAATAAAAAAAGTATAAGAATAAATATACACAAGTGAGTGCTCTAAATGGATAATTTTTTAGAGTAAATTACAAATTATATCATTTATTTATATATGAAATTGTATATTACGTCCTTTATTTTTAATAATTACATGTAACGTCCTTTATTTAAATATATTTGCACACATATTGTCCTTTAAACTAATTTTCATTTAAATATACGTTTAACTCAATTATGTGTTCCTCAAATAAAATTTTTAAAGATATATAATAATTTTAATGAATAGAAAAAATTACAAGATCGCTATGGAGCATTGGGTAAGTCGATAAAACCCATGTTCTTCTTAAGCTCAATAACAATAAATTTAGTGTTCCTATTTTTTGATATTTCAACACTGATCATCTTCACCACCATTTAATATCTTCTTCACCATTCAAGCCACTTTAAATTTTTAAAAGCCTTTACATTTTTCTAAATTAAATCTACATCTTTACTTTGTTTATTGTAATTTTGATGTCTTAATTCTTTTCCTTATTATTTTTTGTGGTAGATGAGAAGTATTATCATTTATGATTTATAAATACACTTCCTCTTATTAACATTACTTTTTATTTAAATTTTTATCAAGCCGATCAAGAACTGACACTCGATAGCAAATTATGTACTTTATTTTGGACATTCAATCTGGTTTAACGATTGCTTATTAAAAAAACTTTTTTAATTTTTTTCTACTATATTAGATGTGAAAAGCAAATGACAAAAATACCACTCGTGTGAGGACCACATAACTAAGTTAACTATATATTTGGATGGTAGTTAGTGTAAATGACAATATATGTGTAAATTTGTTTAAATAAAGGACATTGTATGTAATTACTAAAATTAAACGACGTAACATGTGATTTCATATATTAATAAATACTTAATTTGTAGTTTATTTATTTTGTAAAGAAAGTAAAGTATAGATTTTGAACATGTAATTTCATATGTTATGTGTCCATTTGTATTTACTCTTTGTTTCAAATTATATATTTGCACAAATTAATTACGTTTAAAAAAAAGTTAACAAAAGCAATGTGACGTGATTCAATTAGGAGTTATCACGTGGCCCATAAGATGTGTCGGTATCGTAGAAACCAACATCTTAATTTCATGATGATGATATAAATTATAAATAGATTATTGTTATATAAAATCAAGAAAAATATTATAGGATAGGAATATTAGGTTTTTAAATCAATTTAATCACAATAAAGTGCGGGTATAGTATTTTAAAAATATAGTCCTTCACCAAAACAGTTGCCTTCTATTTGATATTTATGTGTACAAATCTAGAAGGCCATCATAAATAATTAGGTAAACATACACAATTCATGATGATAGGCATCAAGGTCTTATTTTCTTAATTGACTCGCAAAGAATACGACTCTTGAGTCTTGACCCACTTTATCATATATAGAATTTGAGTCTACAACATGGAAATATAACGATTACGGTCATCACATTTTGTGCATATAAAATTGCTAAGCCTTCATCTAGAAGTATTAATTTATTATAATATAAGAGCCTTTTAAATCCACTTTCCTCCTATTTTATCAAACACCATAAATATATATGAATATTAAGGGAAAAAAACCATTGATCAATTAAAAACTTCTAATTTTGCTAATAGTTCTTTTTCAACGGCTACAAACTTATTAAAAGACGATTAGTAAGAAACTATCGAGCAAAAATACAAAACATACAAATACAACATTGGATTTGTAGCCACTCATTCCAAGTTAAAATACATTTATGATTCCTATTCACGAACAAAATATACGAGTAATGCATGATGTCAACAAAAGTAGAAGCTTTTCGCGTGGAATTGTGCCAAATATGATGTCATTACACCAGTTCGGACCGGATTTTCCATTTATTATTTTTTGTATTTTAATGGGTTTAACGGGCAGATCGGATGATGATTTTTAGTGTTGGATGTATAATTATTGTTGGATATAACTATAATATATATATATATAATACTTATATTTAATTATAAATATAACTATATATATAATATATATATATATATATAATATCATCCGGTTTTTAAATCCGGTTTGACCGGTCCGACCGGTCAACTAGTAAGGCGACCGCTTTGTTGTCCGATCCAGTTCTGAGAACATTGAAGAAGACAACCTCGATTAACTCATTTTTCTTTATCGTAAGATGAAAACCAACAATCCAGACAATTAGTGAAGCTGAAGACATGTCCAGAAGAAATATCCAAAATTTTCGGATAGTCGAATTCACTATCCGTATCCAAAATTTCAAATATCCAAATTTAAGTATTAAAAGTTATATTCTCTTCTCAAAACCGTCCATCAAACATTTAATTGATTTGCCTAAATTTCTTCCCTCAAATTTTGACTTCCCATTTTGACTTTTAAAACTTTTTCATCATCTTTATAAATCGAAGTATGTTGTAGTTCTTAACTAAACATGTGAATAGAATTTTAAATATTTAGTAGTTCTCATTTAAACACACATGATATATACATTTGTAGTATATGATAAATAAATAAGTAGAATGTCATATGACATTTTTCTGTTACTCTTCAAAATATTCCCGTCTAAACTGATATTATATTTAATCAAGTTTTTTATTTTAAGAAATTAATTTGATAATTTATTTTGTTTTTAATTTAATTTTTTTAATATCATCAAACAAATTGTGTAATCGTATATTGTTTTGAATTATGCATATTTTTATAGCCAAATAAGATTCAATTTAATAAGTTAAAAAGAAAAAAACATTCATTGATATGTTTATATATTTTGGGTTAGTGTGAATTTAAGACAACTGATTTTAAATTTTACATAGGTCAATTGTATGTTATATTATCCAAAGGAATATTTGAATATTTATAACTTAAAAATATAACTTTTCATTTTACATAGGTCTATTGTATGTTATACATTAATTAATTATATAATTTTTATATTTTTAACCCGTGTATTACACGGGTTTTAAGCCTAGTGTGTGTGCACACATGTGTGTGTATACATAGGAGAGAACATAAAAAAATAAGGAACTAAAGAACTAATTCTAATCATATATTTTAATGCCAAAAATTTTCAAAGAAAAAGTCAAAGGAATAAAAAAATAAAAATAAATAAAAACGCAATAGTATGATTTCAACATAAAAAGGGAAAGAAAAGTTAAAAATAAAATAAAAAAGTCACATTTCACTAGTGAAATCGATGTATTTTACAAAAAAAAAGTCGATTTCACAAGTGAAATCAACTTGACGTTTTTTAATTTTTCCTAGTTCCGATAAAAAAAGGTTTTTTGTTTTATTTTTTGGCCTTTTTTTTCTTTTTGTTGAATGTTTTGAGAATTAAATTTTGTGGATAGGATTGTTTCACTAGTTCCTATTTATATAGTGGAGGGATCTTTTGAAAACCATGTTATAAGTAAAAACATGTAGGGGTTATATATATATAAGTACGTGTTACAAAATATATAACTAATAGTTACGTATATGTAGG
This sequence comes from Flaveria ramosissima, assembly GCA_025215565.1. Classification (NCBI taxonomy): domain Eukaryota; kingdom Viridiplantae; phylum Streptophyta; class Magnoliopsida; order Asterales; family Asteraceae; genus Flaveria; species Flaveria ramosissima. The sequence continues at coordinate 65,199,464 of CM046046.1, forward strand.
GCTTATAAATATGTAAGTACGTGTTACTAGTTGTGCAATCCACCCACCCATCTCTAAAAAAATTTCTCTCTCTCTCATGTCACACACACATTTATTTTTTTCTCTTTGTCTTTTTTATAATCTCCATCACCACCACCACCACCACTATCACAAGCTCACGTAACCGCCACCACAAGCTCTCATCACTTCCACCACAAGCTCCCGTCATCGCTACCACAATCTCCTATCACCGCCACCACAACCTCCTGTCACCACCACCGCAGCCCCCATCGCCGCCACCTCAGCCCCCATCGCCGCCACCACAGCCCCCATCGCCGCCACCACAGCCCCCATCGCAACTACCAAAACCCCCATCGCCGCCACCAAAGCCTCCATCGCAACCACCACAGCCCCCATCACCTCCACAACTGCCCCCAACGCCACCACCACAGTCCCTTGTCACCGCCACCATAGCCCCCACTAAATCGTTTGAATCTAGAATCAGGTGGAAAGAAGAAGCGCTTGGGGGTTTGTAGGAATCAATGGTGGTTTGTGTAGATGGTGTGAAGATAAGGTGAAACTAAGTAGCCTTAGTCGATTGATTAGGTAGCAGTATTCATGACAATGGAGGTGTGATTTCAAATGGAAGGTTATACAGTTTTCTTGGAGAACAAAAAACATCACTTGAATCTTAAGGAAGAAATTAGATATCTAGGCTATGTGAAGTAGAAGAAGAAATAGATGGGTGGATGAGTTTAAATTAGCAGGGGTATTTTAGTCTTTTCATAAATAAAAGTAACAAAAAAATTAACGCCATCAGTCTTAAGGATTCAAAAGGGATGACAAAATGAAAAATCAGGGGACATAATGATGTTTTTTAAAATTTAATAATGCAACTAGTTAGTTTGGGAAAAAATCAGTGATGCAAATTGATTATTATAATATTAAATGAGAGTTATTAAAAAAACTATTTTAAAGTAAAGATTTTTAATGAAATTTAAACTTATTATGATGGTAATACATACACAATTATAAGTGGAGTCAAAAATGAAGATGACATGAACATATTAAAAATAATCATGTGACTAATAATTATTTTGTTTTATTAAAGTAGATTATATGACCTGATTGAAAAACATTAATATATTTAACTATATTAATATAAATTTTTGTGTATGTCATTGTATGTAAATAAGATAAACCATCACAAATACTCGTAAACATATTATTGTTGAAGATCTTAGTTCGCTTTAAGAAGTTAATTAGCGCGTAAACATCCTTCAAAAAGCGAGTTCGATTTCAACAATCAACCCAACCTAACCATAATTTATTCATCCAATCTAGAAACCAAATAAAAACAATATTTATTCCACATGTGTACATTACTTCAAAACTCATAAAGTATAAAACATAAATCTACTATTACACTCCCAACTGTCACCCCACATTATCATTTAATATTTATAACAACCAACCCCTTCCCCCCTAACAAGCTCCCATTCCCACATTCACGCTTACCTCTCAATGGACATCGAGAAGAAAGACGAACAACCTCTCAGATCCACCACCACCACCGCCTCCGCCCCCGCCGCCGTCGCCGGCGACTCCTCCGGCAACCGCCACCGCCGGCGACGCATCATCATCTGCTCATCGCTCATCGGAGTCACACTCACCATCGCCTTAATCATACTCATTCTAGCCCTCACCGTCTTCAAACCTAAAAAGCCCGTTCTAACAGTCGATTCCGTATCGATTCAAGACCTTGATGTTTCCGTCAATCCGATTCCGATTCAGGTGTCGTTGAACCTCTCGCTTGCTCTCGGAATCACGATCGAGAATCGGAATAAGGTGAGTATCAGTTACAAGAGTAGCTCGTCGGCGTTACGTTACAGAGGTAAGGAGATCGGTAGCGTTCCGATTCCGGCCGGAAAACTTGGGGCTGATGATCGGACGGAGTTGAATCTGACGCTTACGGTGTTTGCTGATCGGTTGGTGTCTGATTCGGAGATCTATGGGGATGTTCTTAGAGGTAATTTGCCGATTTCTACTTATACGAGAATCAAAGCGAAAGTTCGTGTGCTGTTCTTTCATATTCATGTTACGTCTACTTCGACTTGTGATGTGAATATTGATGTGCAGTCTAGACGTGTTGCGAATCAAACGTGCCAGTATAAGAACAAAATTTAGTGTTTGTAGATGAACTGCTAGGGTTTGTTTGAGTTTCCACTGATGATTTTGGGGGTTTTGTTAGCTTTTTATGTAGGATTGATTGAGGATTTGATAGTTTTGATGTTAATATTTGACGAACCCTGTGTTTATTATGAATAAAACTATTGCTGTTATTAGTTTATTACTAAGAGGTATAATTTATCATTCGTGTGGTATGTTAAAATAGTTTTTTTTGTGGATTTGGATTTATTCTAAACGAGTTTAGTTATGTTAAAGGCTATGTCTGCTAACATTTTTATGCACAGGTTGGTCTCGGGTCAATGCGATATGCTAACCAATTGACCCACTTATGTTTTTTATTCAAACATAAAAAAGGTATTTTATGTCAAGAACTTAAATAGACTGAAATGGTAGTTATGAAAACTTAAAAATTGAAAAGTTACTTTGAGCATAATTTTGAAAGAGTTGTAACTGAGAAATTATAATAGTTCATGGTAAAAAGTTTATTTTTAATGGTAAAAGAGTTGCGCTTGTATTCAACCCACAAATTTGGAAGTCATATTTAGGTTTCACATACATAAAATCGCGAAATGACCCGGATTTTGCACAAAAGCGGGAGCCAAGTTAAACATTAAATACACCCTTTTTATTTAGGTTAGTGCAAATAACATAATTTTTCGACATGATGTTGAGGTTAATGTAAATTTTTTAGGTCTGAGTTGAGTTTAATATGCTAATGAAGGATTATTAAATTATATATATCTAACAAGTTGAATGTCATCCAAATTGTATTTTAAAACATACAACCTTCTAAATCACACTTTACTCGTTTGTTTGCACATGATTTTGATTAATGTAATTTAATATTATTATATTTAATTTTTAGTAAAAGTTTAAACAGGACAAAAGCTTTTTAGATCAACCCAAACTATCACCTACACATCTTGCCACCTAAAATGATTACATCATGGTCCAATGACAATCGGTCACACAACAAATCTTGATCTAAGCATAGAGGATATTGCAAAGGTTCAAAGTATTATACTTAGAGTTTGGTGTCTAAACCAACAAGAATGATGAGGTAGATTTGTAATCGCAATAGTAGATTGCAGGTAACTTTTTTTGTTGGATGATGAGTAACAGCAAGACAAAAGAAAACATAATATCTGTTGGATTAAAGACATACATAATTCTGAAATGCATTTAACACAGTATAATCAATCACCAAGATGATGATGATCATGATCATGATGACAGTGATCTCTTACAACCGAACAACAGCTGATAAGCTTCAGAACTGTGATCTGTCAAGGCTATCAAAATAAGGATGATCCATAGCAGCTTTGGCCGAAATCCTCTCAGCCGGGTCATATTTCAGCATTTTCTGAAACAGCAAACCATTGATCTAAGCAGTCAGCATTTAACCATATCAAACTTTTAATCAACTAAAGTATGATTGTGATAAATACCGATAAAAGATCAACCCCATCAGGTCCCAATGATGGAACAGCGCGTGCCAAATTCTGAGGTTCCCACTTGGGAAAGATATGCCAGTCCTTCAGAGAGCTCACCCCTGGCCACACCTCTTCAGTTGGTGTCCCAAGCAACCTGAAAATTAGTGTAAGATCACAAATGGTGCAATGGTCAAGCCTTAAAAATCCTGTCAACAGCAACCAAACCTTTGAGGAATCAACTGGTTTTGTTGATATTCTAATTATTAGTTGTACTAGTTACTATTGAGTGAGCCATGGAACATATAGGTTAATCCTTTCACAAAGATACCAAAATGAAGCCAAACCCTTTGCATGAGGCATTCCAAAGCCTAAGGTCATGAAAGCCTAGGCCCGAGGTCATGAGTTTCAAAGACGCAAAACGTTGCTCTATGTAAAGCCGTAAAGTTCATGTACAGCAAAAGGCTAAATCTCTCTTGTAATCTACAAGTCTACCTCCTTAAGTCCCTACCTTTAACAAATTTTGACCCACATATGCAAGAAATGCCAATCCTACAGTATAGCTTGCACCTAAGGCAGTACTTTGTAGAACCAAGTCCAGGCCTCTATTTGGTGTAGTTACACATAAGGAATTAAACATGTCATTTCATCAAGTTTAGTAGTAGAAAAATCTAAATATATGAAGAAGTTGTTGGAACTCAGATATATCCAATGAAGATAGACCCTTGATTTTAAAAAGTGAGGGACTCCGAAACATTTAGCTCGTGAAAGCCTTGGTGTGAGGTGAAATTTCACATATATGAGGAATTGCTCTATGTAAAACCAAATAAACTTTATGTACAGCAAAAGGCTAAATCTCTCTTACAGTCTCTCCTTTTGATGCTTTTTACAAATCTACCTCCTCAAAACCCTATTCTTAAAAACTTTGAGCCATATATGCAAGAATCGTCAATCCTAGGGTTCACCTTGGGCCTAAGGCTACACTTTTTAAAAACCAAGTATAGACCTAAGATCTTTATGCTGTCTAGTTTAATATAAAGAATGTAACTTGTAATTTCATCAAGTTAAGTTATAGAAAAACCTGAATATATGAAGCAGTTGTTGGAACTCAGAATCTCCAGGAAACAAAGCTTGTCTTCTAGACATTTCAGCTGTACAAAATCACAATCCAAATTAGCAACACTAATCAACCCATAATCAACAATCAAATCTTAACACACCAATCCTAGCATATCATGCACTTTCAAAACTGAAACCAATTCACACACTTCAATAGCAAAAACAGTTAACCAACAACAACTCCATATAGATCACACACATGAACACACAGATCAAAAACAACAACAAACACAAAGAGCTACAGATTTCGAAATGCACACACCAAAAATACATCCAACAGACCACATGTCAACCGCAAGCGAGTACTTAGCCGTCCCCAACAGAACCTCCGGAGCCCTATACCAAAGCGTAACAATCTGCAAATCAAAACAACAACAATCATAATCATAATCATAATCCAACAATCAAATCAAATCAAACCAAACCGAACCAAACCAAACCAAAAAACCTCATGAGTATAGCTTTTGAGAGGAACAGTAAAGGTCCTCCCAAGCCCTAGATCAGCAATCTTCAAAATCCCCTTTTCCTTATCAACCAAGAGGTTCTGCGGCTTGAGATCCCGATGCAGCACCCCATGCCCATGGCAATGCGCAACGCCCTTACACAACTGATACAAAAAGCTCTGGATCTGCGTCGGGGGAAGCGGCGAGGGGCTCGGCCCCTTTCGATGCGAATCGATGAACTTCTTCAGATCCGTATCCAAATACTCAAACACAAGGTACAGTATGGGCTTCCCCTTGTGGTGAACATGTTGGACGCAGAGGAGACGAACGATGTAGATGGAAGTTGAGAGCATTTGAAGAAGTGAGATCTCGCGTAAGGCGGTGGGGGGGATGCCTTCTTCGTCCATTTCGAGTCGGGTTTTTTTGAGGGCGACGAGTTGACCCGTGGCTTTGTCTTTGGCTTTGTAGACTTTGCCGTAGGTGCCTTCGCCCACCTTCTCGAGCTTCTCGTATTTGTCTTCCATGGCGGATTTGAGGGTTTGGTGGAGAAGATGAGTGGGGGAGCGGGGGGTGAAGAAGGGGATATATTATTATTGTTATTATTAATGTGGATTTGAAATTGAAATTGAAGTTGCAACGGTTGTCAAAGACTCAAAGTGGTGGTTTTCCCTCTCGTTTGCTTCGAATTCTTTTGGTTTTGGGTTGGGCTTGTTTATTGGGTTAGTTTTTTTCACACAACTTTTCATATTTTTAAAATTAATTTCAAAAACTTTTCTAGTTTTAGAAAACAGCTTTTTCTTAAATAAAAAAATTCAAAAACACTTTATATATAACGATATAAAACATAATTAAAAACAAAAAACATTAATAAAAGTTTAATATAAATATCTTTAAATTTAGAAAAACAAAATTTTAATAAAGTTAGAAATATATTTTAGAATTGCAAATAGTCATAAACGAACCAAATTAAACAAATCAAAGAACCAAAAATAATAAAGACTAAAAGAAAAATAAATATATAAAACTTAAAGGTTTTTAGTCTAGATCATCACCAACAGATGATCTAAAAACATAAATGATGTGGCATTGCCTCTCACTTTCTCTCTTCTACCCACTTAAAAACTCAAAAACTACACTATCTCTCCTTTCTCCTCTCTCATTTTTCTTTCCTTCCTTCTCACATATATGTTTTTTCATATTCATACACATAAACTTTTACTCATCTTCTCTCATCCACCTCACCACCTCATACTCTCTCACCTCTAAAAATACCTAAAAACACACCATTGGAGATGGTCTGATATATTAAGGGGTGATATGATAAATAAAAAACATAAAATAAAAAATTAACTATTTTAGAAAGTAAAAAAAGCTATAACAAGTAAGGTGTTGTATGTTTTTTCTGCAAAAAAATGTATGCAGTCTGCGGACCACATCTGCAGGAGAAGAGGTGGATCAAACGTCTGCAGTCTGCAAGAAGAAGACTGTTTTTTTTTTAAAATCTGCAGACTATTAAAATATTATGTAATTAAGGTAAATCTATTTTTTAAACTTTAAAAAGTTTTAAATTGATTGTTTGAACCTAAATAATCAAACCTATGGATATAAAGATAAATTATCAAACTGTTACAAACAATTATTTCACAAACTCATTGTTATCAATATCGGCAGCAAGAGAACTGTGCAAAGGTGAGATCTTGACCCAGAACCCACTTCACCATCCTCATAGCTTCAGCCGATACATAAACGCCCGAGCCACCACACGCATGAAGGAATGAAGGTCTGAAAGGGCTTGGGGGGGGGGGGGGGGTAAAGAAGAAGAGGTTGAGAAGTGGTAAGACCACATCTTCTTCACGCAGACGTCAGCAAGACGTTTTTTAATGAAACGTCTTCCAAAAAAAACACTTTGCGCACTCAAAACCTCTTCCCGCGTTTGTGTACGCGCAGATGAAGAGGTGGGAAAGAGTTTTTGCAAAAAAAACAAGCATCGTCTAAAAGTAGTTTAGAAGAGGGTATGTATTATTACCCTATTTATTTTCCAGTCCACACCAATCATTTACATAATTGTAGTCTTAACTCGTAAATATTATATCTCAGAGATGATATTTGGGCTTTTCTACTTTAAAATATGAAATATCACACAAACACTCATCGTAGTACCTAGGGTTGTTGATCGGGTTAGGTATTGTTTTGATTGTTAATTATATAAGTTTTTTAGCTTTGAAAGTCTACTTGAAACCCGACCCGAATAACAATTGGTTTAATCGGTTTTGGGTCATTCGGATAACGGATTGTTTGGGTCGGGTTTCAAGTATTAAACAATATACTTAAATTAGTTTACTTATATAAATAATAAAATATGCTTAAATATATAATTGATACAAATAATATGCTCAATTTGGACCATCTAAACAGTTACATACAAACGATTTGCTTTTATTATAATGGGTGTTAATCGGTTATTCGGATTTCGGGTTAATTGGTTCTGGTTATTTGGGTTTTTGAGGTCCGAAACCCAACCCAACAACTGGTTGATTGGTTTTCGGCTATTCGAGTAATGGGTTTCTTTGGGTACGAGTGAGATTGGGTTGAACAACTTAAATCGAATACGAGTAAAATCGACGGGCCTAGTAGTACATCTGCATATATACAAATTAGATTTTGAGTCAAACATGGTTTATTTGAAATTTAATTAGGACCGAGTAAGAGAAAGGCAAAACTAGTTCGGAAATGTCAAATCAAATTGATGATTAGAAAGTTTCAAATCCTCAAAATATTAATACACATGTGTAGTAAAGTGAATGAGGTTAGAGAACCCAAAAACAAAAACCTCATATCGAAAACATTGCAAACCTCAACCCTAATCGCTAACCATGCATGCATCTTGCATATGTTTTTAGAACCGGATCGGACGTCGAACCGGACGTCTTACTGGTTTGGTGGTCGGACCAGTTGGACCGGATTTAAGAACCGGATGACGTCATAATTATATATATATATAGTATATATGTAATTAAATATAAGTAATTTATATATGATTTATACATGTATTTTATAGTTATATATAAAACTTAACTATATTTGTACATACAACACACTAATTTATGGTTCAACACCCCGTTTTTACCCATTAAAATAAATAAAAAATAAAAAACAAAATCCGGTCCGAACCGGTCTGGTTTCCCGATCCGACCACCGGTTCGACCAGACAGAAACGAACCATAGCGAACCGGACCGGCTAGGGGGCCGATCACCAGTCGGACCGGCCGGTCCGATCCAGTCACGAAAACACTGATATGCATAATCAATATTAACGATCTATGATTCTATAATGCAACATTTATTTTCTAGTAACAACTAAAGTGTTAACTGAACTTAACATCATACTTTTGTACTAAATATCCTCTCTGGCGATCAAAACTTAAGACCGTACATATATTTTGTTATAAATCTGAATTAGGGGCTGTTTAATTTCTCGTACTCGGTCAGAAGGTGATGACCGGGTAAGAGCTTGTTTCAAAACTGATCCGGTAAAAGGGAAAATAGGCATTGGTCAGTGGCATCGGACCGGGTTAGACGCGAAAATGTGATAATCAAACACGCTGACCGGCCAAAATGTCTGACCGGATCAATAGGTTAGACATTTTGACCGAGACAGAAGCAAATCAAACAGCCCCTTACCTTGTTTATGTTGGAAACATCTAATTTGTAATGATTGTGATTATTAAATATTAGTTAAAACGCCCTTTAATCTGCATGATGTTAGGTTATGTCATCTTGCACTAGTCTTTAAACAACAATGCTAGAGTAGCACTCACCTAACAAAATCCACCAAACTATATGACTAAATGTAAACCCAACTATTTGATGATTCACGATACAAGATATTGCCTACAAAATATGAAATATCTCGTGTTTATTTAGACAAAAAGGTATGTTATTTATCCGTTGTAGTTTATTTAAAATTCTAGAACCTGAAATCGACAGCTTACAATAACATGTCAAATTTGCACCTGAATTCAACCTCATCAATGAGATGAAAGCACATGATAATAAACTAAAGGACATTCAATTTCACCCACCATACTGCTTAATCCACAACTTCAATAAGGGTTGTCTCATAGTCATCAGGAGCCACAAAACCATGCAGATTCATCACCGTTGCAGCTACATTTGCTAGCCCGCCATTCGGTACATCCTTGCGGAATTTCACACCTGCTGCTAACCCAGGACCTCCAATCGCAACAGGCACCTAATCAACACCATTCCGTTATTAGAGTGGACCGTTTGAACCATTTATATAATAACAGGTCGATTTGGATTATGTTTTAATTACCTTATATATGCCCCACCCACCTGTTTTGCCATTCTTATCCAATATACATGTTGAGACATAAACGTACCATTTGATGTTATTTAAATATAATTACACAAATCATATCGATACATTTTTTTAAATGACCCGTTTTGATCCGTATCCTGACAAGGCTTAATATTAATCAACAATGATATTGTTGCTTACCGGTTGAAGAGTGTGTGAGGTTTGGATCTGAACTTTGCCATCCTTGTCAACAAGAGGCTCTCCCTTCTTATTTCTCTTCACCATGTCTTCTGCATTACCATGATCTGCAGTCACCACATATATTCCACCCACTTGCTCTATAGCATCAAGAATCATCTGTCACCAAAACCCATCTTAAATATACCAGACAAAAATAATTAATCAATTATATAAATTGTTGCACATTTTGAAGGGCTAGTTTCTTTAAAAAGAAGCAAAAAGTTGGTGTCTTTTCTTCTTTGGATAACCACCTAATTCAGGCCAAAAAAACCGTCAAAGCTTCAAGGATATTGATTCGATTGGATGCCTAAAATAGCTGCTTTTCAAAAATTGCAGATACATCAGCTGCCAAGAGATCATTTTGACTAGTAACCACTCATACCACCTTAATCTAAATTTTTCAAAAATGGGTTACCTTGAACATAGAAACAGGTATAGGAACATTAGTAAAAGAAGACTTGCAGCCTAAGAAAAACTTATAATGCAGCAGCTGCTGCTGCTGTTAGGAGAAGATTTGGTGTTGTAGAACATTGAATTTTAGTGTTCACACGGTATATTACCTTAACAGCTTGATCAGCAGCTTTGCAGGCCACAATTGTAGCCTCAATGTCACCAGTATGCCCAACCATGTCACCATTTGGTATATTCACCCTTACCTACAAACATAGAACCACTTGATATTTGATAATACGTATGGCAATTTCAACAAATTACCTTATGAATGAGTTGATCTGGGTTCTACTTTTATCTCTTAACGGTTCAAACCAGTTAAGTGCATGTTTGGCAAAATAAAAATAAGTTACTTTTTGACTTTTTGGAGGGTAAAAATACCAAAATACCCCTCCAAAAAGTCAAAAAGTCAGAAAGTTTTAACTTTTGGTGACTTTTGGAGGGGTATTTTGGTCATTTTACCCCTCCAAAAAGTCAAAAAGTAACTTTTTGGTTCTATCCAAACATGGCCTAAGAGTGGCTCAAAAGGACCAAATAAGTCAACAAGTAGAAGGTTTCCACGGGTGCATTTTGCATAAAATAAAACACCCCCTTGATCCTTTTATACAAAAAGGTTATGCTATCATGGAAATATATAATTTTGTAAAGACTGGTTCTTTGGATCCAGATAATATGAAGCGATGAGTTGGTTATTGCTTTTATATTTATTTGTTTATCATATTCAACTCAATAAATATTTATTTCGAAAAAGTGTTTTTAGTCAGCCGACCCGTACCATAAATTACCCATTCTGATCTATTACCCTGCTTGCCAGTTTACCTGGTCAAATTTGCGACTGAGAATCGCATCACGGGCCTTCTCACCAATCTCCAGAGCCTTCATCTTTGGTTGGACATTGAAGGTAATTCCACTATCACTCGGAATTTCCACATATTCCTCTAACTCTGAATTAAAATATCCAGAACGATTTCCGTTCCAAAAGAATGTAACATGACCAAATTTGACTGTTTCACTATTAAACACCAAAGAAAACTAAGTAGGTAATTAAATTCACAAAATCAATAGAAAAACAGAAACATATTCTGATGTTGAACAAATTCAAGGAACATTTGTTTTAAAAACATAATCTAACCTGCAAGCAAAGGTTCGAATACCATTATTAACTAGATATTCACCAGAAGTCCTCTCTATCAACGGAGGAGAAACAAGGTAATGCTTTGGAAGCTTCAACTCCCCATCATATTGAAGCATTCCAGCATACCGGATTTTGGGGAACCTCACTCTGTCAAATTTATCAAACTTTTCATACTCGAGGGCTTGTGCAAGCATTGTCATACGATCTGCTCTAAAGTTGAATGTGACAACAGCATCACCGTCCAGTATGGGACCCACAGGCTTCCCATTGTCATCAACAATCACAAATGGTGGTAAGTATTGGTCATTAGCATTGGGTGCTTCCCTCAGCTTCTTGATTGCCTCAACAACATTCTTAAACTTGTGAGGCGCTTCACCAAGAACCTGAGCATCCCAACCTCGTTTCACAACCTCCCAGTCATTCTGCAAATGTAACAACAAGAGTTCAAATTTTTTAAATTTTTTATACTATTATGCCACACAAAAAGTCATATAAGATCATTCGACGTTTGTATAATGATCTAAAGAGATCAAACATGATGTACTAGGGACAGAAAATGACACTTGACATCAGGAAAACCGAACAAAGTTACCTCATAACGATCCATGGTGACATACATGCGGCCACCACCAGAGGCAACCTGTGCATCAATGCCTTTACCGCGCAACTCTGCTAGATCCTTTTCAAGCGTTTCAGCAAAACCGACACTTGAACCATCTACCACATCACGTCCATCAGTAAGCACATGAACACGTATCCTCTTGGCACCCCGCTCACTAGCACCTTTGAGCAACAACTGTCAAACAACAAGATATATACATTATGATTATACATTATGATGTATCAGTAAAAGGTAAATTAACACCTGATGATCTAATTTAACTGTTGAAACCAACTCACCTGTAACTGATCCATACGAGAATGCACACCTCCATCACTCAACAATCCAATGAGATGAAGGGTGTTGTTTGCAAAAGACTCCTTAATGTAATTGAAACCCTCATCTTCATATATTTTCCCAGAGGCAAGAGCAAGATCCACAAGTTTTGCACTATAAAACACAAACAATAAACAACACATTCCACAAATCAACGATCAAAACCACCAAAATTCCATATTTGAAATGGTTAAATCAATTAACTACCATAATCCCCTAACATCAAATCATCATAAATCATGCATAAAGACTAAAGTAGGCTTATGAATATGAAACTCACCCTTGAGCATAAATTCTTCCGGCACCAAGAGCATTATGTCCGACTTCACTGTTCCCCATATCATCATCTGTGGGAAGCCCCACGGCAGTACCGTGAGCCCTCACCAATCTCCACCGATCAGGAGCACTCTGCACACAAACAGTCAAACACACAATCATTTATCCATTTCACAATACATCAGATCACCGTATCCTACGATCAACATCAGAACAAGACAGAATTCAAAACAGTCGTACGTTTTTGAGGGAATCCATGGTTGGTGTTTCGGCGACATGAATGCAATTGTATTGGTCGGGTGCAGCTTCGCCCCAACCGTCCAACACGACGACGGCGATGGTCTTGCCTTTGGGTAGCTTCGGGTGATCCGACAGTTTCCATGATGTTCCGGTGCTCCCCATGATCGCTTTCGGTTGTTTGTGTCTCTGTGTTGTCGTATGAGAATTGAGAAATGATGAATGGGAAACTGTAGAAGAACATGGAAGTCTCTAGTTATTACAAATGTTGGGATTGGTCTTAAATGGTCCTTCAGTTATGAAAGTTGGTTAAAGTAGCCCCTGATTTTACTTCTCTGTCACAAAACTAACCCTTGTTGAATGTTGAGTTGTTTCTACAACAAATGCATGAAGAAGGCAAGCTGCCATTTACTTGTGATTTGACATGGAAGTATAACTAGTCCCCCCCCCCCCCCCCGAGGCGTCTGATATTATCGCTTTGTCTCGTTAAAAAACATATAATTGAATACTGAAACCGGTTCTGATAGTAGCGTTACTAACAACGATGTTTTCCGCGCACAATCAGTTGGTTTATCACGGTACCGCAACGGTAACTGTATTGGTCATATTTTACGATATCGTAAAGACACTTAATTTTGAATTCAAATCTGTTTAAAACAACTTAAGGAGTGGTGAGTAATAAATTTTAATTACTTAGATAACTGAAAAAAAAGAAAGAAAAGAAGCTTATTAAATAAAAAATATAGAAGTGATTGGTACCAAGGTAAAAGAAAGCTAAATTATGAAAAAGATGTTGAAACCATCCGGAAACAATAATCCACAATTTATTTTTTGAGGCGGGTAGATCAACCGCCCAAGAAAACAACTAACCGCCCCAAAAGAAACAAAGGCTTGTACAATTATACCCTGAGCATATATAGTTGTATTATATATACCTAGTCAAAGGCTTGTACCCTAAGCATATATAGTTGTATACATAACTACTTAATTTTAGTAACCCTACTCACAAACAGACATTCTTATACATATTTGCATATTTGGTTCAATGCATATCAGCATATGTAACTTTCTTCGTTAATATCAGTTAATATATTACTACAATCCATATAAAAAAATCATTATCCCATCACGAAGCGCGGTAATATCTCCTATATATTAAAAAGCAACTTCACTGCTACAGTGAAGTTTGCTTTTTAATATATAGGCCACATGTTTTTACAAATTGTATTTAAAACTTAAATTCTAATTATGATTAACAACAAAGTTTTATATTTTTCTTTTGACCACAAAAGTTTAATTTCTGTGTTTTTGGCGTCAAACATTGGTATCGTTATTCGATATTATCGGAACCGGTATCGATATACGCTTTTGTGGTTTCCGATGAGCCGACCCAAACACGACAAAAGTCATGGTTGCGTAAGATAGGGAAAAACAACCAAAATCCCGCGCGCGTAGCGCGGGAGAAAACACTAGTTATAACTATTTGCTGAAATAATCTAATCTACACAATTCTAATAATCACAATTAAATAATATAGCAAAATTAATAAAACCTAAACATTTTTGTAAAAGAAAAAAAAATACAAAACATTTAAATACTTAAAAAGCTAGTTAATGTAACGAGATACTGTGAACCATAGTTTGGTCCCATATCGACCAGAAGATGAAACTTTAGCAGCTTCAAATGTTGGAGGTCGAAGAAGATGATCGTCCCTTCGGGGACATCCGATAAAATTGGAACGATACAGAGAAGATTAGCATGGCCCCTGCGCAAGGATGACACGCACAAATCGAGAAATGGTCCAAATTTTTTTTTCTTTCTTCATCGTCTCCATCAAAACCCTAGTTTTCGTTGTTTGATTTTTGGTTGATTATGGTCCAGGTCTGTTCAAATTGATGGAATAGAGGTGGACGTTGGAGGTATGCATTAAAGCTTCAATCTTGAAAGCTATATTGGGTCTGTATGTTATCGCATGTCTTGATTTGTCTCCAACTCAGTTTTGTACTTCATTGTTCTGTGTAAATTGGTTTTCTTAGCTAATCTTTTTAACTCAATTGGGGCTTTTGAAAACTTTGTAATCTGAATGTTATAAAGATGTCAAATTTTCATTCCATATGTGCAAAGAAGAGTCAAATACATTGAAAATCTCTCTTTTATGTTGGTACCATCACTATGCTTTGCTACCACTACATTCATATTTACTACCTGCAAGGCTGCAACTTCAAGTTACTAGTTTAACCATAAATTGCCATGGCTTGCGAGTATTGTTGTGAATAATATCCTTTTTGAAGGGACTATAGTCTGTCAAAGAATTAGATTTGTAATTAAAATTTGTGGAGGGATTGGAACTTGTCAAAGTAATTGGAATTTATGATGTATGTTGTTGACAAAGTAATCATGTTAGGTTTGTAACTTTGTTAAAAAATTTGGAATGTGGTGGCGGCATCACGGGTAGGGGTGAGGGTGCCATCAGGAATGACAGTGGTAGGGGCGGCAATGGGGTGTGATGGTGATGGTTGTTGTAGTTGTGGGAGAGGTGATGACGATGATGATGGTGGTGGTGGATCGGCAGTGACTATGGAGGTGGTGGTGAGGGAGTGGGAGATTTCTATTCCATTGGTTGAATTCCTTAAATGTTTGCATAAAATTTTATTATAGATATGTTTTTCCAGTACTATGATAAGATGTATGCCTTGGCAAAACTAGCCCAAACACCTAATTTTGGGTCATTCTGAGTCGTAGTTAATTTTTAACAGGTTAAAATGGTCCGAGTGAAGAAGTTTAAATTCTGAGGAGGGGTCAGAATAGGCGCTTCTTTAAAGGCGAGAAAGGTTAGAATGGGTGGCAAGTACTTCTATATGAATTGCAAATGTGGCTACAATTCGTGAAGGGGAAAAAATGCATATTCGTGAGTTCAGTAAAATGTAAATCTATCCCTTAGTCACTTATATACCCTATTTGAGCCCGAGAGATTTTAATTTCAAATCAGAAGTGTTGGGTAGTAGAAGATCTGGTCTATGTGCTCCAGTTCATTTCCGGTGGGTTTGCTCTCTATATTCTGGTACATGGCTGTTGATCTTCTACATTTTGCTGCTAACTGAGATTACTGTTGCTGTTGTCTAGGTGGCTGTTATTCATTTTTATTATCTGTGCTGTACTGCTTTTATGTTAATTACTTGATTTCATCAAAGCTGCTACAGTCAATAGGGTTCCTAGTTATGATTATCCTGGACTATTGATTATGTTGGTTTGTTGTGGTTCTCTTTGGTTGCTGATTCCACGGTTTTGGATACTATTTTAGCATGTGGAAGCTGCGGTTCTTAGTATCGTTAAGGCTGCAGTTTCCTGTTGGTTTGTGTATACCTTCAAATGCTTGCTTATGAATGGGTTATGTTCTGTTCTCTTTCTCTTATTGATGTTGCTGATAGCCTAATTCTTTTTGTTGATATCTGTTTAGAGGTTTATTTTGATTTGTCAGTAAATGGTCAGAAAGCTTTGAAGTT
Source organism: Flaveria ramosissima (assembly GCA_025215565.1). Lineage (NCBI taxonomy): Eukaryota > Viridiplantae > Streptophyta > Magnoliopsida > Asterales > Asteraceae > Flaveria > Flaveria ramosissima. The sequence continues at coordinate 65,215,724 of CM046046.1, forward strand.
AGTGACTTTGGGGCTGCTACTTTGTGTATCCTGCTGGAGTATGCCCATAATGTAGTCATAAAGCTACTGGTTATGGATTTTAATTGTTATTTGTTCAAGTTGCTAGTATTTCAGATGGACGTTTTGAATTCTACTCTATGTTTGTTATTTGCTGCTACTTTGACCATTCTGCATCAGAAATTTTAATTTAACATGCTGCAATTTCTGTCCTTATGTTCTTGTAATCTGGTGGTTGAATTGGTCGATGATAAGCTTTTGAACAGGCTTCTGATATGCCTTCTGACTTGGATTCTGATCTGTTTGAGCTGCGAATTGATGGTTATAATTGGATATTGCTAAAGTCATTTACTGTTGCTGTCATTATATGATCATTTTGATGTTGATTTGGTGCCTTTAGTTGATTTTCAAGCAAGACAAGACCTTGTTATTGGTTATGGGCCTGGTTTGAATTTAGCTGGGTCTGCAGATTCTGCTTCCAATTTGTGGAAGTGTTAAATAGTTTCATCATGAATTTTGAGCACAATTTGCATTCTGGGTGATTATTTAGTTAATTCCCTGTTAAGTGAATTGTTCAAACACAATCTTATTTTGGAATTCTTTGAGCGATTAGGTGGATTATCTTACTTTGTTGTTTTCTTGATGATATTGATGATATTTTGTTACGTCGATGAAGAATCTTTGGGTTTTGATGGTAGAAGGTTGTGTTTCTTTAGACCTGTTATTACCCTGACCAAAATTTTTAAATGGCCCGTCTTAATCTGTACTCACTTGTCTCAAAACCCATTGTGGCTTGAACTAAAGGACATTTTTATAAAACGTTGCATTTTGCCCGACACGTCCACGTGTTAGGTTTTAGTTGGATGTAATTGATGATATGCTAATTAAAGTTAGCATGCACCCCAAACGTGTCAGTGTATACAGTATACACTTGATATAGATGTGAAAGTGTGGTATGACAATCAAAGTGTATCACAAATTAATTTATTGCTTTTGTGATTTCTATATAATATTCATGATTCATAATTATATGTATGAGAACAAGTTTAAAATCCCCTCCATCTCTTCAAACAATAAAATAATTTACTTTTACTTACCATAAGCATAAGTTAATGTTACTTGATTACTGTTGCTCAAATGTTTGAATGTATTATTTCTCAGTACATGTGAAATGATCATGCAGCACATGTTTATGATAGTTTTCTTACAAGTTTATTTATCTTTGCTTGATTTCAACGTGACTGTAGTTACGTAGTGTGAAGAAAGCCGAGAGCATAGTTGATGAAATAGATTAAATTAAAGTTAACGGAGATATTGAATACGCTTAATATCAAGAGGGTGTCGTCTAGTTGTTATGTTCATATGAACATTTATAGGGACTATTATAGGTGTATGTCGTCACACATAAACGATTGTGTAATGTAATAATTAAAAAAATATCTTGTAGGAAGTATGAAATTAAACCTATATACGCATATGCAAGGTATTGATATACACGTTGTTTGTTTATACCTAATCCTTCTTACAATATTTTGTTTTATAGTTAGGTATCAAACTTGAAAGGATTGGAATAACTTGACATGATGTTGGTTTGAATATTTTTTGACAATCAATGAGTTTATTTGGGCTTACAAAGGTAGGATCAATTGTCATTTTAACACATAGACCATGCTGAAATCAAAAAACACTCAAACGTCTAGTCACAATAACATCAGAAAACCATTCATTCTTTAAAAACCTTAAAAAGTAAAACTCAAAAACACTAAAAAATATTGCCATATCATCATTATCTTTTACATTTAATTTTAATTACCAATCTTATATATTAATATAAATAAATATAAATGAAATATTTTGTTAGATACCGAAATCAGCAAGCTTTAATTCACTAGAACATATCACAAGAACAGCCACATTCGAGAAGGCAAATCTCCAATACAATAAAACTAAACACACGAAATTAACCAGTCTCCCTTCTAAGATGTAGGTACACTAATATTTAAACTAAACATTGGCGGGAACGGTTAACCCACTCCCTAAATTGCTGAACTTTTGAATGTTTCCCTCCTCCTAATTTCCCTCCGCTCTGTTTCGTGTTATCCAGCAGCAAATGGGTCAAACCCACTGTTTGGGTTCGTATCATTACTACCAGCCCGAAGAAACGACTTGGCCTCAAGTCGAGAGGAAGGGAATTTGCCGGTTAAGTCCCTACGTTTCAAGTCGGCTTGTATATCTTTACTTCGAAAATGAAGAAGCATCTTCCTGAAATTCTCCGGTAGCACTGTTTCGTGTTTCTCCTCCATGTATTTTGTGAACATATGATGGATCGAACCATTTTTCTTGTTCAGAGCCAACAGATCTGCTTTGATTTTTTGAACATAAGGGGAATATGCAGCGGGTTTAGAATTTTTCACCATCTTCTTCTTTGAAACTATAACCTTCTTCTCCTTCTTTCGCTTTCCGACGATCTTTGCCGGTTGTTCTCCGGTAGTGCCGGTTTCAGTGATAAAAAATAGTTGCTTAGGCGACGGCGGCGGTCCCGGTGGTTTCAGCAGCAACTGCGGTGATCCCGGTGGTTTCAACAGTGGCTGCGGTGGTCCTAGCGGTTTCGGTGGTGGCTGCGGTGGTCCTGGTGGTTTCAGTGGCGGCTGCGGTTTTAGCGGCAGTGGTGGTTGTGGTGGTCCGGGTGGTTTCAGAGGCGGCTGCGGTGGTCCCGATGATTTCAGCGGCGGCTGTGGTTCTGGTTGTTTCAGCGGCTGTGATGGCATCGGTAAATTTGGTAGCAGTTTTGTTGTGGAATGGTAGTCGACCATGGACTTCTGGATTTTGACAGCTTTAATACCCTCTTCTAAGGAAGATACCAAAGAGTCTAGCCGAGCTCTAATGGTCTCTAATTGAGCGGCGATAATGATTTCCCGGGTGTTCTGATCCATACTCTCGTCGACGTTTCCCGGCAATGGAACCATTGTTAGATACCCGAAATCAGCAAGCTTTGATTCACTAGAACATATTACAAGAACAGCCACATTCGAGAGGACAAATCTCCAATACAATAAAACTAAACACACAAAATTAACCAGCCTCCCTTCTAAGATGTAGGTACACTAATATTTAAACTACACATTAGCGTGAACGGTTAACCCACTCCCTAAATTGCTGAACTTTTGAATGTTTCCCTCCTCCTAATTTCCCTCCGCTCTGTTTCGTGTTATCCAGCAGCAAATGGGTCAAACCACTGTTTGGGTTCGTATCATATTTATATGTTTTTTGTTGGATGTAAATTTTAAAATTTAAAAGTTAAATACTTTTTTAGAGGGAAATTTTAAAATTTTAAAATTTAAATATTTTTCGTAACAGGGAAAATTCTAAATATTGAAAACTTGAAATTCAAACATTATAACTAAAATTTACGAAAACTAAATAATACATAACTTAAACAATACAAAAATTAAGCTACCTACATATCATACTTTGCCCTAATTTTGTCATAGATTTTTTTTTATGAAATACGACTTGCTCGGGATTCATGTAGGTTGTATCCTTAAAATGAATTTCTTGTTCACACAATGAAATCTCTTGTCACGTAGTGCGATCTCTTGTTCACGGGCTTGAACAACTTTCCGGTTAATATGCATGCAACCGCCTCTAGCATAATGGTGGGATATCCATGGTCATCTCATGTGTATTGACCTTTCCATGCAACAAGACAATTTTTTCAAGCCAAGTGCATACAATCAATGATTCCTAGCATTTCGGAAAACCCATGTTTGGTAGAACGTGCTTCTAGCAAACGTTGTATGTCCGAAGCGTTTGGCCTTCTTAGATACTCTTCTGAGTAAACTTCAACAACACATCTACAAAAATTTTATAGACATTTAGCAACAGTAGTTTCACCAATTCGTATGTATTCATCACATAGATCAGCACTTGTGCTATTTGCCAACTGATGTATGGCATCGGTGCATTTTGTATTGGCGAAAGACCTAGTACAATCATATCTTTGTTGAAAATAGTAAGAATGATTAGACACAGCTTTAACAAATCGATTGAAAAGTTGTTTGTTCATTCTGAACCTTTGTCTAAAATAACTTTCAGGGTAAACCGATCCGGAAAAATAGTCATTCCAAAGACGCTTATCACTCTCTTCACGATCCCTTTGTATACTTTTACGTTTTCTTGTTGTGCTTCGAGAACTTTCAACAACATGAGCTTTCATCACTTCTACATACACTTTTTCAACATCATCATTCATCAATTCTTCTAACATTGCATGCATAAAATCTATAAACAGTGATGTTGAATAAACAAGATCTCATCGTTTAATCAACAAAAACAGTTTGTACAAGTAAATCAACACAAGTTCTTCTTAAACACAAACAGATGTAAACCAAGAACTTTATCAAAACTGATTACTGACCTGCAACAATGTGTTGCAGTCTACACCTTGCACAAGAACGAGATGAACAAGACAAGTAATATCGAACAGAAACCCTAGATGAAACTGATCAGAGAAATCCTTGAAGTCGATTTGATTCCTTCTAGAGAGCTCCAACTCGTATTTAAAGCAGATGTCAAACCCAGTTAATGGGCCTTGGGCCTTCCTCCTTTTCTCCAACAGAAATAAGTCCAATACTTTAAACAAGAGTTTAAATCCTCATCATAAGCCCATATCACTTAATCCAAATACACTACAATTAACAAACAAACTAAATAAATAAACTAAAACATAAACCAGTTGAATAAAGACATATATATTGTTAACACTCCCCCTTGATTCAACTGGAGAAAACATCAAACAACTGCAATTTTGAACAAAGCTGCTCATGTTGTTGCACTCCTAACCCTTTTGTAAACAAATCTGCAGGTTGTTCATTAGTATCAATCTTTAGAATTTAAAAAAACCTGAGACAACTTTCTCACGAAGAAAATGTAAATCTATTTCAAAATGTTTTGTACGATCGTGAAAAACAGGATTTGCTGAAATAAGAATAGCAGCCTTACTATCACAAAACATCGGGACAGGCAGTTTTTGAGTTATATTTAGATCACTTAACAATTTTACAAGCCAAATTAACTCACAACCGGTAACAGCCATAGCACGATACTCTGCTTCAGCAGAGGATCGAGAAACAACCCCTTGTTTTTTACTTTTCCATGAAACTAAAGAATTCCCCAGAAATATACAAAACCCAGACACACATCTACGAGTTACAAGACACTTACCCCAATCAGCATCTGAATAGCCTCGAAGACTGAAATCAGAGCATTTTGAAAACAAATTACCCTTACCTGGTGATTTTTTCAAATACCTTAAGAGCCTTAGAGCAACTTTCAAATGTGACTGAAGAGGCTTATGCATGAATTGACTTAAACAACCCACTGTATATGCAATATCAGGTCTAGTAAGAGTTAAATATATTAACCTTCCTATGAGCTGCTGATATACAGTGATATTAGTTAACTCAGAATCATTGCATCCAGAGTTTTGTTTATCAGTTATAATAACATTCTGTTCAATAGGAATACTTACAGGCTTAGCACCAAGCATACCAAAATCATTTAAAAGTTCAAGACAATACTTACGCTGAGACAAAACAAGACCAGAATCAATATTAAGCACTTCAATTCCTAAGAAATACTTCAACTTTCCAAGATCCTTGATCTTAAAACTCTCACTAAGTAACACTTTAATTTTATCAAGCTCATTTGTGCAATTTCCAGTTAACACAATATCATCTACATACACAAGTAGAATGCAAATTTGATTATTATTAATCTTAACAAACAAAGAATAATCATTCTTGCTCTGTTGAAAACCAATATTTAACAAAGTAGTAGTAAGTTTTTCATTCCATTTCCGAGGGGCCTGTTTGAGCCCATACAATGATTTTACCAACTTACAAACCTTATTATTAGAATCAGTAAAATATCCTTCTGGAAGAGTCATATACACTTCCTCATCTAAAGAACCATATAAGAAAGCATTATTTACATCTAGTTGAAACAGACTCCAATCATTTTGAACAGCCAAAGAAATGACACATCTAACTGTAACCATTTTTACAACTGGACTAAAAGTTTCATCAAAATCCAAACCTTCCTTTTGACTATATCCCTTAGCAACCAATCTTGCCTTATATCTTTCAATCTCTCCATTTGACTTATATTTAATTTTATATAGCCATTTACAGCCTACAGGTTTTCTCCCCTTAGGTAACTCAGTTAAAACCCACGTTTCATTCCTAATTAAAGCTTCCATTTCCTCATTCATTGCTAACACCCAATTCTGATCAACTGATGCTTCTCTATATGTCCTAGGCTCATGACTCTTACTTAATGATGAAACAAAACATAAATTTTCAGCAGTTAAGTTTGAATAATTCAAAACTTTTTCTAAACCAAATTTTACTTTTCCTTCAATCACATAATCATCATATTTTTTAGGAACAACAGTCTTTCTACTAGACTTTCTTAGAAGATCACCCTCAGAGACATTTACCTCATCACAAGACTCATTTGTGTTACTAATTTCTCCATAGTCATCACACAGATTCTCTGGTTCAAAACCCTCATTCTGTCTGGTAACAGTACCTGTTCTAGTAGTATCTGTTGTTTGAACAGTACCAGAAGAGGAGGGTTCCAAATCAGCAGTAGAATCATGTGGACCAGGATTAAGATTTACACAGGAGTCATCAGGTGTTGTCTTGTTATCATCATTGGGTAGTGATATATGTTGCTCATCATCAGTATTAATATCAAAATCGAAAACATTGAGACTATTTAAAAATTGTTTATTATTAGGAATGTATTCTTTTAATTTGAATGGATATATGTCTTCACAAAATTTTACATCACGAGAGAAAATAATTGTTTTGCTTTCCAAGTTCCACAATTTATATCCCTTTTTGTTATTTGAATATCCAACTAAAACACACTTATGTGCTCTACTGTCAAATTTATGTGCTGGATTTAGATTTGTAGAAAAACATAAACAACCAAAATTTCTAAGATGCTGAATAGAAGGCTTTGACTTAAACAGTAACTGATATGGAGACAAACCAGACAGCACAGATGGAATACGATTGATAAGATAAGTAGCAGTAAGTATACATTCAGACCATATATACATAGGTAACCCCCCCTGAAACAGAAGAGATCTAGCTGAGTTAAGTAGATGTCTATGTTTTCTTTCAACTACTCCATTCTGCTGAGGTGTATAGGCACAAGAAGTCTGGTGTATAACACCTTTTTTATTAAAAAAACCTTGGACCTGACTATTGATAAATTCAGTACCATTATCTGTTCTACACACTTTTATTTTTTTAGAAAACTGTGTTTCAATTAGATTAAAAAAACTTTCAATGTTTGAAAAAGTTTCATCTTTAGATTTTAACATATAAACCCAAACAGCTCTAGAGTAATCATCAACTACTGTTAAGAAATATTTATAACCATCATGACTAGTTATTTTAAAAGGACCCCATAAATCAAGATGGACTAATTCCCCTATTTCTTTTGACACATGACTACTGTTTGAAAAAGAATCTCTTGTCTGCTTAGATTTATGACATACTTCACATTTTTGAGACAAAGTATTATGATTCAAGTTTAATTCAGGTTTTAAAACATTCAAAACTTGGTCTGAAGGATGTCCCAGCCTACTATGCCATAAGTCAGCAGAAACAGAGCAAATCATCATACAATTATTAACCAAATGGTCACCTTCTTTGTTTAGCTTATCAAGCACATACAACCCATCTACCACTTTACCAGTCATCACTAGTTTCTTTTGTTCTAAGTCCTGAATATAACAGTGAGAATCAGTGAACAAACACCACAAGTTATTCTCTTTTGCCATTTTATTTACAGACAGTAAGTTCATACAGTACTCAGGTACAACCAAGACATCATGAAGCATTAGGTTTTCAGTTAATTTGAGATTTCCTATTTGTGAAATTAAGGCTTTGGTTCCATTTGGATGACCAACTGTTAAATTTAATTCGGAAACATCTAACAAATTCACCATATTTGCTGTAGATACAGTCATATGTTGGTTAGCACCTGAGTCAACTATCCAACTATGCTTAGACACTAGATGTTTATGACTTTGAGAACTGTTAGCTAATTGAAACAGATTTGTGTTAAGACACATACCAGCCATGTTAGCCTTTGGTGACACTACTGGGTTGTGTTCAGAAATAAGTGTCATGATTTTGTTTATCTGTTCTGCTGTAAAGGGCTGAGACACAACAGAGTTATTAGTACCATTTGCTTCTACATTACTAGAATTACTTTGAGCTCTTTGTAGATTTGATTTCTTTTTGTAATTTGGAGGGTAGCCTACAATTTCAAAGCATTTATCTATGGTATGACCAGTCAAATTACAATGAGTACACTTTTGACCTTGTGGTTTACTTTGTTTTCTTTTGTTATCAACAAATTTTGAGATAAAGGCAGCTGCCTGAGTTTTTTCTTGATTATTTATTCCTCTGTGTGACTCTTCTGATGATATTATAGCAAAGGCATTCTTTACAGAAGGTAAAGGTTCCTTAGACAAGATAGTTGTTCTAATTGGCTGATAAATATCATCAAGACCCATTAGAAATTGCATTAGCTTTAGTTGTTGGTTATGGGCTGTAATTTTTGTTGTTGCATCACATGTACAATTAGGTAAATCAGATAGGATGTCATATTGTCTCCACATTGAGTTAAGTTTGTGATAATAATCTGATATTGATTGCCCATTTTGACTAATAGAGTTAATCTGCTTATGTAGGTTATATAAAACAGATCCATCAACTTTACTATATGTTTCTTTTAGTTCATTCCAGACATCAGAAGCAAGTTGTGAAAATATTTGACCTACATACAATTCCTCAGATATGGAGTTAAGTAACCATGATAGTACAACAGAATTACAGCGTTCCCACTGGTTTGAAAGTATAGGATCATTAGTTTGTTTTTTACAAGTTCCATCAATAAACCCCACCTTATTCTTTACAGATAATGCTAGTTTTATTGATTTAGCCCAGACTGTATAGTTTTCTGTTCCTTTCAACTTTATACTAATCAGTGACAAATTATTGGTATCACTTGCATGTAGGTATAAAGGGTTACTAAAATCCAAGTTGTTAATCTGTGTATCATCACTGGTTTGAATAGCAGTTTCTACCATTGTTGAATATTATTTAGTGAGATGAATTAACACTTATACACAGAGACAAGCTTTACAGACAATCAGACAAATCACAGACAGTGCACACACACAGTATTTACAACCAACAAATATAACCAACCCTGAACACAGTTGAAGGTATGACAACGAAGCCTATCCAGGGACCAGATTCCAAGACCACTCTTAATGGTGGCTGGACAAGTATAGATAGGGAGTTGATTTACCCTCAATTGATCAGGCTAATAACCAAGAATACAACTAACAAACAACTAAGAATACAAACAGCAACAGCAGATAGAGTAAGACACAGGAAATCAAGAAATATAACAAGCAAAGGAGGTAAGAGACCCTTATCTATAGTCCAAGTATTGACACTAATGGGCAGTTGATTCCCGTATGTTAATACTCCCACGGAAACTCATTAGTGAAGGGACTTGCTACAGAGAAGGGTAAGAAACCTTACAGTGATATAGCCCAACCACAAGAGAGTGACACGGTATTACCCTTCAATACACTTGTAGTGATGCCTCACGAGGTAAAGAATTGCCATAAACAACCAATAATACGTTGTTTGACGAGATTTGAACAGCGGAAGACTATTATGTGATTCTGTGTTATGATGTATACACGAATCAACAACCCAGGATATAGTATTCTCTAGATCAGTTTCAACCCTAGGTTTTGATATCAGAGTTTCTTCGAAACAACACAGATCTTCTTTAGATAGTTCAGATCTAAACAGATCTAACTCAGATTTAAGAGATCGTTAGGGTTTTTTCACTATCAACTTATTATTATCAAAACATTACTTAGGGTTTCGTTGATCGATGATTTCAGTATGGATCTTGATGTCGTTTTTAGTAACAACACATGAGATTCGCTGAAATCAACGATATACTGAGAAAATCACGTTCGATTAGGTTGGAAAACTGAGTTTATGTTGAAAAAACGATGTATCATGAGCACCATGGCTCTGATACCATGTTGAATAAACAAGATCTCATCGTTTAATCAACAAAAACAGTTTGTACAAGTAAATCAACACAAGTTCTTCTTAAACACAAACAGATGTAAAGCAAGAACTTTATCAAAACTGATTACTGACCTGCAACAATGTGTTGCAGTCTACACCTTGCACAAGAACGAGATGAACAAGACAAGTAATATCGAACAGAAACCCTAGATGAAACTGATCAGAGAAATCCTTGAAGTCGATTTGATTCCTTCTAGAGAGCTCCAACTCGTATTTAAAGCAGATGTCAAACCCAGTTAATGGGCCTTGGGCCTTCCTCCTTTTCTCCAACAGAAATAAGTCCAATACTTTAAACAAGAGTTTAAATCCTCATCATAAGCCCACATCACTTAATCCAAATACACTACAATTAACAAACAAACTAAATAAATAAACTAAAACATAAACCAGTTGAATAAAGACATATATATTGTTAACAAGTGAACTAGGAGGTGAAATGGGTGGACTTTCATCGCCATTTGAACTCATTTTTTATATAAAGATTAGAAGTAATGAGAAATTTTAAAAGATAAAAGTTAGAGACAATTGAAAGTGTTTGAAAAAAAAAGATGAATGTTTGTATATATAGTAAAAATATAACTGTAATAAGAAAGTTTAAAAAAATTTAAAATTTAAAAATATACCCGTTTGGGAGGAAATTTGAATTTTAAAAACTTGAAACTTTGAAAAATATAATACCTATTAAAAACTTTGGTCGGTGGGACCAGTGTATTATTATGACTTTCTAATTTCACCACAAAGCTTTTTGGGGTTTTATTCTTTTGACACTTTGATCCTTATATATTGAGTTTATAGAGAGAGAGTTCAGAAGTTTAAGAATGCTCTGCATTCTTTCTCTACCTTTCAAACTTATAGAGAGAGAAAGTAATGGGAGATTTGAAGATGAACAAGAGGGAGGTACCCATCATCAGCGATGACATTCGTCTGCCTTTCGACTGTCGCATGTGATGTTGCCTCCCATCTCTTCTCTGTTTTCCTCTCTGTATTTTGGGGTTTTTCATTGCAGGTAGTTCGTGTCGTTGCCGGCAACCATTTGACTGCGCCGGTGGTGACATGTGGCGTACATCTTATGCTTTATTTCCTATGTTTAGCGACATCTATGTATCGCCACATTCGACGTGTTTCCTCTATATTTTCTTTGAGCTGCGTCGGTGTCGGCGGCGACCATGGTATCGGGTGGCTTAAGTCCGATTTATTACCTGCTTTGGATGCTTTCTTATTCCCTTTTTTATATGATTTGGTGTCGATGAAGGATATGGTTTTCTATTTTGAGACGGTTACGAATACAAATATATAATTGTTACTTGTGTTTAGGTGGGGTTTCATCTTACAACCGTTTATGGTATCTCTATCGATGATGATGATGGTGTATCCTCATCTGAGATGCGTTTGTACTGAATATTATGTTCAAGTTGCGGGTTTAAAAATTATTAAAGCATTCTCTTATTGTTGGATGTTGATGAATAAGTTGGGTTGTTGGTTGGCTTGATGAAGATGAGCATTTGCTTATCTGAGAGGAATTTGTTGGATGTTAAAATTACTTGTCGGTGAAATAGTGTGTTAATATGCTTGGTTGGTGTGACCAGTTTATTCTGGAACTTTCTAATTCGACTACTAAGGCTTTTGTGATTTTGCTTTTTGTGACGCTATGATGACGGAAAACAATTATTATGTTTGTTGTTTTGGCGTGGTAATTATTATTTGCAGTCACAACAACTAAATAGTTTTGAACCTTAGAAAATGATAAAATTATATTTACAAGAAGGTCAGGTGTTTATTTTAGTTACTTTAATGTTGTGTTGGTGGATTTGAACAATGGTGAGAGACTGTTGGATTGTGTTGATGGTGGTGGTGACCAACGATATGTGGTAGTGAGGAGTTAGGGAGAGGAAACAAGAAAGAAAATTTGAGAGAGGGAGGGGGAGAGGGGGATGAAAAGTAAATAGTTAGATGATAACTATCAACCATTGATGCAAATAAAAAAATAGCAATCGTAGATGGTTTTGAGAACCCATGCACATGTAGCTCATAGGTTTTGCAATGAGTTGTCAACTCATTAAGTATTAAAAAAATAACTTTATTTGATTTTTATTTTGATTGTTAACTTTCAACTTTTTAAATTACATGGTTTCTAACAATTACTTTTCTTTATTTTTTTATTCTATTGTTGAAAATTTTTAATTTATTGTTTTATGTATGTTTTTTGATTTGTTAAAGTTTTTTTTATATATATTTAGATTATTGTTTTATTTATTTGAAAACCAATAGCCTTAATTTATTTCAAGTAGAAATATCACATCTTCTGAAGTGTGTTTTTTTATGCTCACTTTTTTTCGTATCTTTGATATGCTTATTCATATAACTACATGTTGTTAGAGGATTTTTTGTTGGAAGTGAATGAACGGTTGTTAAAGCATCAAGAGTTGGTGAATTGATCAATAAATATAGCCAAACACAATCTTTTTTTTGTGTTGTTGTGGATGCTTTTACCATCATTCTTGAACTGTGCTATGATATTAACCGCATCTGACGTTAAATTTAACATTACAAAGTGACCAGCCCCGCGGCGAAGCGCGGTTCAAAATTCTAGTTGATATTTTAAAATGATAGATTAGTTAATTTAAAATTTAAAATAATATATAAAATTATTTTTATGTGTATGTTATAATTTTTTGAAAAATTAAATCAATTAAAAAAATTTTAAAAACTGAATATTTATTAATATAAATATATTATTTTCTTGTTTTTAAATATTGAAACACAACCTGATCCCCTGAAAATATCAGCTGGTTTTTTATGTTCATCTCCATGAACATCTTTTTTAAAAAACAAACCCCACAATAAGAGAGTGTCATCACAGCTGGTTTTTATGCTCCAAAAGCATAAAAAACTGAAGCCATTGGAGATGCTCTTATGTGTCGTTTGTTGTCTGAAAAGGAGGAAAAGATGCATCCTAAAAATGGGTTTGTTAAAGGTGTTAACTATAAAGGAATCTAAACCGGTTATTCACTTGGTTTCAAGGTCCGTTTTTTTTAAATCATTTTCGCATTGGCAGTTTAGGTATATTCAAACCATACCAAACGATTTGGCTTACATTTATATTTATAACCGGCCAGAAAAATGAAGTGTTCAATAAAACTTTGAACTATGCAATGTTTTTTTTTCTATTTCACTTGGCTTTTAATTATTGTAATCTTGAATTATACTTATGATTTTGTTTTTCTATAAAAATAACATACAAGATCGGTTTGTAAGCAGTATGAATACTAGAGATTGCTATGAATTTTTTCTATAAGAAAAAGTTAAGTTTAAAGCTGAATATATGAAGTTTTCACTTAAATTTCGTTTGAAATTAGTATTTTGACATACATACAAAGAACTACGTGCATGTGTTTAAGGCTTCGTTACCTTGATTCTAGCTAGAAGTTAAAAAATAAAAGTTATTGTCCATTTTTAACTCTTAAAGGTTATGATATTGGACAAGTTAGGAAGTTTGTTTTTAGTTTATTGGGGCCTCCAAAAACTCCTTTAACATGAATGTTGACAGTCTCAGTAATAACGATATGATTGTCAAATACTTAAAAAACAAGTTCTATCAAATGGGAACGTTACATTTCTCAGAACCTCATGTATGATGTATGGGATATGTTAATTTTTGTTGGTGCAAATGACATTAGGAAACTTCGTGAACAATAGATGGTGTTTGTTCAAATGTGATGCATGTAAGATAGTCTCCTCGTAGGTTTATAAAGTTTATTAAGTAAAAAATTTTACTCGAATAAAATGTGTTTGGATGGAAGCTGACATCAAAATAAGTTTGACAAATACTGAGATGATATAGATGAATTAATTTGTTAGTGCTCATCGCTTGATCCAAGAGCTAAGTTCATTCATCTTGATGTCATTTAGTGTAATATGTATCAGGTTTTAGATAAATAATTTTGCCATTACCACGGTACTGCAACGGTAACTGTATTCGTCATATTCTAACCATAAAAACACTTAATTTTTAATTTAAATCCGTTTAAAAAAACTTAAGGAGTGGTGAGTGATAATTTTTAATTAGTTGATAATGGAATCTAAAAAAGAAAATAAACTAACTAAATAAAAATATTTGTTAGTGCTCATCGCTTGATCCAAGAGCAAAGTTTATTCATCTTGACAATTTATTTTTTGAGGTGGGTAAATCAACCTTCCAAAAAAACAACTAACCGCCCCAAAAGAAACAAAGGGCTTGTATAATTATACCTTGCACATATATAGTTGTATTATATATACTTAGCCAAAGGCTTGTACCCTAAACATACTTGTATACATAACTATTGAATCTCAGTAACCCTTCTCATAAACAGACATGTTTGTAAGTATTTGCATATTTGGTTCAATGCATATCAGCGTATGAAACTTTCTTCGTTAAAATCAGTTAATATATTACTACAATCTATATAAAAAGATTATTATCCCACCACGAAGCGCGGTAATATCTCCTAGTTACAACTATTTGCTGAAATAATCTAATCTACACAATTCTAATAATCACAATTAAAGAATATAGCCAAATTAAAAAAACCTAAACATTCTTGTAAAAGAAAAAAAATACAAAACATTTAAATACTCAAAAAGTTAGTTCATGTAACGAGATACTGTGAACCATAGTTTCGTCCCATATCGACCAGAGGATGAACTTACAGCTGCTTCAAATATTGGTGATGGGTGTTGTTGATCGTCCCTTCGGGGACATCCGATAAAATTGGAACGATACAGAGAAGATTAGCATGGCCCCTGCGCAAGGATGACACGCACAAATCGAGAAATGGTCCAAATTTTTTTTTTAATCACTCCTTCATCGTCTCCATCGAAACCCTAGTTTTCGTTGTTTGATTTTTGGTTGATTATGGTCCAGATCTGTTCAAATTGATGGAATAGAGGTGGATGTTGGAGGTATGCATTAAAGCTTCAATCTTGAAAGCTATATTGGGTCTGTATGTTATCGCATGTCTTGATTTGTCTCCAACTCAGTTTTGTACTTCATTGTTCTGTGTAAATTGGTTTTCTTAGCTAATCTTTTTAACTCAATTGGGGCTTTTGAAAACTTTGTAATCTGAATGCTATAAAGATGTCAAATTTTCATTCCATATGTGCAAAGAAGAGTCAAATACATTGAAAATCTCTCTTTAATGTAATTATGTTGGTATTATGCTACCACTACATTCATATTTACTACCTGCAACTTCAAGTTACTGGTTTAACCATAAATTGCCATGGCTTGCGAGTATTGTTGTGAATACTATACTTTCTCTGCAAAGAATTAGATTTGTAATAAAAAATCTGTGGAGGGATTGGAACTTGTCAAAGTAATTGGAATTTATGATGTATGTTGTTGACAAAATGATTCCCCAAAATGCAGATCATTTTACCCTAAATGCTTCTGTATGATCGTGATAAGATCTAGCGTGGTTTTTGGCATCACGAAGTTGAGCGAGGGCATCGGACTTTAGGAAGCGGGGGTAGCTGTTTTTGTATTTCTGATTCATGGCTGCCTTTACATGACTTTCTCCTAGAACAAGCTCCTCCAACCACCTCTGCTTGTTGCCTCTAGACCTTTCGACTTTGAGAATCTGCAAACATATTTTAGCCTTATTTTGTAGATATGAGGATGAGGATAATGAAGATGATTTTGATTTGAGTGATGCATCATTTGAGGGGCCTGGTGAGTTTAGTAAATCTATCCCTTAGCCACTTATATATCCTATTTCTGATTCATGATGGTTTGTGTATGCCTTCAAATGGTTGTTTATGGTTTGGGTTATGTTCTGTTCTGTTCTCTAATGGATGATGATGATTCGCCTCTTTCTTTTTGTTTCTGTCTGTTAAGAGGTTTATTTTTTATTTGTCCGAAAATGTTCAGAAGGCTCTGAAGTCAGTTACAGTTGGGGCTGCTACTCTGTTCATCCTGCATGAATATGCCCATTAGTCATAAAACTGCTGGTTATGGTTCTTAATTGCTATTTGATCAAGTTGCTAGTATTTTCAGATGTGTATTTTTGATTCTACTGACGTTGCCGTTTATTATATGCTGTTTGCTGCTACTATGACCAATCTGTGTCGGAAAATTCTGATTATATCTTCCTGGAAAATTCTGATTACTCCTGTGGTATATTTTAATTTCCAGGCTTGTCTTAAAAGAATGATGGGAAAGGAAGTCCAATGTGTAGCTTGCTGCCAGATGCCACTGTCCAGAGCTTAGCATTTATGGTGCGTTAAATGAGGATGGTAACGAACTTACTAACACAGACAAAAATAACTAGATTAAAACACTCGTTACGGATGTTTCTTTTGTTAATAACAAAAACGAACCTGATGATATGTATTTTCTGGATTGTAAAACGAAGTCTAGCTAAAGTAATTGTGCTCTCATGTCTCCTTAAGGGAGGTCATGGGTTCATAACCCTCTCATTTTTTATGACTTTTGATTTCTATTATCAAAGTATCTATCGAAGACCTGTTATATATTTGTATGTAACTCTTTATTAGACCAATTTAATAGAAAGAAATTCATATAAGAAATGGTAATTTAACTTGTCATTCTTATCATGGCCTGATGTATAGGAGGCTAAATAGGTGGGTTGAGTAAATGTGCCTCCAAAATGCAGTAAACATATCATCTTTCATAATCAAAGACAATTTATTAATCTTTAAGTTAATAAGTTAGATTAAATTGTGGATTTGCTATGGAAGGGTGAAGTAGTTAATTTAAAAAGCTTATTGTGATAGAATCGGCTGCTAATAATTTAGAAACAAAATTGGCTGGATGTTTGTTTACTCGCTGATATTGTTATGTGTGAATGTTAATCTGCAAGTTATCACAAGTTGAGGGACTTGATATGTCTATTTTGTATTCTATATGGGTTAGACTGTTATTAGTTTGTTAATTGGTTGTTAACTAGAGGGTTAATAAAAGTGGGAACGAGAGTGAAGGAGTAGTAGTTTTTCTTCTTTGATATATACATTTTTCCTTTGTATCTGTAATTGAAGTCTTGAATCAATCGAATACAAGTGTGAATTATTCATTGTCTTTGGTGTTGAGTAAACTACAACAATTGGTATCAGAGCCGGATTAGGGCTCAGTCGGTGAAGACGAAGGGAAGAAAGATCGATTGAAAGAAGTAGAAGTGAACATGGTGTCTACAACCAAGTTTGAACTGGAGAAATTTGATGGAAGAAACGACTTCGGACTGTGGAGGCTAAAGATGCGAGCCCTATTGGTCCATCAAGGGGTGGTCGACGCACTCGCCGGGGAAGCCAAGTTACCGGAGACATTAACCGACAAGGAGAAGAAGGATATACTTCAGAAGGCACACAGTGCCATCATCTTGAGTCTGGGAGATCGAGTACTCCGGGAGGTCTCTAAAGAAACTACGGCAGCCGGAGTATGGTCCAAGTTAGAAAGCCTCTACATGACGAAGTCTCTTGCTAATCGCCTCTACCTCAAAAAGAGATTGTATACTTTCCACATGAGTTCAGGTAAAACCCTCGATGATCACACTGATGAATTCAATAAGTTGATTCTAGACTTAGAGAACATAGAGGTCACAATTGAGGATGAAGATCAAGCGATTCTGTTCTTGACATCACTTCCACAAAGCTTTGAACACTTTGTAGATACGCTCATGTATGGGAGAGATACTTTAACCATGGACGAAGTGCTTGCTGCACTAAATTCCAAAGAATTAAAGAAACGGACTGATGTGCAAGATGAAGCCGGTGATGGTCTATTTGTGAGGGGGAGGCCTGAACAAAGAAGTTTCAAGGGTAAGAATGGCTCAAGGTCGAGGTCAAAGTTCAAGAGGAGATGTTATGTCTGTCAATCAGAAAAGCATCTAAAGAAAGATTGTCCAGAAAGAAAGAAGAAGAGGAGTGACACTCACTTTAAAGGTGTTCAGGGGAACAACTCCCCGGAGAGTTCATTAGATGGCTATGAAAGCTCAGATGTGCTAATGGTGACTAGTGGACCCAAAGATGATAAATGGATCCTAGACTCCGGGTGTTCATACCACATGACTCCACACAAAGGTTATTTTAGGAGCCTTGAGGAGAGAGATATGGGCACTGTTCAGTTGGGTGACGACAGGCCTTGCCAGATTAAAGGGCAAGGTTTGGTTGTTCTAAAACTAAATAGTGAGACTGAGGTGGAGCTCACCAATGCCAGGTACATACCAGACTTGTCGAGGGATTTTGTAACATCTTGTATTTTTCCTTCCGTTAATTAAATGTTAACGTCGTTTATTCTTATAAGGACCATTGTTGCCATTCTTAAAACTTATGGGTTATTTATGCTTGTTTTTTAGTTTGACTGCAATTCTTAAAATTGAAAGATTATAACTTAATTATTTTGAACTTAATATTAAATAATATTAATATTTCTAATAATAATAATAACGATTATAATAATAATAATAATGATAATAATAATAATGGAAGTAATAATATATAAATATTGGTAAGTTATAAAAAAAAACTTAGATTTTAATTAAGTTTAGGGGGCCTATTTGTAATTTAGAAACTTTAAACATTTAAGTTTGCGCATAAAATGTTAAAGGCTAAACCGCAGGGACCAATTGTGTAACTTATTAAAACTCAAACCTCCCACCTTTTTTTAAACCCCGCAAATCCGGCCACCTTTTTCCGGCCAGCTCCGGCCAACCCTTTAAACCACTAAAATGTGACGATTTTGTTCCAAAAACCGTTCCAAGACCTTCTGGAACCTACCTCGAACTTGAATGCAGCTCGAAATCGAATTAAAACATCGGTTAGTAAGCTCAATCGAGAGCATAACCGAAGATTTAAACATCATAGCCGTTCGAACATTAATTCTCAATAATAATCTAATTAACTCAACATAAACAACCATCTAGAAACCTCTATACGAATACCACCCTCAATTCCATCTGAAACAAACTTAATCATCGAGTTCCCTCATCACCTTACGTCGCGACCTGTAACTTGATCGAACCCCACCTTCAGTACGACATCATCACAAATTGACAGAGGGCTTTCGTTTCTCATCCTTTGTTGAAGCTAAACCTGCAAACAATTGGCTTATCATCAACCAAATCGCCTGGAATCAATTCTCTACAGTCGCGGCTACCTTTTATTTTGCATTCTCGAGTTCTATCATCATCCAGGTAAATTAAACAAGGTCGCAACCTCGATTGTACCTAAGGAGCAAAAGCCCTATGATCTTTAACGTTATCAATGATGTTTTGATCTTCAATTTTACTTCACATCGAACTAGGGTTCAACCGGGTTGGGGACATTCTGGATCAAGAGTTTTTAAGAATTAAGGGTCGAGACTTAGCACGGCCACGACCCTTAGTCCACTGGTAACGCACACGCCCCATAAGCCGGAGGTCCCCGGTTCGAATCTGGGGAACCCCACATTTTTGTTTTAGGGCTTTTTGGTCTTTAAAATAAATTCAAAAAATTCTTAAAAATTATAAAAAATTATTTTATGAACTTTACTTATTTTAGAAGACAATTAAATAAATTCTGTAAATTATTCGTATTCTTTTTATACTCTAAATTAATATTATAATTAGCTTATTTTTATAAAGAAATTGGACTTTAAATAATAGTTTAAATTACTAAATTATTATCTGTACAACCATCATCAAATGTATATTATTGTTTAAATGGTGATTATTTTAAAAATTATCAAGATTTGTTCAAACTTATAATTAAATTTTATTACCAATGATTTCTGTTACTTTTCTTTATACTAAAATGCTCAAATAGTATATTTTATTTGAATCAAAACTTAATTAATTATTTCATTTCGTGTAATTTAGATAATAAAACCCATAAACACCAAATTGAAACCTTAGTCTTCAATTAATTCGTTGAACTTATTATTTAGACGTTAAACCTTGTAAATATTTATATTTAGGTGCCTTGAGACGGTTTACGTTGGAACGACGCATATTAATTTCTTATTAATCATCAATTATATATTTATTGATCAAGTGAGTATTTCTATACCCCTTTTGCTTATTTTTACACTTTGGGGTGAAACATGTTACCTTATGACTATTGCACTTGTAAACTCATTTGAATCTTGTAAACACTTGGGCAATTCACCTCGTTTGTTGTGGTTAGTTGAACTTTAGTAATTACCATGTGATGACTATTATATGTACAATCATTAACTATTGCTAGCCTGGCGACGTCATAGATCTATGGGCCTGACAAGCCTGCTTGGTTAATCCAAGTACACTTAGCTAATCGTATAATCTTGTAAACTTGTAATCTTGTAAACTGTCAAGGTTTGATTGTTACATTTGTCATACATCCCTAGTTACTTTGCTCACTAACTTATGACATGAATTGCCATCTTTTATATATATGTATGTATGAAAACTATGGAAATTTCACCAACGTTATGTTAACCCCTTTATTTTTAACATGTTTCAGGAAAAGCTCAAGTTTGATTTCATCTTTAAAGTTTACACACATCTAGGATTGGACCAAGATTAATAATTGAATTGTTTTAGATTATTTCATCTTATGTTATCTTTGTTTTCCTATTTGAAACTTATGTTTGTAATTTGCATTTGAAACTTATGATAATGATATTTGGATTAGATGATAGCGTTATGTGGCTGTGAACAATCTTAACCCTCACATCTCGACGATTCCGCCGTCAAGATTGGGGTGTGACAGATTTGATATCTCTTGGAACCTTTGAAAGGGATGGGTACAATGTTAGCCTACGAAGTGGGAAGGCCAAGGTAGTGAAAGGATCAATGGTTGTGCTCTCAGGAACAAGAGGTGAGAATAACATTTACTTGTTGGATGGGAAAGTGCAGGGAGAAGCCAACAATGTAGCAAGTTCAAAGGAAATGCATGAGGCTGTGCTTTGGCACAACAGACTTGGTCACATTAGTGATCAAGGCCTAATTGAGTTACAGAAACAACAAGTTCTCGGTTCCTTTAAGGGACATGGTGTTGGTTTTTGTGAACACTGCATACTAGGAAAAGCTCATAGAGTCAAATTTGCAAGAAGCATCCAAAAGTCATCTGGTGTTCTTGATTATGTTCACTCTGATCTATGGGGGCCATCTAGAACTAAATCAAAAGGGGGTGCCAGGTATTTCCTATCCATCATAGATGACTTCTCAAGAAGAGTTTGGGTAGTGATTATGAAGCACAAACATGAGGCATTTGGGAAATTTAAAGAATGGAAGGTTATGGTGGAAACCCAAACTGAAAGAAGGGTAAAGAAGCTGAGAACCGACAATGGTCTTGAATTCTGCAACAAGGAGTTTGATCTTTTTTGCAGGCATCATGGTATAGTAAGGCATCATACTGTACCAGGAACACCACAACAGAATGGCCTTGCAGAAAGAATGAATAGGACCCTGCTGAATAAGGTAAGGTGCATGTTACTTAGTTCAGGGTTGCCCAAGGAGTTTTGGGCTGAGGCTGTGGTGACTGCCTCTTACCTTATAAACAGGTCACCATCTACAGCACTTGAAAAGAGAACTCCTATGGAAGCATGGTCTGGTAGAAGGCAGGCTTATGGGGAATTAAGGGTGTTTGGATCACTAGCATTTGCACATGTCAAGCAGGATAAGTTAGATGCTAGAGCTATCAAGTGTGTGTTTATAGGGTATCCTGAGGGGGTTAAGGGATACAAACTCTGGAGGATGGATGGAGGCACTCCTAGGGTCATTGTAAGCAGAGATGTAGTTTTTAAAGAGGATGTCTTTTATAAGGACATTATAAAGGGTGTTGGTGAGCCTAAAGAGGATGTATCTATGGGTGATAAAGGGGTTCAACTTGAGGTGGAGCTGGATACTCAGGATGTGAGTATTGAAAGGCCTTGTCACAAGGATATAGAAGCTAGCCAACATGATCCTCAGCCAAGTGTTGCATTAAATAGACCTCGAAGGAAGATTCTATAGATATAGATCAGGTGATGAGCTATCAGCTTTTGTTTTCATGGCTGCAGAGATGGAGAGTACTATTGAACCCTTGTCTTTTGATCAAGCCATGGTGTCAAGTGATAGAGATCAGTGGTTGAAGGCTATGAATGATGAAATTCAATCACTACTCAAGAATGAAACATGGAAGTTAGTAGATAGGCCTGAAAACCACAAGATTGTGTCATGCAAGTGGTTGTTCAAGTTGAAAGAAGGGATTCCTGGTGTTGAGGGGCCGCGGTATAAAGCTAGATTGGTGGCTAAAGGTTTTACCCAAAGAGCTGGTATAGACTACAATGAGATCTTCTCACCTGTAGTCAAGCATTCCTCTATAAGAACAATCCTTTCAATGACAGCTACTTCCAACATGGAGCTTGAGCAGTTGGATGTAAAAACTGCGTTCTTACATGGCAACTTAGAAGAAAGAATTTATATGGATCAACCTCAAGGTTTTGAAGTAAAGGGGAATGAAAACAAGGTGTGTTTGCTTCAAAGGTCATTGTATGGGTTAAAGCAGTCCCCAAGACAATGGTACAAGCGATTTGATGATCATATGATTTCAAATGGTTTTGTGAGAAGTAGCTACGATGCATGTGTATATTTTAAGGAATACAGGGCTGGTGAGTTCATCTATTTGCTGCTGTATGTTGATGATATGCTTGTAGCTTGTAAGAACTTAAGTATAATACAAGATACCAAGAAGATGTTGATGCAAGAGTTTGAAATGAAGGAGCTTGGTGAAGCTAAGAAGATTCTTGGAATGGAAATTTCAAGGAATAGAGAGGCTGGAGTTCTCAGGTTAACACAAACCTCTTACATCAGGAAAGTTTTAAATAATTTTGGAATGAGCAATAGTAAGTCTGTGCAGTCACCTTTGGCACAACACTTTAAATTGTCTTATAAAGATTCTCCATCTACTTCTGATGAAATTGCATATATGGAGAGAGTTCCATATGCTAATGCTGTTGGGAGTCTTATGTACTTGATGGTGTGTACCAGACCTGACATAAGCTATGGTGTTAGTGTGGTTAGTAGATACATATCATGCCCTGGTAGGCTTCATTGGGAAGCAGTGAAGTGGTTGTTAAGATACCTGAGAGGTACACAGGATGTTGGGTTAACTTTTGGTAATGTGCTGATGCAAGGGAATGTGCTTATGGGCTATGTAGATGCAGATTTTGCAAAAGATATGGACAAGGGTAGATCCATAACAGGCTATGTGTTTACAGTGATGGGTGGAGTGGTCAGTTGGAAAGCCTCTTTGCAAAATGTAGTGGCTTTATCCTCTACTGAAGCAGAATATGTAGCTCTTACTGAAGCTGTGAAAGAAGCTCTTTGGTTAAAAGGGTTTGTAACTGAACTTGGGGTCAGTTGTGGTGATGTAGTGATTTACTGTGATAATCAAGGGGCGGTTCAATTGTCAAAGAATGGAGTTTTTCATGAGAGAACGAAGCACATCAATGTTAAATTGCATTTTATTAGGGATGTGGTGAATGCTAAGGAAGTCATTGTGAATGATATCAATACGGATGATAATGCTGCTGATATGCTTACTAAGTCACTTCCTGGGTCTAAGTTTCATAAGTGTTTGGATTTGCTTAATATTGGTTAACTTGCATATTAAAGGTGGAGAATGTGAATGTTAATGTGCAAGTTATCACAAGTTAAGGGACTTGATGTGTCTATTTTGTATTCTATATGGGTTAGACTGTTATTAGTTTGTTAATTGGTTGTTAACTAGAGGGTTAATAAAAGGGGGAATGAGAGTTGAAGGAGAAGTAGTTCTTCTTCTTTGATATATACATTTTTCCTTTGTATCTGTAATTGAAGTCTTGAATCAATCGAATACAAGTGTGAATTGATCTTTGTCTTTGGTGTTGAGTAAAACTACAACATTATGTATTGAAGCGTTAATGGATAAGATTCTCAAAAGTTGCTAATAAGTTGATCGATAACATGTTTACACGACAAAGTGATCACTTATAGCAAGTTACATGTATACGTTTTATGGAGGTCGTGTGTTGCTTTCGTGCTGAATAATTGTTTCATTCTATGGAAGAAGCGGAAAATCTATAGCTTGGTAAATTATTGCTTTCACTTGTCGAAAATTATAAACGTTTCCATTGCAATGTGCGGCAGCATCGCCTAGTTGATATAGATGTGAAAGCGTACGGGTATGATTATATAAGTGTATCAGAAATAGTGTATAAAAAATAAAATTATTGCTTTTGTGGTTTCTATATAGTATATATTATATGTATAAGAACAAGGATGAACTCCCCTCTATAACTTTAAATAGTAAAATTACCATAAGCATAAGGGAATGTTACCCTTGCTCAAATATGTGAATGTATCGTCGTGAACATGTGCAATGATAATGCAACACGTGTTAATGGTAGTTTTATTACGAGTTTATTTCTTGTGATGTGATTTAAACGTGTCTGTAAATAACGTCATGTGAAAAGATCCAAGAGCACAGTTAATCAAAAAGATTAAATCAAGAGTAAATTACAAATATTGTTCTTTAAGTATTACTAAAATTACGGATCTTATCCTTAAACTTTGATAATTACATTGGATATCCTTTATTTGGAAAATGGTCACACTTTTCGTCATTTTCACTAACTGAAGTTAAATATTTCTGTTAAGTTTATGGTAAATGATATTTTTGCCCTTCTCTTTTAAAGGACAAAGTATGTAACTTATACTAATTATATATTTTCTTTCTTTTCTTTTTTCTTTTTTTTCTCATCACTTTTATTTTAAAGCTTATCTTAAATCTAATTAATAAATTAATTTTAATTGTAAAAAAATTAATTTCATTTATTGATTTTTAATATATTACAATTTTGTTATCTGCGAAGTTTTGTTAAGTACTTTTATGCCAGAACAAATAAAAATTAAAAAACACCTAACAGTTTTCTAAAAATAAAAATTACATAAGTAAAAATACAATTTACAGAATTTAATGAAATATAATTTATTAAAACACAAATGGGTTTAAATAACACTGATTAATGAAAAATTTAAAGAACACCAAATAGTTTTTCACTAATATATTATTTTATTTCTTTATGTTTTTATTTACTTAACTTTTCTAATAAACATTTTTGTTTTATAAACTTATCTTAAATATTATTAATTAATTAATTTAAATATTTTATTAAATTCAATTTATTTATAGATTATTAAATTATTTGATGTTTTTATTTGTTTATTTTAGTTATTTCACATTATATAAAAATTAAACTAGTAATCGTTTTGTTACACCATCGCTTTTTAACCCTTTAGGTATAAAAATTTAATCTATATGAAACAGTTTGTTTTACATATTATATTAGAAACCTATCAAATATCGTATAAAGTTGGGCCATGACTATTTATTTTTTAGTTATAATTATTATATGTTAGGTCTTATATATAATTAGGCTTTGCTTAATATATAAAGTCTTTAGTTGTTCTTATTGTATAGTTTGCTTCCGTTTAAATTGTTAGTGGTTTATGTTTGATTTATAATAATTAAACCCATTAGTAACCGTTTAAAAGAACCCAAAATAATAGTGCGTTTAATAAAATTACATTCGTGTTTTTGTTTAAATTAAAACTTCAGATTAGTTGTTTGGACTTGTCACTATAGTGAACTTTTAGATGGATTGGTCACTATTTTTTTAAAAAAAGAGTTAGATAAATGTTAAAAGTCAAATCGAAGCCACAACCCGACGTGTAGAACAACCCACGGACCCATGTTGTCACCCTATTTTCTATTTTTCTAAAATTGATTGGGCAAATAATATTTTAACACCTCACAATATATTTTTTAGTTTTTAATTAGCATACTTCAGGCTTGAATTTTTTCCCCGGTCTTTTTGCTTCTTTTATAGAAAAATTTAATACATAATCTTTTTATTTTTTCTAAACATTTTTATAAAAATCTTATTGAAAATGGATTTTTTAAAAATATATTTTATTATAAAATAAATATTAGCCATCCGATGAATGTTTTAAAATAGAATAGTAATTTATTATATATTTTAATGTAATAAAAACTAATCATAACTCATAATTGAATGATTAAAAATAACTAGTTAATAGTATTTAAGATAAGGGGCTGTTTGGCAGCCTCTTAATCAGCCTCTTAATGGTTCAGATGTCTGAATGGTTCAGCACTTAATGGTTCAGACTGTTTGTTTCGCAAGCAGATATCTAAATGGTTCAGACATTTGCCTCCGAATGGTTAAGCATTATACTAGTGCTGAATGGTTAAGAGGTCTAATGCTGAATGGTTAAGACCTCTTATCTGAATTGGTCAGACATTTGCATTTGAATAGTTAAACGATATGATACCTCTTAATGGTTCAGACCTCTTAATGGTTCAGCACTTAATGGTTCAGACCTCTTATTGGTTCAGCACTTAATCATTCAGAAGTTGTCAAACAGCCTCTAAGTATTTAGAATAAAAAAATGGTTAAAAATAAAGAATTAATGAAAATTAAAGTTAATAAAATAAGCACACAAAATAATGAAAATAAAAGATATATAAAAATTACACATTTTGTTCTTTGGTCAGGGGCAAAATGGGTATTTACATAAATATACAGAAAAAGTTAACTGCTGTTAGTAAAAAAGACAAAAAACGTTACAGTGCTCAGATAACCGGTTGTGTAATGTAAGGTGTCTATCACCTCACATAACCGGTTGTGTAATGTAATACTTAAGAGATATATTGTATGAAGTAGGAATTTCAACATGTACATCCATCTGCAAGATATTGATATACATGTGTGTGTTTATTCCTAATCCATGTAACAATATTTTGTTCTATAGTTGGAATCGAACTTGACATAATATTGCTCAGAATGATAGGATGAATTTTATCACAATCAATGAGTTTGTTTAGACTTAACAAATGCAAGATCAATCATATTTTAACCTTTATGTGTCGCTTGTAGTTTGAAAAGGAGGAAAACGAGGCATCCTAAGAAGTTTCAATGTCATTTTTTTGAAAGGGAGAATTTCATATATACCCCTACAAACTTTAAAAATATCATATATATCAAACAATTTAAAAATCTACGGAGAATTTCATATATACCCATACAAACTTTCAAAATATCATATATATATATATCCAGACAAAAATTTTATATATCATATATGCCCCTAAAAATTTATTAAATATCATATATACCTTACAAAACTTTTCAAATATCATATATACTCAAACTAACATTAAAATATCATATATACTATACCCCTGGAAACATTTCGAGATATCATATGTACCCGTAGAAAACTTCTGGTCATTAATGATGTGTGTTTATGTAAGTCTAGGCAGTCAGTTAAGTGTGAGTAATCGGTTGAATGGTCCTCAATGATGTGTGTCTGTTTTATGCATTTGTCCTTTGAACTTTTGTATGTTTTGGTAAGTTTAGGAAGTCATTTGAATGTTAACTGCACAATGGGGCTAGCTATTGTATGTTTTGGTAGTGGACAACAATGAAGTATCTTAATTATATACCATGTATGTTTTATCTATTTGTACCATTTTGATTAATTAGGTAACTCAGGTAGTAGTTAGAGTTCATTCCTAAAACAAAGTAACAGTAATTAGAAGATAAACTTGCATATCATTTCATTACAACATTGCTAGTATAATTCATTCCCAAAACAGGGTAACAACACTTACAAAACAATTTTGCTAATCATATCCAAAATACTCTACTTTGAACCTTACCGATAAACTAAATAACAAACAACAAACTAACAAACCTTACAAACATACCCAACTAATTATTAAACATAGATCTTTCCTGTGACAATCGACTTTGAGCTTTACCACTTCATTTTCAAGGTTCTTTTTTTGAAATTCAATAGGTTAGGAATGATTTGTTATGCTCGATCACACATGGGGGGGGGGGGGGGGGGTTCAACCCAAACAAAGAATTTACACCTTGATCGCTAAAACAAAAACAAATTTTTCTGAGTAACAATGAAACTGACCAAAAATAAATTTATGGTTTAGAAACTTACAAATTGGGGGCAAGTATAAAATCGTCGTCCTGGATTAGTGTTCTTCCATGAAGTTTGCATTGTTGCAGGTCTACCACATTTACAAACCATCATTGTAGCAGATGAAGATGATCTTGAAGGAGGAAGACAGAAGAAACAATAGAGTTTGATGTAGAAGAAACATGAATAAATATGACATATTTTCAAGTAATGATAATAATACCCTCACGTTTTTTGCACGTGATGGGTGTTCTCAGTTAAAATCTAACGATAGTTAGTACTAATACCTAAAGGTGTTACAAAAAGATAAACACAATACCTTAAATTGTTACAAAAACATTTAGTACTTAAATCTGTTATTTTGGATAAACCACAAGGACCATTTGTCTTTTTAATTTAATTTTTTAATAATCGTTACACATGACAAGAGATAATATATTTTCAAACACCGTTCAACATGTCAAAAGTCAAATCCTTCGTAAATCTCACAAACTCTTAAAATAAATAAACGAAGTTTAAACTTACCCTAAATGTAACCACGTTAATCTTAATAACCACCAATTTGAGGTGATAACTAAAAACTATGTGCTGGAATAATCTAATCAACATAATTTTGATAACCACAATTAATATAACAAAATTAATAAAACCTAAAAGTTTAAAAAAATACAAAACATTTAAATACTAAAAAAGTTAGTTAATGTAACGAGATACTGTGAACCATAGTTTCGTCCCATATCGACCAGAAGATGAACTTGCAGCTGCTTCAAATGTTGGAGGTCGAAGAAGATGATCGTCCCTTCGGGGACATCCGATAAAATTGGAACGATACAGAGAAGATTAGCATGGCCCCTGCGCAAGGATGACACGCACAAATCGAGAAATGGTCCAAATTTTTTTTTTCTTTCTTCAATCAATCCTTCATCGTCTCCATCAAAACCCTAGTTTTCATTGTTTCATTTATGGTTGATTATGGTCCAGTTGCGTTCAACCATCGTTTTTTCCTTCATTGTCTTCAACGAAACCCTAGTTTTCGTTATTTGATTTGTATGTTATGGCAGATGTCTTACTTCAGTTTGGTGCTTCATTGTTCTGTATTTTTTGGTTTTTGTAGCTGATTTTTATTTAACTCAAATTGGGGGTTTTGAAAACTTTTTAATCTGCAAGAAACAGTGATGCCAATTTTCATTGCACATTGCAAACAAGGCTTTTAAATTCATTCTATTATGTGGATACTATGCTACCTGTACGTTCATGTTTACTACTTGCAGCTTCAAGATCCTACTTTTTTAATCCTAAATTGCATGGCTTGCAAGTATGTTGTGATTACCATCCATTTTGAAGGAAATGCAATCTGTCAAAGAATTAGATTTTCAGTTAACAAATTTATCCAAGGAATTGGAATTCGAAGCGATTGGAACTTGTCAAAGTAATTGGAATTTATGCTGCATTTTGTTTATAAAATAGTTATGTTTGGTTTGTACGTTTGGTAAAGGAATTGGAATATGGTGGTGGCATTGGCAGCATTGTGGGTGGGTGTGGGGGTGCCAATGGGCTGATGTTGGATGGTTGTTGTAGTTGTGGGAGTGGTGACAACGGTGGTGGCGGTGGTGGTGAGGGAGTGGGAGGTTTCAATTCCATATATTGAGTTCCTTCACTATCTGGAAGGTTTGACTTCTGAATGATATGCAACACATATAATTCTTCTGCACTATGATCAGATGTATGCGTGCCAAAACTAACCCAAATACCCAATTTTGAGTCATTTTGTGTCACAGTTCATATTTAACAGGTTGGGATGCTCCAATGATCATGTAAATTCTGAGACGGGTCAGTATAGGTGCTGGTGTAAAATTGAGGAAGGTTAGAATGTGCGGCAATTGCTTTCACATGAATGGTAAGTGTGGCATCAGTTTGAGAAGGGGAAATGTACCTCACAATGCAGATTATTTCACCCTAAATGCTTTTCTATGATTGTAGATAAGATCTACCGTGGATTATGGCATCACGAAGTTGAGTGAGGGAATAAACTTTATACAATATCAACTTATTTTCATCCACATAATTGTAATTTGTAGTTATTAGCGAAGGTAGTTGTTTCAATAATTCATGGCAGCAGGTTGATTTCTGATTAATGGCTGCCTCTACAGTCTACATGACTGTCTCCTAATTTAGGCTGGCCTCGACGGCGAACACACTTCTTCTACCGCCTCTGCTTGTTGCCTCTTCTGAATTCACGACTTTGAGAACCGGAAAACATATTTCAACCTTGTTTTGTAGATCTAAGGTTGAGACTTGAGGATAACGAAGAAGGTTTTTATTTGTATGATGCATCATTTGAGGGGTCTGGTGAGTTTAGTAAATAGTCCCCTAGTCACTTATATATATTGGAGCCCTAGAGATTTTTGTTTCAAACGAGAAGTGTTTGAAGTAGTAGAAGATCCAATTAATGTGCTCATGCTCATTTTCTGTGGTTTGGTCTCTTGGTTCTGGTAAATGGCTGTTGATCTTCTACATTTTTGTGCTAGCTGAGATTACTATTGCAGCTCTCTGGTTGCCAGGTAATTCATTTTTGTTATCTGTGCTTTTATGTTGATTTCATCCAAACTGCTGCAGTAGTAGGATTTCTAATTATGCTGGCCTATTGATTATGATGGTCTGTGGTGGTTCTGTTTGTTGCTGATTCAATGGTTTCTGGGTATATTTTGAGCATGTTGAAGCTGCCGTCCATAATATTGTTCAGGTTGTAGTTTCCTGTTGGTTTGTGTATACCTTCAAATGCTTATTTATAGTTGGATTATGTTCTGTTCTCTTTTGAATGTTGTCGATTCGTCCCATTCTTTTTGCTGCTGTAGATTAGAACTCTTCAGTTGGTTAGTTTGGTGCTGCTACTCTGTTTATCCATGCCCATCATTCAGTCATAAAGCTGCTGGTTATGGTTTTTAGATTGTTATTTGATCAAGTTGCTAGTATTTTATAGACTGACGTTTTAAATTCTACTGCCGTTATCGTTTGTTTTAGGATGTTTGCTGCTACTACGACCAATTTGCAACAAATTTTTTTGATTTAATCTGCTGCAAATCTGTCCTGCTCTGGTGGTTGAACGGTTGATGACTGGCTTCTGAACTGGAGTTTGATCCTGCATCTGTTGGGGTTCTAAATGTATGATTGGGACTGTGTTAGATTTGCTGCCATCCAAGGGGGCTGTTGCCTGTAAATCAATCATTTTAAGACGTTTATTTGGCTCTGAACGAGCAGATGATGCTGGTCTTGCACTATTTTTGTCTGAGAGTTTTTGTGTACTACTTTGGTGATATCTGGACTGGCCTAATGCTCCTGTTTGGGCTGAAGATACATGGTTATATGTGGGTTTGGATGTTGATAAAGGTTCTTTATTGTTGCTGTCATTATGACCATTTTGACGCTACTGATTTGGTGTCTTTTGGTGAATTTGAAGCAACACAAGACTTTGTTACTGGTTATGGGCCTAGTTTGAATTTTGTTGGTTCTGCACATTCTGCTACCATTGTGCTGGCTCATGGGAAAGGATGGGTAGAGTTACATTATAAAATTGGAGTATAATTTGCATTCTGAGTAGTATTTGTTGATTCCCTTTTACTTTGTTGTTTTCTTGATGAAATTGTGTTCCTTAAAACTTGTTTTGACCATACTTAAAATACTAGTTCTATCAAATGGGAACATTTTTAACTCTTAAAGGTTAATTGGACAAGTCAGGAAGTTTGTGTTTAGTTTATTAGGGCCTTCAAAAACTCTTTTAACATGAATGTTGACAGTCTCAATAGTAATGATATGACTGTCAAATACTTAAAAAACTAGTTCTATCAAATGGGAACATTTTTACGTGTTAAATTTTTCAGAGCCTCATGTATGATGTATGGGATATGTTAAATTTTGTTGGAGCAGATGACATTAGGAAACTTCATGAACAATAGATGGTGTTTGTTCAGATGTGAGGCATGTAAGGTAGTCACCTCCTAGGTTCATAAAGTTTAGGTAAAAATTTTTACTCAAATAAACTAATGTGTTTGAATGGGAGCTGACATCAAATTAAGTTTGATAAATACTGAGATGATATAGATGAATTAATATATATCAGGTTACAGGAAAATAATTTTGCCATTATTGAAGTTTTATTTAGTCATCTTATAATCCGGTTAGTGTCACACAATGTCGTGAAGATCTTGAAAAGTTTTAAGATGGTAAATCTATTATAATTTATATCTAAAGGTATATTTATTTAGGGGCTGTTTGACAGCATTTGAACCAGCTTCTTAATGGTTCAGATGTCTGAATGGTTTAACACTTAATGGTTCAGATTGTATGTTTCACGAGCAAGTGTCTGAGTTCAGACATTTGTCTCCGAATGGTTAAGCATTATAATAATCCTGAATGGTTAAAAAGTCTAATCCTGCATGGTTAAGGCCTCTTAACTTAATAGGTCAAACAATTGCCTTTGAATATTTAAGCGATATACTAGCTCTTAATGGTTCAGACCTCTTAATGATTCAACTCTTAGGGGCTGTTTGGCAACTTCTGAATGATTAAGTGCTGAACCAATAAGAGGTCTGAATCATTAAGTGCTGAATCATTAAGAGGTCTGAACATTAAGAGCTAGTATATAATTTAACTATTCAAAGACAAATGTCTGACCAATTTAGATAATATGTATTAACCATTCAGCATTAGACCTCTTAACCATTCAGCATCAGTATGATGCTTAACCATTCAGAGGTAAATCTCTTAACCATTCAGACATGTGCTCGCAAAACAAACAGTCTGAACCATTAAGTGCTGAACCATTCAGACATCTGAACCATTAAGAGGCTGATTAAGAGGCTGCCAAACAGCCCCTTAATGTTTCAGATTTTTTATTGTTTTAACATTTAATCATTCAGAATTTATCAAACAGCCCTCAATGTTAATCCTGGGATGTAAAAAACTAGATTGGAATCATGAAAGTAGCTTAGAGACATACAAGTCAAAGAAACATAAGCAGTTGACGTAGATTAACCACAACATATTGTTGAGATTTATTTATTTGTTTTGAATTTTGAATAACTCTTCAGTGGATACTGGATTACAACACATCTACGAGCTCACACGCGTTTAAAGCGAGACATGCGTGTATTAACAATAAATAGATGAATAAAGATAATGTTATAAATATCATTTATTGTGATTATCAACAATTATATAGATAGACTCTATTATAGATATGTTTATCATGTTATTCAAATGGTTGTTGGAGTTATGAAATAATTAAGTTTTCTACTCCTATAAATATCTCCATTGTATCTTATTTGTAGAGACACCAATCAATAATATAAACATCTCTCCCTCTATCTTTCTTCTCATGTTATTGTTGCTATTAGGCTAGTTTCACAACACGTTATCAGCACGAGATTCTATCGATTCATATTCGTAAAGTTTTAGCGAACAAAGTTCTCACAAAGGGTATGTCATCGTTTTTCGTCAAAGTGTATTCAATCACTTCGTTGTACAAGTAAGTTTTATTTTGATTCCCCGTATTTATAATATAACTTTTCATCAATTCGCATTCTATTTTCTTACATTTTTTAATGTTAATATCTTTGTTATTGACTTTGAAACTATCACATACATAATTAATAATCAATGTCAATATATTTCAATATTTGAAAAACATATTTGAA
Organism: Flaveria ramosissima; assembly: GCA_025215565.1. Taxonomy (NCBI): domain Eukaryota; kingdom Viridiplantae; phylum Streptophyta; class Magnoliopsida; order Asterales; family Asteraceae; genus Flaveria; species Flaveria ramosissima. The sequence goes on from CM046046.1 coordinate 65,249,612, forward strand.
GATCTGTTTATGCAGACAACAATTGTTGATGTTCATCTAATATAAATATTTGAGTAAAATATTTTAGTAACATAACTATTGAGTTAACAAGTAATATACGGTATCATTTGTATTCAAATTAATCATATTATAAATAAATTATATTATATGGTGATTTCACAGAAAAATTATATATTTATCCATATATTTTCTAACAAAATCACATATTGTGTTTTGTTTATTGAAAATACAACCCTTTCTCTAATTTAAATTTGATTTGCATTTTATGGCACGTGTATTTAACGAACACGTTTATAAATAATATAATAATATAATGTTGACAACTTGACGTCTTATTTTTCTATGATTTCATAGGAATGAGTTTTTCATGTTGTATATTAAGTTTTAATCATACTTCAGTTTGCAAAAATAAAACTTTAATGTAAACATGAAATATGTTAGCTAATATGATGATACAATTTTTTTAATGGACATGATTTAAAGCTTTTGAAGGTAACGTATTGGTTTTATCTATATGATAATATTTTGTCTTCATGTCAATCTAATTATGTTACTAATTAGCTATAAGTAGTGTAATTAAAAAAAAATTTATGGTAGGTCTAGAAGACCAAATCTATATGAGCTCCGGCAATTATTAGCGCTTGAGGCATGTGTTATATCAAAACTGAAACGTTAATTTATTATTCTTATAAAAATATTATGCTACTTTATTTATCATGAAAAAATAAATAATAAAGGTTTGTTTCATGATTTGTGGCTAACATGTTTCATAATAAGATATCCATTTATTGGATCTTTATAAATAGTTAAAATTTGAGTTTGTATGTCAAATAACATGACTTAGCAAACATATTAATGCTTTTGTTGTTACTCTCACGAATACTTATAAATATATTCATATCATAGTGAGTTCCATTTATTTAAGATAATATGACACTCAAAGTTGCATACTCTTTGAATATTATTATTGATTTATAAAAGGTCGTAAGATTTAAGACCGAAAAGTCTTATATGACTCGGACATATAATTGTTTCTCAATGATGTTATATTATGAAAATATTATTCATGAGAAGCACCGAATGAAATTATTTTTCATTGTCATACCTCAGTATGCTTTGAAGTAACAATATTATCAGAAGAGTATGAAAAGTTTAAAATTATTTCATATCCTTGTGTCCGAGAAAAAAATGAAAACCATTGAGTTTTCCTAAATATACTCTACTCCTTATAGTGAATGTGATATATAATGATTATAAAAAATGTCATGATTACGGACATAATTAATAAATTGTAATGATGATCATTAAATAACGAGATTGACCACCACAGTGGCAAGGGATTGATTGTATGAGAGTATATATATATATATATATATATATATATATATATATATACAAGTATTATCCATAATAGTATGAGGTGATACTACATTGATCTCTCGGTTTTTCTATCTTGTAAGCATGAGAAACAATATGCATATACGATCATAAACCAGAAGTTTATGGATCATGATTATTTACATGACTGGCATGATCGGTTAGACCACATCGAGTCAATAATGATGTGCGAAGTTTTGAAGAATTGAAATATTCTTCTTGATAATCAAGCAAACAATTTTTGCTCTCAATAGAAGTTGATTATTTATCAATTAAAATAGAATATGAATTCTTAGAATTTTAAAAGTGATAAATGATACATATATCCTAATGTGAATACCATTTAGTGTTTAAAATCGATGCATCGTCTAAATGGTTATCAAATTCACAACTTGAAGTTGTATGTTTATGGCTTAGCTAATGAGGTAGCAAGCACATGATTCAAGGTTATCATATCACTTTGGGTAAAACAGTGAGTTTAATTCTCAAAATAATGGTGATTATTGGAATAAGTTTTTAACTTTATATGGCTTAAGTTCATGCACAAATTGCTTTTGTTGAGAATACCACTCAATTGATTGCAAAGCTAATGATCATAAGAGCAAATGTTCATGTTTGTGAACATATTATTTTACATGAAAAAACATTAATTCACATCAAGCCAAAAAGTTGTAATACTTTCTCCCTATTAAAGTTGGGTTTTGGTCAGAAACCAAATAGATCTCATCTGAATTATTTTCTTTTTTGTGCGGTATATATTGCAATGGTTCCACCACAACGCACAAAGATGAGAGTTTAAAGAAAGTTGGGAATATATCATGGGCATACATAATATCTATAATTAAAAATATAGAGCTATTACCAATATATTTGTCCATGGCTCAATTTATTGGTTTATACATTTTGAATAATCAATATTTCCAACATTAGGGGGAGATAAAAAGTAGTTGGATCGTGAAAAGTTGTAATGAATTATCAGTGTATTAGCTTGATCCTCAAACAAATAGATACGAACCAAAAGTTCGAAAGATAATTCATTAGTGAATCAATTACCAGACATAATCATTAACATGTAAAGAGTGACTACGTCACATACACCAACTACTAGTGCTCCAATTAAGATTTATATTTGTAATGAGTCAATGTCACGTCTGAATCGTGATAGACTGGTCGATTCCATGAATAAAAATCCTCGAAACAGGAGCAAGTATAAAGATGGTCAGGTCGAGGTATGATATAAGGGTCTCCTACAGAGACAATAAACATGATGATTCTAGATGAACATCAAATACATGAAAAGAGATCTCAATAAATATATCATGTATACAATACATGGAATCGAAATAAAATCGACGTCGATAATAATGTATATGTAGCGCTTGAAATAATGAAAAAAGATGAGTATCAAGAACTAAAATTTGCCTTTAAATAGAAATGTATAATGATTGGCAAAAATGAACATATGCAAATAAGGCGGAGTTGAATTCTCTAATATGTTGGTTATAAATGAGGTCTTTTGTGCGAATGAATTATTTGAGGAAAATTGATGGTACAAGGAGTTTCGCAAAGACAAATAATATATTACAAGGAGACACATTCTCATGGTGGATGTAATAACGTACCAACACTCCATTAGTCTGGTAGTACAAAGAGAGAATTGATATGCGTAGTATGAATGTCGTGATTTACTCGACATTGAAACTTACATTAAAATGATTAATTGCTATAACATGTAAAGTGAGTTCTCGAGAACATATTATTATATATATTCAGATCTGAATGCATTATGTTTATTGTATATGTTATTGCATTGAATATAACTTGAACTCCTTATGAATTTTCAAAAGCAGTTGAGTCTTTAAAAGGTAATTGAAAACCTTTTAAAGATGTAAATCTTGTGCACCATTAAACACATACAAATGAAATTATATCTGTTAATGATGGTATCTCAATGAATCTATATATAAGAATGGTGTGATATTTATGTTAGAAGTTTATTCTTTACATATGATACAAATATAATGTGTCAAAAGTGAACAGTTTATGTGCCAAAATTCTTGATGATTGTATGCACATAAGTAATTAGTCAATACCGAATAAAGTTTGTGAATGATCATAAATACCGAAAGCATCGACATCAAAACTTCAAGAAATGTGTTATGTAAGTGAATATGTATTAATAGTAGTCGAGGCGAGTGTGATATAATCAACTCGGCAATTATCTCGAAAAGATAAATATTAATTGATGTAGTTTGTCCATGTGCTTTTATAAAAAGAACAACATGAGGTGCATAAATATCATATGATATGGTAATGATATGATTGTATCTTTTCAATGGATTAAGAGAGTTCAAATTATTGAAGGAATAATTTGAAATGAAAGATGAAGTTACAAATTTATGATTTGAGATGTTGAAATAACATTTGTGTTTTATCAGTCAATCAAACTAAATCAATAATATGTTGAAATATTTAATATGGATTAAACTTGTCATTTTAAATATGTTAAAAGGTTTTCCAATCATCATCTTTTATCAAATAAATAAAAAATTATTAATCTTGAAGTTCGTAGTTCATTGCAATGGATATATAATTGTTTCTTTCTAGTTATACACAATTAGATATATTATTTATATTGTATCCAATAAAGAGACAATAAACTATGGTAATTCAAGTATTTTAATATCTACAAGGTATGAAAATATGAGTTTATATTTACTAATACAACAAAACAAGTTTAGTCTTGCAGATGCATGTAATATAACACATCATAATTGTGGATTTTGTGGCATTTATTTATAAAGAAATATAATCGTAGTTTCAATAAAGATCATACGTTATTGATCAACTTCAGTAATTACACATTAAAGGATCAACTGGGGAATCATCAAGTTCATAGAAGATCGGCATTCATCACTTAAAGGATGCATATACAAATGAGGGGGAGTATTATTCAAGTTGCACTCTTTTTCCCTTCACTAAGTTTTGTCCCATTGGGTTTTCTTAGTAAGGTTTTTAACGAGACAATATAGCTGATGCAAACAGGGGGAGTTAATACGCGTTGCACTCTTTTTTCTTAGCTATGGTTTTGTCCCACTGGGTTTTCTTAGCAAGGTTTTTAACGAGGCAGCATCTTCGAACGTATTAAGTTGATAACCAAGGGGGAGTGTTATAAATATCATTTATTGTGGTTATCAACAATTGTATAGATAGACTCTATTATAGATATGCTTATCATGTTATTCAAATGGTTGTTGGAGTTATGGAATGATTAAGTTTCCTACTCCTATAAATACCCCATTGTATCTTATTTGTAGAGACACCAATCAATAATATAAACATCTCTTCATATATCTTTCTTCTCATGTTATTGTTGCTATTAGGCTAGTTTCACAACAGATAATTATTTTTTTCGAATATAGTTACACATGACAAGGATTAAATACCTTTAATATTATTAAACACTAAGTTTAAAATAAATAAACGAAATCCATAACTTTTAACGCACCACGGTTGAACTCACCGTAATTGTAATCATGTTAACCTAAAAGTTAAATAACTAATTTGATCGAGGTAAAAATTTATATAATACTAAATATCAACTTGTTAATAAATCATGGATTGTACCATATGCATAATGGGTTGTACCCATCTTTTTTTAATCTTTAATTATTTTTATTTTAATCCAATACTTTTATATCTTATATAATTTAATCCCAATATTTTTTTTTACTTTCAACTTTGGTCCCCTACATTTCATATTTTAAACATTTTCGTCTTTCGGTCAAAATTTTTGCGAGTTAACACCCTGAAACGTGCATGTATGGTTCAACGTTTTTACGATCATTTTGTCCCCATTTATCTGCCCCATCGCACGTGCTCGTCCTAGATCAACTTACCTTTTGTTCTAGATCTTTTATGTTTCGCCTGCGTGGTTCAACGTTTTTACGTGCACTTTTTGTTCGATTTAATTTTTTTGTTTTTAAATTTTTTTTAATACGAGCTTTGTCAGTATTACTGGTCGTTGACGTGGATGCTGTTTGATATGGTTTTACGCCGCCCGCTGCAACGCGGGGAGCTTAATACTAGTTGTAACTATTTGCAGAAATAATCTAATTGAGATAATTTAGATACACACAAGTAGTAATATAACAAAAATAATAAAACCTAAACGTTTTAAAAAAAAAAAAAAACAATTAAATACTCAATCATTAGTTAATGTAACAAGATACTATGAGATCAGTTTGGTCCCATATCGACCAGAAGATGAAACTATAGTAGCTTCAAATGTTGGAGATCGAAGAAGATGATCGTCCCTTCGGGGACATCCGATAAAATTGGAACGATACAGAGAAGATTAGCATGGCCCCTGCGCAAGGATGACACGCACAAATCGAGAAATGGTCCAAATTTTTTTTAATCACTCCTTCATCGTCTCCATCGAAACCCTAGTTTTCGTTGTTTCATTCATGGTTGATTATGGTCCGGTTTTGTTTAACCATCATTACTTTGTTTACTGTCTTCAACAAAGCCCTAATTTTGGTTTTTTTCCCGTTATTTGATTTCTCCTTGATTATACTCCACTTATGATCAACCAGCGAAGGGATGAAATAGCGATGGACCTTTGACCGGGCATGCATCAAAGCTTCAATCTTCGAGAGCTATAATGTTGAATTTGTATGTTATGGTAGATGTCTTATTTAGTTTCTAACTCAGTTTCGTACTTCATTTTTTGTGTATTGTTGGTCTTCGTAGCTAATTTTTTATTAACTCAAATTGGGGCTTTTGAGAACTTTTTAATCTGCAAGTTACAAAGATGTGAAATTTTCATTGCATATCTGCAAACAAGGCTTAAATCCATTTAAAATCAATCTTTTATGCTGATACTATGCTACCAGTGGCAGTACATGTATGTTTGCTACCTGCAACTTCAAGTTACTAACTGTTTAATCTTAAATTGCATGGCTTGCAAGTATTGTTGTGAATAACATCCATTTTGAAGGATATGCAATCTGTCAAAGAATTAGATTTGCAAATTAAAATTTGTGGAAGAATTTGAAATTTGAATGGGTAGGAACTTGCCAAAGTAATTAAATTGATGATGCATTTTGTTTCTAAAATAATTATGTTCGGTTTGTAAGTTTGTTAAAAGAATTGGAATGTGCTAGCAGCATTGTGGGTGGCGGCGGTGGTGGTGAGGGAATGGGAGGTTTCAATTCCATATGTTGAGTTCCTTCACTATCTGGAAGCTTCTGATGATATGCAACACATAAAGTAGATACCTGAGTGGTGTTGTAAGATTTTATATTGGATATGTTTTTCTGCACATTGATCAGATGTATGTGTGCCAAAACTAACCCAAATCCCCATTTGTTGGTCATTATGGGTATTTATAATAACCTTTTGGTCATTGTCGGTCATAGTTCATCTTTAACAGGTTGGAATGCTCCAATGATATTGTAAATTCTGAGGATGGGTCAGAATAGGCGCTGGTGTAAAACTGAGGAAGGTTAGAATGGGCGACGATTGCTTTCATATTAAGGGTAAGTGTGGCATCAATTCAAATGGGTTCCTATCAATGCTTATGCTGGTCTATTGATTATGAGGTCTGTTTTTGTTCTGTTTGGTTGTTAATTCATTGGTTTTTGGGTATTTTTGAGCATGTGGAAGCTGCCATCCATAATATTATTCAGGCTGCAGTTTCCTGCTGGTTTGCGTACACCTTGGAATGCTTCTTTGTTGTTAGGTTATGTTTTGTTTTCTTATGGATATTGCTGATTCGTCCCATTCTTTTGCTGCTGTCTATTCCGAGGTTTACTTTGATTTGTTAGAGGTCTCTAAATGTCCAGAAAGCTCTGAAGTTGGTTACTTTAGTGCTGGTACTCTGTTCATCCTCTGCTTGAATATGCCCATAATGTTGTCATAAAGCTGCTGGTTATGGTTTTTTACTTGTTATTTGATCAAGTTGCTAGTATTTTCAGATGGACGTTTTTAAATTCTACTACTTTTACCGTTCCTTTTAAGACGTTGCTGCTACTCTGACCAATCTGTATCGGAAAATTCTGGTTTGATCTGCTGCATTTTCTGTCCTGCTGTTCTGGTGGTTGAACTGGTCTATGATTGGGTTTCTGAACAGGCTCTTGATCGGCCCTCTGAATTGGTTTCTGATCTGTCATCTGTTGAGGTTCAAAATGTACGATAGGGGCTGTGTTAGAATTGCTGCCGACGAATGGGCTGTTACCTGTAAATCAGTCATTTTCAGACGTTCTTTTGGTTCTAAACGAGCAGATGCTGATGGCCTTGCTACTGGTTTACGTGTAGTTCTCTGGTGATATCTGGAGACTGGACTGGCCTAATGCTCCTGTTTGGGCTGCAGATTATAGTTGGATTTGGATGTTGATAAAGTTCTTTATTGTTGCTGTTATTATGATCATTTTGATGCTGATTTTGGTGCCTTTTGGTGAGTTTGAAGCAACACAAGACCTTGTTACTGGTTATGGGTCTACTTTGAATTTTGTTGGTTCTGGAGATTCTGCTGCCATTGTCATGGTATAGGGGTAGTTATTTACATCATGTAATTGGAGTATAATTTTCATTCTTGGTAATATTTGTTGATTCCCTTTTACTTTGTTGTTTTCTTGATAAAATTGTGTTCCTTAAAACTTGTTTTGACCATAACCAAACTAACCATTTTCTAAAAAGGTTTGTTTCAGACTCTGCTCATTTTTGTCAAATATTCATTCCGACCCGAACCAAAATGACCTTTCTTATGATGACCCGTTCTGACTCGTTACCCTGTCGACATGACCGCTTATTTTGCCACCAATGCAATGATGATACGCTAGTAAAAGTCGTTTCTTACCCCTAGCGTTGTGATTATTTGTCATTGCTTTGAAATTGTGTTGATTTTCGCCCAAATAATATAACAATTAACAAGACTCTAATTACTGCTAGGGTGCATGAGAATTATGAAAGTACCTATATTTTAACTATCCCTAAAATGTGATAATGTGGTTTACTAACCATGTACTTTGACTAATATTGCAATATAAACCCACTTAGGTTACCAATCACAACCGTTTTTCTAACAAGTCATTACACAATTAAAACTTTGTTTAGCTTTTAAGTTTTAATCTCAATATTAATACATCTGAATATTAACAGGTTTATCTTTTGTTATATTAGTATTGATATACCTCTAGATTATAAACCCTCGAAGATACCAAAAACCTATATGCATGAACGTTGGTTTCAACTTTTGTTTTTAATACATTGATGGTGCTTGGATATTAGTATTGATATACATCATGCAATGTTTGCCGTTGTATACACACTAACCCCGAATTTTTGGTTTGAAAGACATAATTTGAGTCATCCAAGTTGGCATTATAATTACCAACGACTTGCGAGAGACAACTTGATTGCAAACTAAATCTCGCATCGGTTAAACAAGAAAGAGAATATATATATGTATAAATTTGAGGTTACTTCTATTATCAATTGGCTCTAGATTAAAATCTGTATTCTAAAAATTGTTCTAGACCGTTAAAACTGTTCAAATCAAAGACCGAAGAAATCTATTCAGTTTGCTTAAAAATTCAAAGAAGTGTAAACCTTCTTTATTTATTACTGATTGCAATCTTAGAATATATAATTATGTATATGTGTAAAATTTATGAGTTATTTATATTTTTAAAATATTAACATAAACTAACTATTAGATTACTAAAATCAGATTGTCAATCCATTACAACCCATCGACCTAGCCAATCGACCCACCTCAAGTCTTTTGATTTCTAAATTCATAGTTAACGGTTCTACACAAGAATTTTATTAAAACCATCCCGTGAACACCCTATTTATATGTTAGACAAGAGGAGCTAGAAATTAATTGGTAGCACCAACAAACTATATAAAATAAACCAAATAATATTTACAATAACACAAGATCATAACAGCTGGGATAGAGCATCAAAAAACTTATGGTAAGGATGTGGTGGTGTTGGTGACTACGTGGAGATGGTGAGGGAGTATGAGAATACTATAAAATGATTGAATTCCTCACTATTTTGAAATTTCTTGATGATACAAGAGTCTAAATAAATACTTTACCAACCATGTGCTTTGACAAATACCAAGGGACTTTTCGTGTAGTATTTTAAATGGTGTCTCTTCTTAATACGCTTAGAGTTTAAGTTTCATAATAAATAAACTAGAAGGGTGCCCGCGACGGGTGTCATTTTACATCCGACACGTGCGTTTAATATTTTGTTATTCTTGTGGTAGTTTTACAAAAGTCTATTATATTTTTTCTAAGCTAAAATTTAAAACATCAATAAATGGATTCTGCATGACTACTTGTACATATATGTATTAACTTATTGTATATCATAAAATACAGATTTGTTCAGCAAAAAGTTTACACCAAAACGTTTAAAAAAACACAGGTTAAGTTATAGTCTCAAAACATTTTTAAATGTGACAAATTAAAAGATATAACTGAAATCTTAAAATATATTAAGTTTTTTTTTGTTTATGAGTAGATAATACAAAATTTTATGCAAGTGTTAGTAAGTGTAAGGTTATTATGTAATTAATTATAAGGGGTAATTTGTAAATAATGATATAAATACTATTTTACCCTTAAAAGTGGTTGTACCTTATGCATTGAATATAGTAAGTGTTTTTAATTTTATGGTATCTTAAAATACCCCTCTCATATGCTTTATATATAGTATAGATATGTAGATTCATGATTAGAAATTTAATATTTGTGTAAGTTAATTGTTCTATTAAAATTGTATTTTGTAATATCACAAGTAAACTTTTAGGTTAAGAGTCACAACCGTCTTTCTAAGAAGTGATTTCGGAACACAATGTTTAATTTGGCGTCTAATCCGATGTTAATATCAATAATCTGAATATTATCAAGTCTCCAAGCTCTTAAACAATGATCAATCATACCTCTAGATTATGAATACTTCTAGATGCCAAACCTATGACAATTGTTTTGTTGCTTTCACCATTTTTTCCAAAATCATGGGAGCTTGAATATAAAAATCAAATTACATCACGTAATGTTTGCCCTTGAAAACCATCTACCTCAAACTCTTGATTTTGAAAGGCTAATTTCAATCATCCGAGTGGACCTCACGATTACGAGAAACAACTTGATTGCAAACGGAACCTGAGATATTAGGTATGTTCGTATTTTCAACAAATGGATCAGTAGGCAATATAAACAACTAAATAAAAGGCCTTAGCATAAACAATTAAATGAAGAAGCATAAATAAAAACAATTAAATAAGAAATAAGCAATGTGAGTGAATAAAAGCAATGTAAAAAAGATAAACATTAGGTTATCTTTAGTGTCACTGTCGTACCACTTCCACCGCGCTACCACTGCACATGGGTAGCAGTATTACCATAACCCCGCCATGCTACATCACCCATTTCCATCGTGCCACAAACATTTCTTCTTTGGTTGTGGCGTGGATTGGTGGTGGTATGTTGTTCAACAGCGTGCACCTTCATGTTCTTGTGCCTTGTGTTCATTGTCGTGATGGTTCAACATGAGCATCGAAGATGGTCTTTGTCACACCCCAACCTTGACGGCGGAAACGTCGAGATGTGAGGGTTAAGATTGTTCACAGCCACATAACGCTATATTTAAATTGCAAATATTATTATCATAAGTATTAAATTGAAATACAACCATAAGTCACAAAAGAAATAAGTTCAACATAACTCAAACATAACATAATGTTTTTGTTTATTTAACTAGGTTCAAATCCTAGTTTTTATTGCAAGCTTCAAATGTCCACTTTAAACTTGGGGATTTCCTGAAACATGATGAAAATAAAGAGTCAACTAAAAATAGTTGGTGAGTTTTCAAGTGTTCATACATAATAAGATACAAGTAGCAATTCATGTCATGGATTATAAGTTAGTAAGGTTATAGAACACATATCGTTACAACCAAACCTCGACTTGATTACAAGTATATAAGATTGGCCAAGTGTATTTGGTTCCCTAGTGCACAAGCGTACGGCCCCTAGGAGTCGGCAATACCTCGACTTTAGCACCAAATAGGCTTGTCAGGCCCAAAGATCTAAGACGTCGCCAGGCTAGCAATAGTTAATGATTGTAAACAAACTATGTATCTCATATAAACACTTACATTACACAAATAACCATGACAAAATAATAAGTTGAATTGCATGTGATTTATAAGTCTCAAACGTTTACAAGTGTACGATGTATAAGTATCATGTTTCACCCCAAAATAGTGTGAAATAAAGTAAAAAGGGGACAAGGAAAACTCACATGATCAATAAGTATATGATTGAAGAAAAATAATAAACGTCGTTTCAACGTAATTCCTCACAAGGTACCTAAATATATAGATATTACAAGTTTAAGTTCTTAATAGCAAGATTTAACGTTTAAACATGATCTAGGGTTTTAAGGGGAAATTTGGGGTTTTTTGAAAAGTTGATAATGAAAATACCTTTGTTTCTATATTAATGAAAAAGAATCACATCAATTTAATAATTCATGGTAAAGAAACAAATTGGAATCGTTTGATATAATTAACAAAAGCGTAAAGTGTAAATTTATATATTATTTGTAAAATTCTCATTTTAAACAATAACGTTTGAACCAATAATAATTTTTAATGATTTAAATCATTATTTAAAGTCTTTTCTTTCTAATAAACTAAATATAATCCTTATTTTATATAATATTAAAACTATTTACGGGAATTGATAAAGTGATTTAAAAAAAAATAAAGTTGATAAAATAATTTTAAATATTTTATTAGAATTTTACAGATTTTTTTTAAAGGCCAGAAAAGGCCAAAAAAAATAGTTTGAGGGTCCCCGGGTTCGAACCCGGGACCTCAAACTTAGAATGCAAGAGTGTAACCAGTATACTAAGGCTTCCAGCCGCGATGATATTCGCTTTTTAAATATTATATACGAAAGTAAATAGAAACCCCCAAATCCTTAAGAACCCTAGAACGAAATCTATCAAATTGGTGTAGCAATCGATGTTGTAAAGCCAATTAACCATGGGGCTTTTGTTCACCATATTAAATCGAGTACGTAGTTGCGTTTAATTACCCGGATCAAAGATTCGATTGATGAGAACGGTTATGAACAAGCCGCGACCTCGTAGAACCCGATCGTTGGTCAATTGATGATAATAATCCAATTAACTTCGTGTGGAGCTTCGCGAAACATACACAAATCAAAGCCCTCAAACAATCTCAGGTTTTGAAGTCCAGAAGGTAGTGTTCGAGTAAGTTGCAGGTCGTGACAAACAAGAGAATCGAACGAAACGTTTATGCTTATTTCAGATGAAATTGATGATTGTATTCGAGTAAGGATAGATAGACGTTTGTGTACGTTGAATCAATTTTGATTATTATGGGTGTTTAATGCTCGGATGATTAAGGTGTTTAAGGCATCGGTTATGCCTCGATTATGATCAATAACCGACGTCTTTAAGGTGATTAATTGCTGAATTCAGTTTCGAATTACGTACACGAAAAGATTTGGAACGTTTTGGGGTTGAAATCGAAGGGTTTGGAGACGTTTTGGGGCGTCGCCGGACTTGGCCGGAGGCCGGCCGAGTGTTCACCGGAAATGCGGGGAAAGGGGGAAGGGGTTTCGAATTTTACATGTTTGGTCCCTGTGGTTTATTAGTTAACATTTTATGTTTAAAACTTAGATTTTTAGTTTCCCAATTGACAAATAAGCCCCCTTTGTTTGCTTTAAGTTTAATAACTTATCATTTATTTTATTATCATTGTCATTATTATTATTATTATATTATTATTATTATCATTATTATAATTATTTATCATTATTGTTATTATTATTATTATTGTTATTATTATTAGTATTAGTATTATTATTATTATTATTATTACTATTACTATTATTATTATAATTATTACTATTATCCAATCCTTAACTTTTCATAAATAATTAAAGACATATTAAAAGTTAAGCATAAGAAATCCATAAACTTTCTTAGTTAACATAAATAGTCCTTACACGAACAAACGATGGTAACTTTAAATTAACGGAAAATTATGAGATGTTACAGTCTTAGAGAAGGCTCATGTTGGTGCCGTGGTGTGATGCCAATTGACAAATAAAGTGCTTTCGAAAATGATATACGGACGTAGTGGCAGCAACAAGGGCTGGGGCGCCATCGGAAATGGTAGCAATTGTCTTGGTGGTGGTGATGGTGATAGCGGTGACGATAGTGATGGTGGATCTGATGGTGTGAAAGCAAAATATTCTAAATTCTAGTTAAAATATTTCACTATTTGAAGGTTTCTTGATGTGCATTAGTCATAAAGTAAATACACAAATACTATTGGCATGACATCTTATTCCATGTATGTTTTAAGTTTTAACAATGATAAACCGAGTAAAAGTTAATATGCGACCAAGGTGTCGCATATCCCATTACTAACAAGAGCACAAAGATGTAACACCACTGGCTTGGTGATTTTCTTTTGAGAATAGCAATTATAAAAGTGCACAATATCATATGTTGGGTCAAACCGGATTGTTTTAAACCTTTTCAGATTGAGCAAATAAAAAACCTGATCACCCAAATAGGTTCATATTAGAAAGCGGTTTATAAACGAAAAAAAAAAACTGACTACAATTTTAAAATTGGTTTTGATGTAGATCATATCGGTTTAAACAGTTTTGATGGATAGGATCTCAAACCGTTTCAAACTAACATACCGGTTTAATTTCAAACCGGTTTATCCTAAATTGGTGTCTGGATCGGTTACCTAATCCAAAGCTGTAATAATTACTGGCCATACACTTTGACATAAATAACAATTTTAACCCTTCTTAGGTAACCAATCACAACTGTTTTTCTACCAAGTCATAACTCAACTAAACTTTTTTATTAGCTTTTAATATAGATATTAATTTATTTGAATGCTATCATGTTAAACCTATTATCAATTTTTATATGTCTCCAGGAGTCAAGGCTCTTTAAACAAGGATTAATATATCTCTATATTATAAACCCTTCGAGATATTTCTGCATGACCGTTGTTTTGTTGCTTTCACAAATTTTTTTTTTTCTAAAAATGTTGGCGTGCTCGAATATCACAATCGAATTACATCACGTGATGTTTGCCCTTTGAAAAACATTAACCTCAAGTTCTTGATTTTAATTGGCCTTACGGTTACGAGTAACTATTGGTTACAAACTCAATCTCATATATGTAAAGATTATTGGTTACTTCAATACTTATATTGTCAATTGAAAAAAGTTAGTTCATAAACCATTGAAAATGACCATTCCGTCCAATCCAAAACCAAAGAAAAACAAGTTTGGTTTGATTTAACGGCTAAATATTCTGGCGTACGCTTTAAAACTTAAACTTAATGTTCAATCTTATATATATATATATATATATATATATATATATATATATGTATATATATATATACATATATATATATATATATACATATATATATATATATATATATATATATATATATATATATATATATATATATATATATATATATATATATATATATATATATTTCATTTCAATTTTGCTTATTAATGTTTAACAAAAGTAATCATTTTTATTCAAAAAATAAAAAATATCAATTTACCTCTATTAAAAGTTTTATACGTTGTTTCAATTTCAGTCAATTTTTTTTATGATTTTGGATTTAAGTTGAAACAACTAATGAAAATTTATACTGAAATTAAAACAATTTATGAAACTTTTAAGGTAAATTAATATCCTTAATATTTTGGAAGTAAATGGTTATTTTTGTTAAATCATTGTGAGCAAACCCGAACTTAATTTTTACTTTTAAAATATCTAATAGCTATATATGTCTTATATTCATAAATCATATTCATCATTTAAAGTTTTTACAAACTAAAATCTAAAGTAAATAAGAGGATACGCTCGAACCATCAAACTAATAAAACCCGTCAGACAGTGTCAGCCTAGCCAACTAAATAACCAATATGTTCGATTTATCGTTCTCTAAAACCATAATAAACTAGATCTCTAACACAAACGCCCCCTTCTACAACTAAAAATCCCATTTCACATTATGCCAAAGTGTGCCAATAAGTTCTCATAACACCAATCGATAAAAAGTAAACCAATTCATATTTACAACATCAAACTTCACATTATAAAGACAGTGAAGTGATACAAGGATACACAAATACACCTATTCAAGCTTGATCTTTTATATAAAACGAAAAAACCAAGCCCTAATTACAACAAACACCATGCTTCAAACACTTTCAATTCAATCACACCAACTAAGGCATGATCATAACGATTGAAGCATCAAAAACTTGTTAGATGATCCGATCGATTGCAATCAGATCATGTATTCATTCGATTATTATTCTGTAACGAGTTATAATCCACGAGGTTGATGTAAATCTTCTAGAGAAACATCTGATCGAGAACGACGACGAGCGCCATTGCAACCGTCGGATCAATCTGCTCCGGTTGTACGGACAACCGGAAAACATCACCGCCGAACGTCGCACCTCCGACGGCTTCCTTCCGCTTGATCTCCGCCACACACCGCCGGTTGTCGTCGTAAACGAAGCAGCACCGCTGCGTGTACGATCCTTCGATCTCGTAGATCACCTTCTTCGTTTTGGATCCTGTGGTGTTAACGTGCGCCAGAGACTTCGTGTTCAACAGATTGACGTTTTTCGTCACCGTGAACAGCGGATTCACCGTCGTATCTCCGTCGTACACGGTCCAATTGTCCAATAGACTCAACCTCTGTTACAATCAACAAATAACGCGATTCGAATCATTCGACTGTTAATTAGAGAGATTTGTGCATAATCGAGTGAAGAGATGATGATGATGATACCTTGCGGCGGATGGTGAGGAGTGAGCGGCCGGAGGCGTCCATGAGGACGATCTCCGCCTTGGCTCCGGCGGTGTAGTTGTCGACTCGGAAAACGAGGTTGCCGGTGGAATCGTAGACGGTGAAGCCGTAGCAGTTGAAGAGCAGAGACTTCTTCCAGACGGTGAGGACACAGGGAGTGTCGGCGGTGGTGGTGGCGGAGGACGGTGGCGGAGTCCGGCGAACGACGGCATTAGGGTACACTTTTGCCATAACTCTTTGTCTAATTGTCTCTATGTTTGTGTGTGTGTGTGTTTGAGAGAGAGAGAGAAAGAGAGGTTAGATTGTAGGTGGGTAGAAGATGAGGACTGGGGTCTTATAGTCTCCCCAAACATTTTTTATTTATTTATATATTCATTAAATAACTCGCAACAAGTTTGCTGACACATGCATCGGAAGGGTATTTGAGTAAATAGTTTTGAAACACAAATTAAAGAGTCATATGGATGACTCAAAGTTTCACTAGTGGGAACGAATTTAAAAATCGAAATAATGTTACAAATAATATACACATTGAAGTAAGTATACTTGAGCATAAATCACTTTGATTTTTATTTTACTAAACCTGAAAAAAGGAAGTATTTATTATTATTATTTCCTATAAATTGGAAAATGAAAATTGAAAAGAGTGATTTTTGTTTCTAAATTAGTAAACCACTAGCTAAACAAGGCTTGAAAATTGTTAAATCATTAGAACATAACGGTTAACTAGACACCAGTCACTAGCTGATACACATAATTCGGACTGCCAACATTAGGGGTTGGTGCCCAAACCTAATGGGCCGGGCATCGTTTTCTTTACTCCACTCAACAACCGCAAACCAGTTTCAACTTTTGGTGTAATTTTGTTTGAATTTCGATTTAGTTTCTAATTTCTAGCACGCTAGCTAATGTAGTGCAATTATAACATACAAGATAATAAATGGTGTATTCTTATGTATTCTTAATATCCATTTATGTAAACTAATGAGAAACACATATTTAATTTAATGGATGTAAAAAACAAAATTGGAACAAGGTATAAGATTTAGAGTAATCCATACCCTACTGACGGCCAACTCTACCACCAAATATGTATAATTATGATGATAATTTTTTATTTATATTCTGATTTTATAAAAAATACGTATTTAGTAAATTAAAAGAATAAAATATCCTATATGGATAGAGACTGAGGAAAAAAGGTGCTTACAACGTTGATGACGATTGGTAACGACCGACGACGAATCCATTTCAGTTCAGTTGCTTGACGCGTGCCTTGTGGCGTCTTCAAAACTTTGATTGACCATCTTCATTTAATGATTTTTAATCGAAATTATTTTGATTAATTTATAAAGAATCATCGCTGATTTTTATAGTTTAATTTATTCTTGTATACACATCTCATTATGGTAAAATAATCATTTTTATTTAACTTGATAGTGTTTTCTATATACACCCGCTTTCATCAAACTATTTTGCTACTTCTAAACAAATTAGAAATATTTAATATTAAACGTTTATAAATTATTAATAGATTTGTATTATTAGAATTTGTTCGGAAAAACTTTTTCAGAACTTTGTGATTTTGTGCTTAGAGTACCACTCAAAAAGTATGTAATTTTTTTGTGAATCTATAAAGCTATTATTCAGAGTTTTGGAAAGAAAACCAATATCAAAGATTTTAACTTAAAACCATATTAGACACAATAGGATCTTTTATAGAAAGATGTTTTTTATTGGAGAAATTGTATAACCACTATAAATTGCAATAAAAGAAAGTGTTAATCTCTATATCAATCTCTTAAGACCGATCGGCATGAACATCATTTTAACGTTAAGATGCTTGTAGATGATGATGCCACAAGGGTGATTGACAGAGAGGAAGATGAGGGACGAGTTTCGGGGTTCCACACAACACAACATTGATTAAAGAAGGCAACCATCGGGGGGGGGGGGGGGGGGGGGGGGGGGGGGGGGGGGGGGGGGGACTTACTACACATTGATGTGGAGGTAGTGAGGGGTGCTATGAGGATGGAGAACAACGAGCGACGTACACACCTCAAAGTTTAAGTGTAGTAGATAAATATTTTTTTTAAGCATCTACCTACGGGTGCAAATGAGCCGAGCCGAGCCGAGCCGAGCCGCTCGTAAGCTACTTGAGATCGGATCGATAAAAACCTCGAAACGAGTCGAGCTTTATCGAGCCCAAGCCGAGCTTGAGCTTGAAGAAAAGCTCATTTAATTATCGAGCCCGAGCCTAAGCTTCACATATCGAGCTCGAGCTGGCTCGCGAGCCTAAACAAGCTTTTTATTTATATATGTAAAAATAAAGCTCGAAACGAGCCGAGCTTGAGCTCTCCAAAGTTATCACGAGCTCGAGCTTGGCTCGGCTCGTTTGCATTTGTTAGATCATATGAGGCTGGTGCAACCTAACAACACTTAGAATATTTTGGAGTACAATTGAAGAGCTCTTTCGAAGACAAAGTTGCTCTTCCGAAAACAAGTTAAAGATCTTCCGAAGCTCAAGTATGAAGAACTTCTGAAGGTAGAACTCAGTCTTCCGAGACTAAGTAGTTCTCCTTTCGAAATATAAACACTTAGAAGATCCAAAGTAAAGTTTTCTGAAAAATAAAATCATGAATACTTGCAGAAGTCTCGGAAGAAGTTGATTATTCTGAATTATAAATGGCCTCGGAAGAACTTATTCTTCCGAAGTCATTTAAGTTTCAGAAGAACCAACTATGAACCAGAGGACAAAAGTATGGTGGGTCTGACACCCGCTGCCATATCTGATATACTACATAGTGTTTTCCTATGCCCATGTAGTTGATCATACTTTAACCCACTATTCACCTTTTATCAGTTAGTATAATTACCGCTTTTAGTTGGTGACAAAAGATAAGTTATGGACATGTCATGACTACCTAATCTAGGATAGTATTTTATCTTAGATGCTTTATTTCTAGCACTGTAGTGTTTGTCTAGTTGTAAATTTCAGCTGGTTATCCAAGTATAACCGACTGTAGATAGTAGTATATATAGTTTCTCATTGTAACTCATTAAGTCATGCTTGTAAGAGTCTTGTAACATGAGTTGAGAAGTAATATATACAAGTATCTTGAAAACTATTTTTATGTTCATTAATTTATTATATTATTTTCAACTTAGTTAGAGATTTTACTTAATAATCCGAGTAAGTTTAAATGAGTTTGAGAGATAAAACTTGTATTGTGAGACCAACACCGATCCTGCAGCATCCTTACATGATCTACCACTATTAGCAAATGCAGATTTAATTACACACGGATATAACACGTTGATTTTATGACATGCAAAAGTGTGTGTCTTAAATGAGTAACATAAATAAATGATACATAAATACGTGTCATTTTTTTATAACAGATGCTTCCTTGACACGCTTCGGCATGCCATCTATATCCTTTTATGACACGCATAAAGCGTCATTAAAGATATATTTTCTAGTAGTGTAAAACTCATCAAATCGTATGAATCAGGAATCTATGACTATCAACACCCCCTCCCCTTGGACCCCTGGCTCTACCACCGACATCTCCCTTATCTCATTGTCTCCCCCTTCCTCACGTCTTTGGTTGTCGTAGCCACAAATTATGTCCACTTTCTTTATCAATGGTCTGTAGTCTCTCTCCTCCATGATGACCTCATGCTTGTCACGTGCGTTTTGAAGGACGCTGATCATTGACGCTTTTATGTTTGTAGTTCAGAAACAAAATCTTCTAAGTTGATCTCTACGAATTCTTGAATGAAAGATAGTAATTAAAGACACCTATTGACTGAAAACTAAACGTTAAACATAGGATAGATTGGTCATATATGTTCACATAATATAATATATATCTTTTTTGCTTTAAACTAGTTAACAAAAGATAAAAATCAAATTATATAAATACATGTACTTATGCCATAAAGTTTTGTAAAATACTCTAGAGCTAAGGTGGGATCTATGCCAACCCCATTAACAATTGTTTTTCTTTGTCTTAATCATGTTGTTTACAGACTTTTCCTTGTATTCTTATAAATATAAGTTACTAATATGGAATACAAAACTAAAATATAACTATATAAGGCTAAAGTCATCATTATACAATAAAGAATTTTATCTACATGTCGCGCATGTGAATCAAACGAAATTCATAATGGATACAAACATGAAGAATAAAACGCATAAAAAATGTAACTATGACCACTAGCTAATCGCATATCGAGCTTCTATTATATGACAAGTATATAATAATTTTTTTTGTATTGTCGTCATAGACGGTAAAATATCTTAATATGTTTTTAGCTATGGCCCCCATTTGTCATGTTTTATAACATTATGCGTTATGCAAGTCCAAAACTGAAGGTGACATTCTATTTGTTCGTTTTGTTATTAAGAAATCATTAACGCAAAGGCTTATAGACTTTTTCATGCTGGCGTCTGTTCTGTCTGCTAAGGGAAAAAACCGACAAACGTCTTCTCTCTCCTTATAATCTCTCATCGATCTCTCTCCTTCCATCTCTTTAAACCGAACGGACGACACTCTTCCTCAAGGGCGGCAAGCCGGCAACCCCTCCCTCTCCACTGTAGCGAATTTAAAATCAATAACCAAGATAAACTGAGAGTCGTGAATTGCTATTAGATTAAAACTATTTGGGTTCACACATATTTACAAGAACACAGTATAATATGCGTGCGAGAAATTTGTGAACCAGAGCACATATTAATGAAGAAGACGAAGTCTGACAAAATTGTGTTCAAATTCGTATTTTGTAGGGATGGAATTGCCTTAGGCAGTTTTCATCTTAAAACATAACATTTTTACCTCTGATTTTCACACATGAAATTTTGAAAAATTACACTTTTTATGTACGTTTATTAAATCAATATTTACCAAAGCTTAACACTAGCCAGAGGCTTTGCCATTTGGACCATGCTACTAGAGGCACTACCCCTGGACCCCGCCAATGGGGCGTTGCCCCTTGGAACCCCCATTGCTTAGGGGCTTCACCCTCAAAAAATTATGAGGTTTTAACACCGAAAATTACAATATACTCAAACAAACGTGTACTCTGCATCTTCTGTATTATAAGATGGATATTATAATCAAATGGTATAATAGTCATCCAATTACACCAAAATATCTAAATTTACTCCAGCTTTCCGCATTCAAAGTCACATCCTCTACACAAGACACGGAACCCCTCCACATCACAACGTCAAAAGATTAGATTTAATGTCTATGGTGAATGCATATGCCTCAACTTATTACACATAACTAGAGCACAACATAAAAATAATGATTTTGTTATATTTGTTTATAAGTGTGTAATCAACGTACAGTCCACCAACTTGTAATTAGGGGTCCTTCTCACTTTCATTAATTTATCTTATATCTTATATTAAACAAAAGAATTGTACGTGGCGTCATTTTGCCGTACCTACATATAAGTAATGATCAAAATATCTATAAATGTCCACAGCATGATATTATTTTTATATTTCTGGCTAACTATAATATATTTGTGTTCAATTTTATGTATAGTAAAACAGTATGTATTAAATATAAACGAAACATATTGTTTCTTATAGGAAAATGATCGAAGATTTTAATTTTTAATATTACATAATTTGATGTTAATAATAACTCTTTTATGTATTTTCAACACCTTAATATCATGTTAGATTGGCCATTTCACATCAACACGAAAATCAAGTCAATATATCAAATATCTTACATGGCTGTAAAATGTTAAATTTATAAATTCATAAAACTACATCTTCTATAATAAAAGAAGATTTTAAGATGACACTTGGTATAATTTTAGACCATCTAATGTTTATTTTCTCGCTTCTCTCTTCTATTAAATAACTACATTAAATACTAATAATATTATTTAACTACCTTTAGTAAACTCGTGTATTACACGATTTGAATAAATAAAATATTAAATAGAGTAAAAATTATTAATTATAAAACGACATACTAAGCCATGATATGATTGAAATTATGTATAAGTAATAACTATAAGTAATAAAATAATAATATAAACTATTTAATTTTTTTTTGCTTTTTTCAAAGATAAATTAAACATTTTGTTTTAAAATAACGTTTTAAATCTTTTTCACTTTTAAAAATTTTCTTACTATAACTCTCTATTTTAATTATTTTTGTTTTACAATAAATTTACTTTAAAAAACAAATTTTAATATATTACGTAAAAATAGTTTATATTTTAGAAAAAAATTGTTTTACAAAAAACTATCTCCATAGAAATAACATTAATAAAAAGTTCTCTTTCTTAATTTATTAAAAAACAAATTATAATGTAAAAATAAATAAATAATATTATTAGTAATTAATGTGATCATTTAATAGAAGAGAGATGCAGAAAAAGTTTGATAAGAATGAATGTGGTGGTGACACGTGTCACCCCCATTTACCCTTTTGTTAGAGTAGGAATATTTCTTTTGAGATTAAAAAATATTTTTTAATAAATTAAGAAAGAAATGCTTTTACAATGTAACTTCTAAATAAATAAAATTTTAAAAATAAAAAAATTTTCTAAAACAACATACATTTTTTAAAATATGAAATATTTTAAAATGATTTTTTATAAAACAAAATAACTAAAATTAGGAGTTATAATAAGGAAAATCTAATATTGATATTTTAAATGGTTTGTTTTGGAGCAAAATGTTTATTATAGAAAAAAGTAATAAGGGTTTAAAAACAAAAGTTTAAAATAATGATATCATTGTTTATTACTATATTCTTACTCATATATAATTTCAATCATGTCGTTTTATAATTAACAAATTTTCATTACTAATTATTTAATATTTTATTTATTTAATCCTTGTAATACACGAGGCACTAACCTAGTAGACTATATATTCATGTACTTAATGTAAAATTAGACACTTAAATCGTGTGATTCTGCAAAGTGTAAATCAGGTGTAAATATCTATTGTGTCTGTCTAAAAAAATTCATATACTTTTCCTCAAAGCTCCTGAACTATTTCGTAAATGATTAAAACTATAATAAAACTCTGAAATACACAATTTGAGTCTCCTAGTTTTCAAGAAATTAATTGTTGAACAAAGACAAAATATGTAACATTTGCGTATCAATTCCAAATAAAAACAAACTACAATTAAAAACATAATTAATAATCAAAATAATTTAGGCATTAAGTCACAATTTCATATAAAGTAAGACAGAAGAAAATGGTGTGTGTGGCTGAGGGAAAGTTTGCGGTTTGTGGTGGGGACATAGATATTTGTTGGTAGATAAGACAATACAACACTTAGCTTCAAACAATTTTGGAAGTTGACGATGGCCGGTGCCGTCCCGTACATATGCAAATTATTCCTACCTTATTATTCTTTCCTAACCTGCCTAACACAAATGTAATCAACATTTTTAGCAACGTGTCGTAACTAACGGGTCGTGTTTGTGGATCGAATACGACATGTATATGATGTTTTTACATAAACATGGATATTGCGTGCGCATGAACATGGATATTGCACACGTTTACCTCAAGAAATGTAGTAGAAGAGTACAAGATCAAGGTTGCTAGAAAAAGTAGAGAGAAAGAAGAGAGCTTAAAATGGTGTTTAAATATGTCTAGCAACCAAGGTTTGTTTTTTAGTGAACCCAAAGGTGAAACTACTCCGAATTGAAACATCCAATCCAATTCAATATTTGAAACTTCAAATTGAATTAAAAGTTGAAACACCAACTTATTATTTTGTTATTTTTATTTTTCACAAAAGAAAATTCCAATGGTCCCCATGTTTGAAAAAAATATTATCTATTTTTCTCATGTGAAAAGTTATTTTTACATGTATTTCCAACACTCCCCTCACATGAATGGAGTTCGATCCCTACATACAAGTTTCTTCGTTACAATTCAACGTTTAAGGATTACAAGATAGGTAGGTGTGACCATTGAACCCTCCTTTATGAAGTATACTTAGTCTTCTAGTGGTTTGTGGACGTGATGTCGTTATACGCACCACTATTTATGTAGATGTTGTTACACGTCACGCAACACTCTTACTGGTATGTTCAACCCCTTATGGTCGTGTCTATAATAGAACACAATTTTAATCTTGCGAGAATTTTAGAAATTACATACCCTATAATCCTATTAGAAGCAACCCTACTTCTTTTTAATATAGGTGACTTTATTAAAAATCGTTAAAAGCAATAAGCTAAACCTTCTTTAATATCATTGGTTAATTCTTAGAATTGATTAGAATGTAGTCAACTCCCTTTATACATTTGAGGTGCTCCCCCATAATGACCATAGTTTATACAATTAGGTTGTTCTAGCTAATTTAGATTTTGGAATCTTCAATCTCTTAGGGTAGGTTTTCCATTGTAATAACTTCCTTCACGAGCTTTATTCCAATTCCATGTGATGACTTGTAAACTAACTATTTGTTTTAGCCTTTAGTCCAACTCCTTTTCTACTCCACATTTATCTAAGGTGATAAAGTCATATTCCATTGTGAATCTAGCTATAACCTTTTGCTTGGACGATTTCCAAGTTTTAACTGCACCACTAAGTGTGAATGTATACTCACTTGTTGATTTGGAATGTTTCATATCTTAGATCCAGTTTGCATCAGTGTATTTTTAGTCACTTTCGGATCTCTGTTATAATGCAGTCCATAATTCCTTGTGTATCTTAAGTACTTTAGCAACCTCATCATGCTCTTCAAATGTTCAACACCTTAATAACTAGTATATATACTTAGTCTGCTCATAACATATGCTAAGTCAGGTCTAGTACATGTCCAGGCTACCAATCACCCTTGAGTAGTCTAAATTAGCAACTATTTCATCTTTGTTCTTTGAAAGATTTTGGGTGATATCAAATGGAGTTTTAGCGACACCTGTGTCCTCCACGTTGAATTGTTTAAGAATTTTGTCCCCAGATAGTAAGTTTAACTTAATACAAGACCACCTTGGGCCTTAGTGATCTTTAGCTCAAGAATCACATCACTAGGCCCATGTCTTTCATGCCAGACCTAACTTATTCCTAAGCAGTTTGAAATTCAAACTAATCAAAAGAGCCCATAGTACCTTTTAACACCGATCGTCACTACTCCTCTTCAACAGACATGGTTGGCCAAGCTCATGGGTTATACTTATGAGATCACTTATAAGCGAGGGTAGATAATGATCTGGTCGTCGAGACTCGATAAAAAAGTTAATATATCGGTTTTAGCTAGCTTAATCGTGTAAGGATAAGTAAGATAGTCTCCATAGTAAATTGATGGAAAGTGTTTAATTGATATGACTCGATTAACTTAAAGACATGAATTTTAAAGATTAAAAATTGGAACTTTGGATGTATTTAATAACGAAAATGCAAAAAACGACAAATTTTTGAATAAATTTTCTTAAATAATGAGAAACAATCACTTTCGGGTTTTCAATTCTGCATGATCAACGATTGATATGTTTAACCTAAGTTTTGTAAAGACTTAACTTCAAGATTTTACTTTTGATTAAAGTTATAACCAAAGAACAATCTTTTAACACTCATTCATTCATAAGATTATCAATTTACTCATATCAAGTTATCTATCTTTCTTAATGAGCTCACGATGCAAGAAAAGTGAAAACTGATAATCAAGCACATAACTTATTTACATGTAAACCTTTTCAATTAATCAAAACCTAAAACTTCATTCAATAGTCTAATTCATTACAAAAACCTATATAAAGCGTACCAATTGTCTAACTTGACAAGAATCGTACTCTCAAAAGCAATCAAGAAAACCTAGCCACACATCATCTTCATTAAATCTTAATCTTGCTTCCAATGATGATCATGATGATATGAAGGATGTTAGGAAGCTTCAAAGCACCAAAATATCCTTGAAATTTGCTAGATTTCATGTAGGGGAAGTTGTTCAACGAATTGAGATTGAATTGGTTTAAATAAACTTGAAATTGCATAAAATCTGGGGCTTGTTGGTGGCCAGTGTATGGTACGCCCCTACCTGGCATATCATACGCTGCCTCTTGGTTTTAGACTCCCAACTCTATGTTTGCTTCTTCAAATACGCTACTTTATACGTTGCTGATACACCCCTGGAATATGATACGCCGTCTCATATGCCGCCCGACGTATGATACGCCCAAACCCAGAGTATCATATGTCGGGTCTCTTTCTTGCCCACATTTTTTCATTTCTTAATATTTACATTTTTAGTACTTCAACTTTCATGTTTTGCTTCTTTTGTCTCAAATTATGCTCCTTTAACCTCCAAACACCGATGAATCAAAACATAAACAAAGTCAACTTGTTTCACAATAATCAAGATGTAAATTCAAGAATTTAGATCAATTAGAAACTAAAATATTGACTCGTGATCAGATAATAAGATGGCTGATAGGCTCTCAAGGGCTCATGGACCGGATCTTTTTACTATGAAATTATTTAAACCTCTCCTCTTAAATCAATACTCTTGGCATTAAGATCTTCATATAGCTATAACAATTCACAAAATGATAACAAGGAATAGTGGTGTCCTATCACTAATGGAATGGTCAGTTATTAAAACGCAAACACAGACTGTTAAGGGGTAATAACATGCATTTAAGGCATAATATTATGCATTCGGTTCATGCTTCGATAGTAGGGGCGATTCTAGGTTTTTACATTCTCTTAAGAGGATCAAGTCTTTTTGCTATTAGCATGGGTGTTTAAGCAACTTAGAGCTTTCATCCAAGAATGTGATGTTTGCCAACAGGCTAAGTATGAGTTTGTGACATACTCTGGCGTTTTACAACCCTTGTCCACTCCTAACTATATTTTTACTAATATTTAGATAGATTTCATCGGTGGTCTTGCTAGTAACAAAGGCAAAGATACCATATTGGTTGTAGTTGACAGGCTACAAAGGCAAAGATACCATATTGGTTGTAGTTGACAGGCTAGGCTAACCAAATATGGTAATTGCTTACCTTTATCACACCCTTTTTCTACCATGCAAGCTGCTTGATCTTTTTTTACAATGTTTTCAAATTACTTGGCAATCCTACCTTCATCATGTCTGATTGGGATCCGATCTTCATTAGTCACTTTTGACAAGAGTTTATGCAGCTACAATGCATCCAATTAGCTTTATCCACTGCCTAACACCCTTAAAGTGATGGCTAAACAGAAGTTTTAAATAGATGTTTAGAATCTTACTTACATTGCATGGAGATGGATGCTCTACATAGTAGATACAATGGTTACCACTGGCGAATTGTGGTACAATAACACTATCATTCGTCTATACAGATGTTCTCATTCCAAGATTTGTATTGTTATCCTCCTCATGTCCATATTCCGTACATTCCTTTTGATACTTAGTGGATGTCATGAAACATTTTCATCATGACTGGGAGGCAATGATTCAATCTTTGAAGCAGCCATTGGGTAAGACACAATCATATGTTACAAATGACTTCTAATCATCGCACTAAATGACAATTTTAAAGCGGGTGACTAGGTTTATCTGAAGCTACAACCCTATGTTCAAACAACCTTACAAGGATATTATTACTCTAAGCTTGCTCCTCGGGTACTATGGACCTTTTTTTTAATATCGGAGAAGGTTGTTTCGGTAGCATATAAGCTGGATCTTCCTTTAGAAGCTCAGCTTCATCATGTGTTTCATGTATCCTTGTTAAAAGCTGCTCATGGTGCTCATCGTCTTATTTTTCCTTTACCCACTAACCTCGCTTCCTTTTACAACAACGAGCTATAGTTGATTGGCTCCTAGCTCGTAGAGAAGGGTCCTTGGTCATTCAAGTCTTGGTTTATTGGGTAGGCTTACCAATTACAGATGCTTCATGGGTGTTTTTGGATGAGTTTGAACTACAATTTTCCAACTTTCATTCTTGAGGACAAAAAAATTATTTTAGGAAAGAGGGGGGTGGGGGTTTGTTGCATGCATGTATAGAAGTTTACTTCACTGTGGATAGTTTAGGGACTAAAATTGTAATAATTGAAATATTGGAGGGTGAAATGTAATAATTGTAAAAAATGTGTAACTACCAACTAAGTCGGTTAAGTGTTAAAAAATGTCCCTTCTTTGTGTTTCTTCTTGTTCGTAACATGCATGGTCAAGTGAAGAAACTAATTTCTCAAACTAAATTTGTGGTGAATGCACTTGGTTATTGAATTTTCTTCCTACCTTAATTTTAAATATCTTTATGTTCATATAATTTGTATAATTTATCTTAATATATTTAAGTTTATGTTAAACACTCGTGTTGGGTTAGAGATTGAAAAGGATATAAAAACATATATACACAAGTCATAATCGGCTCATGAACTAAATATATTTAATTATTATCTAAAAAAACGTTGAACACAATAGGAACTAGA
Source organism: Flaveria ramosissima (assembly GCA_025215565.1). Taxonomy (NCBI): domain Eukaryota; kingdom Viridiplantae; phylum Streptophyta; class Magnoliopsida; order Asterales; family Asteraceae; genus Flaveria; species Flaveria ramosissima. The sequence continues at coordinate 65,278,359 of CM046046.1, forward strand.
AAAGAACAGGAGTAGATTGGGGTTGTCGTCCCTTCCACGTCTCCAATGGCTACACCCTTCACACCAAACTAAAAATAAATAAAAAATGAACTACGACTCAATTTATGAAGAAAAATATTTTTAAATATTGATATCTTTCACTTTATCTTTAATATAATTTAATTACTAGATAGCAGTTATTAAATTGATTTAGTTTTGTTGCGTTTTAATTCGATTATTTTTCCTAGTTCTTTTAAACTGGCATGCTTTTTTATTTTCGGTTAAGAAATAGGTAGTTTCATATATGCGTTTTAAATTTATAAAATATTATATTCAAGAGTATTATATATTAGAAATTAAAAAGTTATGTTTTGAGAAAATCAGTACTAGATTGCCCCCCTTCTACTTCTGGAAGGACAACCTTTTCTAAGGGAATGATTTGGTGGTTTAGGACTTTGCCATTATATGTTTAATATATTTTTCTTTTCGTTATACTATATTAAAAATATTGCATTGTGCTATAGTGTTTTTGCTTATAAAATGGGAACACATGACATGAAGTATCTGCCAAATAAATTATCATAGATTATGTTATTATCCCTTTTGTAATTAAATTATAGTTTGTACTATCTTGATGGATTAGTTGGTTTTTATTTTAAAAGTATAAAATAGATTTTTAGTATTAACCAATTTGTCTACTAAACACACAATTATTATCATTATTTTCTTTCTAAGAGATTATAATAGGTGGTGTTTGTTCGTTTCAAAAACATCTGCGAAACCTCTTCTGTTTGCGTCACGCAGCTCACGCGCAGACATCAGTGTCTGCAAACTGTTTATTTTTTTGAAGAGATTTTATTAAAAACGTTTGTGTGTGGTATTTTTGATGCAGACATGAAAATATAACTTCAAAACACTTTTCAAACCTATTCTCAAAACCCATTACACCTTTGTGAAAACCCTTCTACAATACCCAACCACCAACCGCCTCCCTAATACCCACCATCACCCTGGTCGCTGCCCGCGCACCCCAAACCCGCCGACCACCCTCTCCCTCACCTATAGCAAATCCCCTCGCACACCCCAACTCGCTAGCCATCGTGCCTCGCGCACCCCAATTCTCTCGCACCCAACCCTCCAGCACCCTAACCGTCGGTCACCACACACGTCGCACACCACAGCTCGGCTGCGACCACCCTCCTAATGGTTGAATGTGTGTTAATTTTGATAATTTATTTGTATTAAAGGTGTTAATCTAGGTTACTAATGTAAAATTTTATTTTTCTTGTTTGAATGGGTTAATTTTTGATTTTAGGAAGTGTTATTTGTTGGAAACTTGTATGGTTTGTGATTTAGTTTGGTGTGTTAATTTCTGTTTATTTAAATTTTAGTTTATTTTAGGAGTTTGCAGAAGTTAAAAATTAAACAATTTTCTTCTTACACATTGCAGAGGTTTGGTCCACCTCTTCTTTTACAAATGTCTGCAGATATGGTTCCCAAACTTCATACATTTTACCTTTGAAAAACATATCGAACCTTTGTCTTTAATGTGAATTATTAAGAAAATATGAGTTAAAAATATTATCCTGTAGATATATATTTTGGGTTCATGTGATATATAAGGGTTAAAATAGAAAATACAATATTTGAAGAGATTAAAATCGATAAAAAGTATCAAGAAATCTTAGGCTCAACAGTACCTAAACACATAAACATGCCAAAGCTTTATTAATAGACCATAAAAGCAAAGAAATCCAACTAGACAAGAAAATTTATCATCAAGATAATGAAGAAAAAATAATGAACAAACTGATCAACACAATAAAAAAAAGACTAATCTCTAATCAAACAAAGAATAAAGATGATTACTTCATACAGATTAAAGTTTACAAAGATGAACCATGAAAGATAAAGAGTTGTATGTATGCAATCTTCTTCAACACAAGATTATCCATTAGTGAAGACGGTAATAGGACAATAGTCAATGGGCATGATGTTGAAAGGTTAAAACCCGACACATGAAAATGACGGCTATTGAAGATTGAAAATGATAACCGGTCTATCTTGCTTTTCCCCTCTCTTCTTTGTTATTTCCCAAAAGAAGACGAGAGAAATGAAACAAGACCTAATACGATCATAAGTCCACTACTAGATAAGCCCAACCTCACATCCGTCGTGTTACAAACCCACATTCAACTCAACGACAACCCAATATCATGTAGCAACCCAAACATTTAAAAAAGTTGAAAATTTAAAAATAATGATATATAATATGTTTTAAATTGAATTGAATACATATATATATATATATATATATATATATATATATATATATATATATATATATATATATAACAAAATGAGCAAGTAGGACGAATCTAATAATGAAATTAAACAGGTTTTAGGTTAAAACCAAATTTTTGAGGAAAATGGATAGAGAACAAATTGATCATCTAATATCAATATGTAGATTCACATATGTGGTTTCTTTTAGGAGAGGGAGATTCACCTAAAAATTATTTTTTTTGCCTAAGAAGGTTAAGAAATAATCTTAGACTTCTATTTTTCTATTAATGGTTAAAATAAAAATGTAGGAACATAAAAAAATGGAAGTGTATTTTGGGTATATACCAACTTTTGTTGGCTTTTTTAAGTTATCATAAAATCAAACACTTGTTCCTCTTTAAAATGAGTATAGTATTGTAATATTTTTTTATAAAAAAAGAATGTGAAATTATGTTGTATTATAACGTTTTTGTGATGTATTACGTCAAAACAACACATTCTGTGCTATAATACGTCACAACAACACATTGTGTGTTGTATTACGTCAAAACAACACCTTATGTGTTGTAATACGTCACAACGGCACATTTTGTGTTGTATTACGTCATAATTGTAACAAGCAAGAAACCGCACCGGATATTGTCCGCTACTAGGGGAGAATACCCCTATCACGGGTTTAAAACGCGTTCGATAGGGGAAGGTATCCAGCCCCTTATAAAGAGACTTTCGTTCCCCTTCCCAACCTACATCCTCCCCACTTGGGAGACCAACGTCCTTGCTGGCACACAGGCCCGGCCCTGGCTCTGATACCAACTGTAACAAGCAGGAAACTGCACCGAATATTGTCCGCTACTTGGGAAGAATACCTCCATCACGGGTTTAAAATGCGTCCGATAGGAGAAGGTATTCGGTCCCTTATAAAGAGACTTTGTTCCCCTTCCCAACCGACGTGAGATGTTACAATGGTTGTGCTTGGAAGTATCTATTTTGTTCACAAGTTGAAACGTGGTTGCTAAAGAAAGCAAATGAACTTTTGGTTCTATGTGAAGCTGAAGTTGGGATAATCTCCTACACACAGTGTTATTAGTTTGTGGTATTTATTTGTGTTGTTTTAGTTTATGTGATGTTTTTTTTTCATTTCAAGATGTGTTGGATTAAGCAATGAGAAACGTGGTTGTGCTAGATTCTTCTTTTTATTTTTAATTATGCTAAATTTTTCAATATTCTTTATAAGTGTGCTAGAATTTTGTTGTTTTGATTATGATGTTTTATATTATTTTTGGAATATGCTGGATTTTAGTACAATACAATAGTGTTATAACGCAAAACAACACAGGAAGTGATGTTATAATGTAAAACAACACAGAAAGTGTTGTTTAATACAATAGTGTTATAACACAATAGTGTTTTAACATAATACAACACCTACAGTGTTGTTTTAATGTAATACAACACATAACGTAAAAACAATACAGAAAGCAGCATAGAAAGTTATGTTATAATGTGATACAACACAAAATATGTTGTTTTGACATAATAAAGCACAACAGGTGCTATTTTGACGTAATACAACACAGAATGTGATATTATTGTAACATCCCACATCGGTTGGGAAGGTGAACGAAAGTCTTATAACGGGCTGGATACCTCCCCTATCGGACGCGTTTTAAACCCGTGATGGGGGTATTCTTCCCAAGTAGCGGATAATATCTGGTGTGGTTTCCTGCTTGTTACAGTTGGTATCAGAGCCAGGGTCGGGCCGGTGTGCTAGCGAGGACGCTGGTCTCCCAAGTGGGGAGGATGTAACATCCCATATCGGTTGGGAAGGGGAACAAAAGTCTCTTTATAAGGGGCTGGAAACCTTGTCCTATCGGATGCGTTTTAAACCCGTGATGGGGGTATTCTTCCCAAGTAGCAGACAATATCCGGTGCGATTTTCTGCTTGTTACAACCACCATTGTTTTTAACTTGATTATCGAGTTGTTACACTTGTGATTCTTCTATTTTAGTCACCTTCTTGATCTATGATAGGAATGACTTCTTGATGGTTAGAAGTTAATTTGAAATGGGTTTTATAAGAATGACTAAAACACCCACTACAAAACCTAATTTTACTTGAACAAAATTACCCTTCCTATTTCTTTCTAAAATATCACATGTTATTTTCTTATTTTTTGTTAACCTTCTTAGATAAAATAAATTTCTTATTTAAACATTTACCCCTTTTAGGATACCAAAATCTCAAAGTATGTTGTTCCTATTATGTAACAAAAGGTTAACTATTATGTAACAAAAGGTTAACTATCAAGTGATGTGAAGTTCCTGAATTATTCTAAATCATTCACAACGACATAATTAAACATAAAATTAGGTTAACTTATTGTTAGATAAAGCAAACTATAGATCATTCCTTTGTATTTAGTGTTATCAAAAGGTTCTTCATCCCCTCCATCTAATAAATTTGTATTAGCAGTAAGAGGATTGTCCATAAATATGTTTTAGATTACAATCTTATATAAATTTTATATCTATATTAAAAAGGAATGTTGATGCATATAGTTAACTTTTATGAGTTTATACATTAAACACCAAAGTTTGATAACTTTGGCAATTGACTCTGCCACCTGTCTTTCTAATATGACGCCACTGCATCCATTTTCTATTTTTATCATATATCTTGTCATAAGGAGAGAGGAGAAAGACACGTGTATACGAGGGCGAAATGCCACAGGTAGTGGTGGTGACGGTGTCAAAGCTACCTGTGACATGTCGCCTGCAACAGTGTTCTCCTTTCGCCACTGGTGCATGGTGGTGGTGGTGACGGTGTCAAAGCTACCTGTGGCATTTCAGATTAAAGCTTTGTAATTCGCCTTCTTCAGTCTAGTCTGGTATGCTCTTACATCTCATTCCATCATTAGCTGGTAAATGTTATGGTATCTTACATGATATGTAACTTGCTTGACTAAATGAGTGGTTTTAGGTTCAAGATTGAGATTAAGTACGTGTTCATCCATTTGCAAATTGAAAATGATTTCCCCATAATTAACTCTTTAATCCATGTAAATTGATCCTTTACTGATTCATAATAATTAAAAATGTGATGAAAGTGTTAAAAGATTCATAACAAATTAAAATTGATTACCCTAAACTTGTGATTTTATATCAACCATAAGTTTATTGTACTTAAATATTGAATATCACAGTTTTAAATAAAAGATTTAACTTTGTTTTGAGTTTTTTCTTTTACATTTTTGTTATAGTGTTTTGCTATGATATGTTGTTTTTTGTTACAGGTTTGCTCCTTTTTTTGGCCCACCGTGGATCATATATAACATGATTTGTTTACATGAAATGTTTTATTCGTGTTGTAAGTTATGATATACTAATTATTTGTTTTAGGCTTATAGTGTTGTTCAATTTGGTGCTACGCACCTAAGTTTCAAGTTGCCAGAAAAAAGGAATCATGTCAATGGCATGCATATAATGCGTTCAATCACATGAATCACAACAACCAAGAGTAGAAAATATAGTCTCTTTTACAATGATATCTCAGCAGGTAGCTCAAGACTTATGGAGTATAATGTGGGCATTGTCAAGCTCTAGAACCAACATACTACAAGCTCCCTGGTACTAACCATTGTTTGTGGTCAACTATTAAGTGTATTCAAGAATCGGTTTTAGTGAACTATTCTATGTAAGAGCCTGTTGCAAAACGTAATATGGTTTCACGACATTGCAAGAAGACCCGCGGCAACGCGCGGAATCCAATGCTAGTTTTTATTTATTTATAGATATGAGTGTGACATCCTTATATTGCTTATTTAGAAATCTTGAAAGGCATTTAAGTCACCCGTATGCTCTATTCACATTTTTCATGCAATATAATTGAAATTCACCACATAAATTTTGATTATCAGGACTAAGCTAGTATAATAATATTAACTAGTTTTAATTCTCCGCGCGTTGCCGCGGGATCGTACGCGGTGTGATAAAATACAGACTATTATCGATCCGCCTCGTTTTGGAATTAAATTTACGTCGAAACGTAGAGTAACTGCAATTTATACCGTTCAATGAAAACATATTAGATTTGACCAAACTCTTTTCAAACAAAATTTATATCAAAACGTAGACCAACTCAAAACATACATAAAAAAACACGTGTTGTGACGTCCTATTCATATTTGACCCGACGCGTTTTCAAACAAAACTATATAGAATAACTCAAAATTTATAAGTCTAAGGAAAACGTATCATATGATTCATATTTGACCCGACGCGTTTTCAAACAAAACTTACGTTGAAACGTAGAAAAATTCAAAACGTACTTAGAAATAAACACGGAAACAATTTATATTTAACCCGACTATTTTTATAACTTGTTTAAATTTATATAAAATCATTTCACGTAATTTATTAAAATTCCTTTTGAAACTAAAATAAAACAAAGAAAAATTGTAAATTCTTAATACTTGAGTAACATCCTAAATTTTATGGAAATGTAAAGAAAATGGAATCAAATGAAGGTGAGTAGTTGAGTGTGTAGGAACCTATAAGTAAATAATAATACTTTAGTGATGAATATCCAAAACTATAAAAGTTTCTTGTGATTACTGACAAAGTTATTAATATATATAGTAAATGTATATTTGAACAACTATAAGTTGATTGTTCTTTTTATGAATAAAATACCATGTATCTTGTTTAAGATCATAGAAGAGTTCTTTAAATAGAAGAGTTATTTAAGTTTATGTACATGGGAAGGTTTTGTGTACTCCTCAGAAGTCAAAACCTAAGGTTGGGATTTATAAGTTTTCATTTACAAAATCACTTGAAAATTCATTTCTTATACTCATTTGATATAGATTGAGACCTTTAGTAGATACATAAACAAACAAGATCCTTGTAAATTCTAATAGAGTAATCAGAGTGAAAATAATCGTCATAATATATACCGTGTTATTGATTATACTTATAGTGACTAACCTATCTTTGCTTCCGCTGATGTTTCATTTTCATCTAATTTGTTACGAAATACCTATTTTGAGGGAAAAGATATCAAAGATAGTATTAACTACCTTTTTCTTTCATATGAATGATTGAGTTTGTAATTTAGGAGACGATGAACTCGTTTCTATTAGAATATATTATTAGGGTTTGATTAGAATGAGTCCACGGGCCTAGTTAGGTTTCTAAGATTACTTGTTATTTTTATATATTGTAACCTAACTGTCAATAATATTATTCAGTATTTTACCATCTTACAGTTTCATGTGAAATTCTAAGTCGATTATTGTGAAAATCCAAGGTTTGGCGTTTGGGGGTCATTTTGTAGTCTTAAAAGACAAATTCTTAGAACTTCAGTTTCATTTTTGAGTTTTAAAAACTAAAAGCACTTTCGTTCTTTTAAGTAGAGTTTATTTATTTATTTATTTTTCAGATTTCAAATTCTTTTACATGATTATTCTTGTTATTTTGAAGTAAATTTGTTTGTGATTTTAGTGTTACTAAACCCATTTTAGTATAACTAGATTTAGTTAAGACAAAACGAGAAATTAGAATAAATATTAATATGAGTTGGGAGGAGTGCGGTGGATACTTATTCAAGAATTTTAAATTTTAGAAACCAATGAACTTGGTAGTTCAAGAGAATAAGCCCTAGATCAAGTGGTTTCAAGGGTAGCGCTCCTGATAGCAGGTCTAAGGGCGGCAAACCTTGGTTCAGTCCAAAGACAATGCCTTAGGTGGCAATCAAGTTGACTAGTCAGTGCGAAGAAATTTTATTCTGACATGTTATTTATACACACTAGTTGTTTTGAACTCACTTGATTGACGAAAAGTTGCATAAATTTGATGATGCAAAAGAACTGATTCATCGTTAGTAAGTTGCTACTTATCGTTGGTAGAAACTATGATCAATGGTAACTTTGGTATTTCATTAGCAAGTGATGCATTGATATCAACTGAGCATCAGTAGGACATACGATCTTAATGGCAAGTTGGCTTCGATAGCAACTTTAAGCATCGATAGTAGCAAAACTTAGTATTGATCAATGGCAACTTTGTTACAACTAATATTTGATAATCAATGATAACTTAGTTACTACTAAGGTAACTGCTAATAATTGATAGTTTTAGAAGTTATGACCGTCAAATATCATGTCTTTTCATAAAAGATTACAATTTCATTGCAACGTTTTATCCTCTTATAAAGAAGCTGTTTGGTTAGACTTTGGGTTACGATTTCATACAAGTTTTACACTGAAACGAACATCTCGTTCTTAAAGAAATTTTTTTGACTTATCAAATTGAAGATATCGTATACACACAAATTACTTTAATCTAAAAAAGAGCATATCCTACACTCAAAAGGTATCGAGGCTACATGAAATAATGAAAAACAACAAATTATTTTTGGTAAGTAACTTAAGCTAAGAGTATTGAGCTTGTTATACGGTCATTTATTTGTCCCTTTAAGGTTACTAAACTTTCATTAAGCGCTCCAATCCTACGTAATATTTCTATAAATATTAAAAAAAATTATTATTTAAGCTAAGTAGATTGAAACATATATAATTATAAAAATTATAAATTAAGCTAATTTTGATACTTGGCGAAAATATTATAGAGGGGCAATAGTCATTCCGTACAACTATTCACAGATTCAACCAAATAGTAGTTACTCATTCAGCACTTACTGGTTTAGAGTTTTCTAACCGGTCAAATCTCTTACTGAATCAGCACTTACTGGTTTTAATGTTGTCAAATAGCCCCTAAGATTTTTGTTGTGCGCAGGGTTTATAAAGAAAATGGTTTCTTGGGTAATACCAATAAAGCAAAAATGATTTTTTGGAGTGTGACAAATGGACAAACTGCTTCTACATTTCATTAACTATTAGACTTGCTTAACTTTGTCTTGGCCTTTGCATGACAGATCTATAGTCTAACATGCATACGTTATGCATAAATTAATTGTGCACGACATATGATCTTTTGGTATTGGTCTTGTCTTGTTTAATTCTTCATACCCAACACAACCGGTCCATATTCGATCCATGCAATCAACCGTTCTCTTTCAATTCTTTTAGGTTTCAATTGTATAACCGTGTGAACAATGTTTTAGAAATAATATCATCGTTTTACTTTATGTATTTATCCTTTATATCAAACAAGGTAGTTTGCAACGAGTAGTTTGTTTAGTGTAAGTACCATATATTGTTACTTTAAAGAAAAACGTAATTAAAAGCATATCTAGTTTTGTTATTTTCGATCGCTATGAAACCTAGTATTCAGTTTCATAGTTACTTGCATGTAGACATTACAAGTTTTGAGTTAGAAAATTAATGTTGTTCGATAAGTTCAATTTCGAGGACGAAATGTTCATAAAAACTTTGTGATGTATGTATTATTAACTTTGTGATATTAAATATTTAGGTACAAAACATAAAACACTAAAACGTTAAACTTTATAATATAATTAAAAAATCTCAACATATGACGAATTATGCATCATTCTTAAACAAATTGCCCTATTTTGTTAATATGTGCTCAAATTGGATACGAATCAGAATATAATAAGCCATATGCCATGATTGATACTTACATGTTAATAAGAGCTGATATTTGTGTAACATTTTTTCATTAACTAGTTTTAATGAACACGTGTCACAGGTTAAAAAAAATTAAGTACAATGAAAATTTATAAATCCTAAATCGATATTTAAAATAAGTATGATTGAAATCTTCTTTATTATAAATAGAATGAAGATTTTATTTTTATTACAAAGGTTTTAAAAAATTTTCATCTTTTTAACATTTCTTCTTATTATAAATCCCAATTTTAATTATTTTTAATTTATAAAAAAATTTACTTTTATAAAACATCAATTATAAAAAATACTTTGTATTTTGAAAAAAGTTTAATGTTTTAGAAAGTTTTCTTGTTTTATAAAAATTTATTTCCTTAAAAATAACATAATAAAAAATATCTTCTTAATTTATGAAAAAAAAACTATTATCTAAAATGAATTAAATAATATTATTACTATTTAATGTGATTATAAATAACAGAAAGAAGCGGAAAAAATCTTGTGAGAATGAATATTGTGCTGTTATATGTTACTTTTAGTTATCATTTTATTTGATTAAAGAGATAATCCATATATTGAAATATCGAGCGATAATCATCTATCTTTATTCGTTTTAGTTTTCGTCATTAGATTTTCATAATTGCCACATTGCATTTGACTATGGTACCCGCGTGGGTGTTCATATTCAATGTGCTTGAAAATTTAATGTTAAAACAAACCAAAACTATACTCAGTTTTTAATGTTTGTGGTCCAGTTAGAGACCAATTTAAATTAGGAATTCGGTTTTCGAATCAAGTTTACAAGTTTGTGAGTTTCAAGTCGAGACACCTGACAATACGAATCCAAATTGTATATAAGTTCTTATTTGTAAGAAAAAAAATATAGTAACCGATTTATATTTTCCTCTCCTAATTCAGTTTGTTTGAATCAACCTCTGTTTATTTCTATTTACTTAGTTCCAAGTCAAATTCACCTCGAATTCATGTTCACTTTCGTACTTTTCTGGTACAAAAACTATTCAAATTACATATGAGTAAAAGCATATTAATTAGTTTGATAAAACATTTTTATCATGTTTAAAAAATATTCGTCTTAAAAGTTATTGCTTTTAAATTTTTTTATTATTTTTTATTAATATATTGTTGTTCAAAAACTCATGGTTTTAATTAACTTTGATTTTTTTTTTGTTAAAAATGGTTTAATACAAACCTTTATTAAAAAAATCAATTTATTTATAATTTAAAAAAGATTTTTTGTGTGTTTTGAATAGTGTATTTTTTTAATCAACATACTTAGCTTTTATTAAATGAATAATATCTTTTGAAATTTATTGCTTTTAAGAAGTACTTGAATTTATAATATAAAGAGAGAAAGAGAAAATTACGAAAATTAGTTATTTGACTATTTAAAAAGAAATAAATAGTTTAGACGAAAAAATAAATGAGAGAATAAATATGATGATAACGCACGTCCACATATGTACCATCTATTATAAGTAAGATAAGACTAGGTTAAAAATCCAAGTTTGTGAGTTACGAGTCAAGACACCTAAAAACCCGAATCCAAATTGTATATAAGTTTTTATTTGTATGTATAAAATATAGTGACTAATTTTTGTTTTCCACTCATAATTAAGTTTGTTTGAATTAACCTTGGTTTGTTTCTATTTTTGTAATTTTAGGTCAAATTCACTTCAAATTAATCTTCACTTTCATACTTTTCTAGTATAAGGAAACTAGAGGTGCACGAACCGGGTATTGGGCCGGACCCGGAACCGGGTTCAAACCGGGTTCGGTCCGGCCGGGTTTTCCAAGAACCGGGTTTGGGTGTACCCGGGTACGAACCCGACCCGGGTTGAATGAGGGGAAAACCCTACCCGGCCTACCCGGTTAGGGTCGGGTCCGGACCGGGTCGGGTCCAGAACCGGGTACAACCAGGTTTTTTATTTTTTATTTTTTATTTTTTTTTACCAATAATTATTATTCTTATTATTATTATTATTATTATTACTATTATTATTATTATTATTATTATTATTATTATTATTATTGTTCTTATTATTATTACTATTATTATTATTATTATTATTATTATTATTATTATTATTATTATTATTATTATTATTATTATTATTATTATTATAGTTATTATTATTATTGTTATTATTATTATTATAACAACATTAAAAAACATGTATAACAACATTAAAAAAACATATGTAACTCATTAAAAGATTATTTATTATTAAAACAACTTAAAAAATACATTAACTCATTAATCGTCTATTTTCTTCGGGAGGCTTCATCAAATGCTAATTCTTCGTCGGATATACCAGAAGATACTCCTTCTTCTACCTCTTCATCGTGTACTTTAGATTCGATTGCAATTTCGTCTTCAAGATTTGTTTTGTCTTGTATACGATCCATCGCGTCTAAGTGGTCTTTTAAACAAATGCACATCTCCATCGCTTCCGGAGTTAATCTTGTTCTCCGTAATGATATTACCCTGCCACTAAGAGAAAACGCAGACTCCGAAGCTACCGTAGAAGCTTGGACGCTTAGTAAATCACGGGCCATAGCGGAAAGAATTGGAAATTGGGATTCCTTTCCTTTCCACCAAGCCAAAATATCAAATTCATGATAATCTTGAGTACTCATAGTCGAAATAAAATTCGTCGTACTATAAATACCAAGTTCGCTTGTTGGGGCGTTACCCCTTTGACGTTTAGCCGTCACATCCCGAACAACATTCAACATAGTCATAACGGGGTCTTTAAAAGAGGTACTAGCACTTGATGTTGATTCTCTTGGCGTAGGTATATTTACGTTAGGCCCATATTTATTTAAATAAAAATTATAAATAACTTTCAAACTTGCATTAAAATCTTCTTTTGCAGTGGTTGAAAAATTGGAGTTATCGTCATGTATATCCAAATTGTCATTTATCTCGTCTATTAAACATTCTACCCCCGCTACATTTAAAAAAGGATTTAAAGCAGCGGCACACGTAAAAACGGGTGGTAACTCAAGAAAGTATTTTTTAAACTTGTCTTTCATTGGTTCTATCATTTCTCTAAACATACCATTTTTATTTTGAAAATTTTTAAAAGTCAAAGCCATGAAATATAATTCTTGAAGCACCGAATAACTAGTGGGATAATAAACTCCCGATAATTTTATAGTTGAGTTTTTAAACACCTCAAGAAATTCGGATAAATGTTCAATATTTTTCCAACCCATATCCGGAAACAGGTCGGCTTCGCAATTATCCGAAAGACTATTATGAAAAGTTTTTAAAGTGCCTTTTTGTTTTAAAGCACAATCAAACATATGACAAGTCGAATTCCATCTAGTAGGTACATCCCAATTAGGCCCTAAAAATCTAGATTGTGTATCTTTACAAAGTTGTTTATAATCTTGATATCTTTTTCTACTTTTTTTAAAAACGTCGTGTAACATAAATCGAAAAGCTTTTATAAAGGTATCAACAAATGGTACGTTAAGACCATCTTGTACTACTAAATTAATAATATGTGCAACACAACGAGTATGAAAAAAATCACCGTTTGCAATCGGAAGATATTTTAATTTTAATTTTTCAACGGCGGTTGTGTTGTTGGAAGCGTTATCAAATGCCATTGAAAATATTTTATTTTGTAAATTAAATGTAGTTATTACATTATCCAAAAAGTAAAATAAAAACTCTCCGGTGTGTGGATACGGAAATAGATCAAATGCAATCGTACGTTTCATCAATTGCCATGAACTGGGATCTACCCAATGAGCAGTGACGCAAAGGTACGATTCGGGCAAACCGTGTGGCGCCGACCAAACGTCACTAGTTAAGTTTACACCGGTATTTAAATTTTCAAATAAAACAATTAAATCATTTTTTGCTTGCTTCCATAATTTTAAACAATAACGTCTAAGTGTAGTACGACTTACGTGAGTGTAACGAGGTTGAAGCGTCTCTCGAATTAAGTTGGTTAACCGAGGGTTGTCGAAGTGGTTGAAAGGCAAAGCTTCTTGAATCACGAACTTTGCCATTCGATCTCGAACCTCATTAACGTTGTAATTAAATATTCCACCGTCTCCACTCAATTGTGTTTGTTGCGAATCCGGATTATTTTTCAACGACTTGCAAAACTTCTTGTTAATGTGCTTGTTCAAAGTCGTGTTAGAATCTTTAGCAAGTAAAGCTCCACAAAACTTGCAACGAGCCTTTACAGATCCGTCACTCAACTCAACCATATCCCAATTGCACCAAACATCCATGTTACGATTGTGTGGAAGAACACGAACGACGGATGGAGAGTTCGATGAACCTTGACCGACGGAAGATTGAGAGTGAGCCATATTGAGATTTGAGAGTAAACGAGACTAAATGAGAGTAAACGAGAGTAAACGAGAGTAAACGAGAGTATTGTTTGCGTTTTTTGCGTATGTTTTTTTGTGTTTGAAGCTTGGGTACCTTACCATATCAACCCACACCTATTTATACTAATTTTAGAGCCAAAAACATCCAAAAAAACGGTCAAAAAAAGTCCCCAACGGCTATATAGCCGTTAAAAACGGCTAGTTTTTTAAAAAAAAAAAAAAAAAAACGGTCGGAACCGGGTTGTACCCGGGTACAACCGGTTCGGGTCCGGTTCCGGTTCGGGTCCGGTTCCTGGCCAACTTCAAAACCCAAAACCGGTTCCAACCCGCCGGTTCCTAGGCGGGTAGGAACCGGGTCCTTTCCAATCGGGTAGTACCCGGACCCGGGTCCGGGTCGGGTCCGCCGGGTCGGGTCCGTACCCGGTTTTTATGCCCATCTCTAAAGGAAACTATTCGAATATAAGGATGTGTGTTAGCAATTCATATATTACATGAGTTAAAAATATTAAAAGAATTATATCTAATATCATTGTTATTTAATATATAATATGATATATTTTTAGTTTTATTATTATTTAATATTACTAGCTTTAGTAATATTAATTATAAAATGATATTTAAAATAAGACATGATTGAAATTATAAATAATGTAGGACTATAAAAAAGTGATATCAACTTTTTAATATTTTGTTTTTAAATTTTTTAAATTAAACATTTTATTTCATAACAAACATTTAAAAAATATCATTTTTAAAAACTTTCTTATTATAACACCCAATTGTAATTATTTCATGGTTATAAAAATTTTACTTTCTAAAAAAACTAATTTTAAAATATTCTATATTTTTAAAAATGTTTGATGTTTTTAAAAAATTTCTTACTTCATAAAAATTTATTTATTCATAAATAATGTTAATACAAAGATCCTTTCTTAATAGATTAAAACACTATTTTAATCTACTAAATGTTTCATAAAAAATTTATCTATAATATCATTGTTATTTAATATATAATATTATATATTTTTAGTTTTATTATTATTTCATATTACTAGCTTTAGTAATATTAATTATAAAATGATATTAAAAAATAAGATGTGATTGAAATTACGTATAATGTAGGACTATAAAAAAAGCGATATCAGTTTTTTAATATATTGTTATTAAACTTTTTAAATTAAACATTTTATTTCATAACAAACATTTAAAAAATATAATTTTTAAAAACTTTCTTATTGTAACTCCCAGTTGTAATTATTTCATGGTTATAAAAATTCTACTTTTTAAAAAAAATAATTTTAAAATATTCTATATTTTTAAAAATGTTTGATGTTTTTAAAAAAATTCTTACTTCATAAAAATTTATTTATTCATAAATAATGTTAATACAAAGATCCTTTCTTAATAGATTAAAACACCATTTTAATCTACTAACTGTTTTCAAAATATTTCTTACTTCATAAAAACTTTCTTATCACTAGTAATTAATGTTATTATTTAATAGGAAGAGAAACGAGAAAATTTTAATGAGAAGAATTGTGGTACGTGTCCACTTAAGTTGCCTTTTTAGAATATGAATATTTACTATTTCACTAGAGAGAGGCGAGAAAATGTATGTTGATTTATTAATAGTGACACAAGGTAGGGTTATTTTGATAACCATTATTTTTTGTGAATACTTTAAGAAAAAATATTAGCCACACATCTAATAACAGATGCAAGTCACATGTCATTTCTTTTTTTTTTTTAAATATTCATAATTTTTTTTCACGATATTATTTTTTTCAAAAAAATTTCACTACTAATTGAAGTATTTTTTTTATCTTTTCAACAACTGGCATATTGATACACTTTATTTAAAAAACTCGTCCAATTGTTCTTTACACATGTGTAAATCTGGTTTCTCACATGTATAAATCCGATATTATATATGTGTAAAACTACGTTCGTAAAAAAACAAGCTTTTATTTATTTATTTTTATTTTGTGAAATAGGCAAACGAGAGAAACATTTTTGTGTTCTTATATCTTTTAGTTTTATGTTACCTTTTGTTTTATAATTTTTTTATTATATTTTCGTTAATTACTATTTTGCCATTTAAAAATAGTGTCTCACATTAATTAATAGAGTTATCACAAAAAATACGAGTTCTCATTGAACCCTCTCCAAGTAACACATCCTCATTTGTAATTATTTTATTAAGTATGAAAAATATAAAGACATACCCATTAGTTCTTTTTTGCAATTGATCGATACTAAGCTATGGTAATTTGGTAAATAGTCAGTCTGGACTTCAGGTTAGACTTGCACAAACCGGGTTTTGGGCCGGACCCGGAACCGGGTTCAAACCGGGTTCGGTCCGGTCGGGTATTTTTGAACCCGGGTATTGATGAACCCGGGTACGAACCCGACCGGGGTTGAAGGAGAGTAAAACCCTACCCGGCCTATCCGGTTAGGGTCGGGTCCAGAACCGGGTACAACCGGGTTTGGTATTTTTTTTTACTATTATTACTATTATTATTATTCTTATTATTATTATTATTACTATTATTATTATTATTATTATTATTATTATTATTATTATTATTATTGTTGTTGTTGTTGTTCTTATTATTATTACTATTATTATTATTATTATTATTGTTATTATTATTATTGTTATTATTATTATTATTATTATTATTAATATTATTATTATTATTATTATAACAACATTAAAAAACATGTATTGTAACATCCGCCATTTTCAAGTTATAAACCCGAACCCGAACTAAAATCGAACTTTCTTACGATATGAATTTCTTTATTTAACTTATTTTATTTATATTAATGAATTATATAGATTAGACGTGTAGTTTAAATTGATTTATTCAATTTATCATTTAAACAACTTATAATAACTTGTTGATTTATAATAATTCTTTTTTATAAAATTATAAAGTTTAATAATCATGCAACAACAAATAACTAAATGGAAAAGACTTATTAAAACTTATAAAGTTATAAAATGAATTTTATTAAACTTATAAAGTTTTATAAGTAATTATGAATTTTAAATACTGAAAATAAGTAATCAAATTATAAAGTTTACAAGTTTTATAAAAGTTATAAAGATTAACAAATAAATAATTTGATTGATTATTTAAATTGGTTTTATAAAGTCTATAAATATTTTATAAAAAAAAGTTGTTAAAATTAGAGTCTTTTCAAGAATTTAAATTTCAAATTATAATTATTCTTTTATTTATTTAAATTATTTAATTTTATATTATTTCAAATTCCAATCATAACCCCCTTTTAAAAGACTTATAAATCACCATTAACACCATTCATAACCTCCTCCTAACCTCAAGTATAAAAGCAAGGCTTAGGCCTCACTTTTCATTTGCTCATTCTCTAAAAACCTCACTCTCATATCTTTCTTTCATCAATTGGTTATGATG
Source organism: Flaveria ramosissima (assembly GCA_025215565.1). Classification (NCBI taxonomy): domain Eukaryota; kingdom Viridiplantae; phylum Streptophyta; class Magnoliopsida; order Asterales; family Asteraceae; genus Flaveria; species Flaveria ramosissima. The sequence continues at coordinate 65,296,033 of CM046046.1, forward strand.
AATTTGAAGAATTTTATTTTACAAGAAATTTCAAGAATTCTTAATACTAAGGTAATCCTTTATTGTTTTTATATTATACATTTTAATCATCCTAACATCCAATTGTTTTCAAGACTTTATTTTCTTACTATTATTCTTTCTTCTATCAAATATCTTTTTATTTTAATAATTATCATTTGGTCACTAAAATTCCTAAATTAAGCTAACAACACACTAACATAAACAAAGAATCCCGTTTGCATATGGACGACTATGCCGCCGCATTCGGTCATTTCGCAAGATTATTGTTTTAAATGATGGCTATGCCAAAGTCTTAGAATATTTTTATAACTCAAATGAAGACTAATATACCATATATTAACATAATAAATTGTTCTAACCCGTTTCATGTATTAAACAATTTTAAAAGTGCACATAAGTGCCTTACTACAATTCTGGCAGAATATAGTCTTATTTCAACCGACCATAACTTGATCATAACAAACTAAATTTGGGTACACTCAGACTCCAATGTTAAGTTAATTTAATTACCTTTTCAACGACAGTTTATACGTCTTCAAACTCTATCGGACGACTCAACAATAGCCTTCACAAGATAAGTGCGCATTTCAGCACCTTCTGTCTTGTGCTGCTTATTTACGAATCTTTTCATAAAAATGTTTCTGAACGAAAGTTGTCCGGGAAGCTTTAAAATAGTCAAATATAAATTTTTATAATTTTATGAAACCTTTTGCTATTTTAAAAACCTGTTCAAACACGTACGAAACATTCTGTCCAGAATCTAAAATTGGTACAATAATCGTTTATCAATCTACCTTTCGTTTATTGGCATTCCTAAGTGTCCTAACTTCTTGTAATGTATTCCAAACTCAAGCTATTATTTATATTTATCATTTAGGACATCACCTTTGACCCTTGAACATCTAAGCTTTCTTATGTACTCTACAACCCTCACTATTATTGTGAGTTTTCTATGTGAGTATTTCCATACCCCTTTTTGCTTATTTTCACACTTTGGGGTGAAACATGTTAACTTATTATCATTGCACTTGTAAACTTATTTGAGACTTGTAATCTTTATGGCAATTCATCATGCAAAGTTGTGGTTAGTTGAACTTTTGTGGTTACCATGTTATGGCGTTATATGTACAATCATTAACTATTGCTAGCCCAGCGAAGTCATAGATCTATGGGCCAGACAGCCTGCTTTGGTTGATCCAAGTACACTTAGCTGATCGTATAATCTTGTAAACGTTTGAGACTTGTAAAACTTTGTCGAGGTTTGATTGTTGCTTTGTTCATAACATCCCTAATCACTTTATTCACTAACTTATGACTTGAATTGCCATCTTTTATATAATCTATGTATTAAAAACTATGGAATGCTCACCAACATTTTTATGTTGACCTTTTATTTTTTAACATGTTTCAGGTATACCTCAAGTTTGTGTTCTACTCTTTGAAGCTTATTACATCTAGGATTGGACCTAGAGATAAAATGGATGATCATGTTATTTGTAGCATTTGTACATGATGTATTCTTTGTTGAAACTTTTGCTTGTAATGTTACTAATGAAACTTATGAATAATATATTTGGAATTAATAAATAGCGTTATGTGGCTGTGAACAATCGTAACCCTCACATCTCGACGTTTCCGCCGTCAAGGTTGGGGTGTGACATGTATAACAAAATTAAAAAAACATATATAACTCATTAAAAGATTATTTATTATTAAAACAACTTAAAAAATACATTAACGAATCAATAAGAAATAATATAAAACTTTTAATTAACTAATCGTCTATTTTCTTCGGGAGGCTTCATCAAATGCTAATTCTTCGTTGGATATACCAGAAGATACTCCTTCTTCTACCTCTTCATCGTGTACTTTAGATTCGATTGCAATTTCGTCTTCAAGATTTGTTTTGTCTTGTATACGATCCATCGCGTCTAAGTGGTCTTTTAAACAAATGCACATCTCCACCGCTTTCGGAGTTAATCTTGTTCTCCGTAATGATATTACCCTGCCACTAAGAGAAAACGCAAACTCCGAAGCTACCGTAGAAGCTTGGACGCTTAGTAAATCACGGGCCATAGCGGAAAGAATTGGAAATTGGGATTCCTTTCTTTTCCACCAAGCCAAAATATCAAATGCATGATAATCTTGAGTACTCATAGTTGAAATAAAATTCGTCGTACTATAAATACCAAGTTCGTTTGTTGGGGGCGTTACCCCTTTGACGTTTAGCCGTCACATACCGAACAACATTCAACATAGTCATAACGGGGTCTTTAAACGAGGTACTAGCACTTGAGGTTGATTCTCTTGGCGTAGGTATATTTACGTTAGGCCCATACTTATTTAAATAAAAATTATAAATAATTTTCAAACTTGTATTAAAATTTTCTTTTGCATTGGTTGAAAAATTGGGGTTTTCATCATGTATATCCAAATTGTCATTTATCTCGTCTATTAAACATTCTACCCCCGCTACATTTAAAAAAGGATTTAAAGCAGCGGCACACGTAAAAACGGGTGGTAACTCAAGAAAATATTTTTTAAACTTGTCTTTCATTGGTTCTATCATTTCTCTAAACATATTATTTTTATTTTAAAAATTTTTAAAATTCAAAGCCATGAAATATAATTCTTGAAGCACCGAATAACTAGTGGGATAATAAACTCCCGATAATTTTGTAGTTGAGTTTTTAAACACCTCAAGAAATTCGGATAAATGTTCAATATTTTTCCAACCCATATCCGGAAACAGGTCGGCTTCGCAATTATCCGAAAGACTATTATGAAAAGTTTTTAAAGTGCCTTTTTGTGTTAAAGCACAATCAAACATATGACAAGTCGAATTCCATCTAGTAGGTACATCCCAATTAGGCTCTAAAAATCTAGATTCTGTATCTTTACAAAGTTGTTTATAATCTTGATATCTTTTTCTACTTTTTTTAAAAACGTCGTGTAACATAAATCGAAAAGCTTTTATAAAGCTATCAACAAATGGTACGGATAGACCATCTTGTACTACTAAATTAATAATATGTGCAACACAACGAGTATGAAAAAAATCACCGTTTGCAATCGGAAGATATTTTAATTTTAATTTTTCAACCGCGGTTGTGTTGTTGGAAGCGTTATCAAATGCCATTGAAAATATTTTATTTTGTAAATTAAATGTTGTTATTACATTATCCAAAAAGTAAAATAAAAACTCTCCGGTGTGTGGATACGGAAATAGATCAAATGCAATCGTACGTTTCATCAATTGCCATGAACTGGGATCTACCAATGAGCAGTGACGCAAAGGTACGATTCGGGCAAACCGTGTGGCGCCGACCAAATGTCACTAGTTAAGTTTACACCGGTATTTATATTTTCAAATAAAACAATTAAATCATTTTTTGCTTGCTTCCATAATTTTAAACAATAACGTCTAAGTGTAGTACGACTTACGTGAGTGTAACGAGGATGAAGCGTCTCTCGAATTAAGTTGGTTAACCGAGGGTTGTCGAAGTGGTTGAAAGGCAAAGCTTCTTGAATCACGAACTTTGCCATTCGATCTCGAACCTCATTAACATTGTAATTAAAGATTCCACCGTCTCCACTCAATTGTGTTTGTTGCGAATCCGGATTATTTTTCAACGACTTGCAAAACTTCTTGCTAATGTGTTTGTTTAAAGTCGTGTTAGAATCTTTAGCAAGTAAAGCTTCACAAAACTTGCAACGAGCCTTTACAGATCCGTCACTCAACTCAACCATATCCCAATTGCACCAAACATCCATGTTACGATTGTGTGGAAGAACACGAACGACGGATGGAGAGTTCGATGAATCTTGACCAACGGAAGATTGAGAGTGAGCCATATTGAGATTTGAGAGTAAACGAGAGTAAATGAGAGTAAACGAGAGTAAACGAGAGTTTTTAAAAAATGGCTAGTTTTAAAAAAAAAAACGGTAAAAACCGGGTCCAGCCCGGGTTCAACCGGTTCGGGTCCGGGTCCGGGTCGGGTCCGGTTCCTGGAAAATTCTAAAACCCCAAACCGGGTCCAAACCGCCGGTTTTGGGCGGGTACGAACCGGGTACACCCGGTATCGGGTACTACCCGGACCCGGGTCCGGGCCGGGTACGCCGTGTCGGGTTCGTACCCGGTTATTTTGTTCAAGTCTACTTCAGGTTATTGACACGTCAATAGACCTAATCCAACATGAGTAGCCTGATAAAATTGGGTTTCTTGTACTTTTTACAAGCATCTACTCTTTGTAGCCTAAATTAGTTTTACATCTTGGCCCAAGTTCAAAGCCCAATATACCTACAAATTCTAAGCCCATATACCTAAAGTTCAACTTCAAAGATAATAGCAAATTTATGTGCTCGTGCAACTCTGCTTTTGGCTCACAGAAGTGTATAGTCATGTACGATTCGCAGCGTGTTGATGTCTCAAGATGAATATAGGGCTACGGAATTTCGCTGCAAGTGATGATTGCCGTTACGTTATCATAGAAACTAGTGTTGCAAAAAGTACAACGTTAGTAAAAACTAAAAACTGAATGGGTTAAAGGTAAAGCCTTGATAGGTTTTGGTTTTGTGCAAATTTAAACCGTTGGAATGTAAGCAATAAATGTGAAACCACCAATTGGACTATTTAAGTCAATTTAGGTTGATTTCAGATCACCGGTTGAAACGATCCGAGAAAAATTATGCATGAAAGGATTCAAATAAAGGATACATACTACCAGAAAATTAAATTAACCTAAGATATGAGTGACAATCATGACTCATTTCTTAAGATTGTAGGAAAGCATTGAGCTTTTGACATTAAAATAAATAAACATACTCGTTGTTATTTGTCTAAAAGTCAGTACTACTTAAACGTTTACAAAACAAATGAAATATTAAATACATATCTAGCAAAGAAAACATATTTTAATCGGTTCTTCTATGAGATCTTACATTGTTAGAATGAACACATGTCTTTGACACACTTCCTATAATACAATTTTCGCCTCGTTAATAATTTGTTTTCTAAGTTAAAATATCATGAAGCAGATACCATTGCAGGAGTAAGACCATTGAGCCCGAAATTTATCATGGATAAATATGTTATGTGTATGTGTTCTTCGAGAGCATACAAAGTCTCTCAATTTTTACTTTTATTTATATTTTTTGTTCTTTCTCAAACCCTCAAGCTTGTTCTCTCCTTTTCTAGTATATTCAAGCAAAGAGACACCTTAGTTAAAATATTTGAAATCAAGTAGGAATTCCTCTATCATTAAACTTGGTATTACATTATATTAGATTAGATGTCTTTAATACAATTAAAGTCGTTTATTGATTCTTTTACAACTAAAGTATTAATCTTATTTAAAACCTTAGTTGACCAAATTTTTTTTTTGTGTCAACACATGAGTCTCAATTGATCAGTGAAATATAGTAGAAGTAGTCGCAACTACCAACCATAAGTAGAAATACTACCAATCACTGAAATATAGTAGAAGTAGTCGCAACTACCAACCATAAGTAGAAACAATCAATAAAAACTCCCTATTGCACAGTAGCAACTTTAGTAGGAACTACTCAATCACAACATAACAATAGTAACACATGAGCAATAGGAACTCTCCATTGTTACTAAGCAGTAGGTACTGCTTCGTTGCTATCAAGCAATGGTAACTTGTGATCTAGGTACGTAATACCTTGCTACTCGCATCATTAGCTACTAAAACACTAAGGAATCTATAGTAACTTGCATCTCACTCGCTTTGGTTGCAACTAGCTACGCATCAGTAACAAGTTACTACTGCTAACGTTGAGCCAAAGTTTAAAAATACGAAAGGAGCTCTCAAATGGCCTGTAGCGATATGAGTGTGCAAAGTAAAAAAAATACGCCATCAAAGAGCACCACATTGCGCCCACCGTCCATGCTATACGTGCCCGCATGAGTACAAGTGAGAGGTGTACACCATATAGGGTCCCCACTTGAGTGTCCTATTGAAATAATATTACAAGGAGTGTTATTGTTTATATACAACCCTAAGGTTTGTCCTTCTTTCATGTGAGAAAAGTTCCTACACATTTCCCTTTCAATTCTATAATTTTCACAACCACAAACATCAAACTTTAAGCATTGATAACTCATCAATCTTAACTACCCGCTAGACCGGATGAAAAGCATATTTGATAGCTGTGGAAGTGACAAACTAGTAATTTCATATCATTCTCAAAATATTTTAGATACTTAACAGAATTGATAACAGCGGAAGTACCAAACTAGTAATTTCATATTATTCTCAAAATAATATTTTACAAACTTAATTTCAAAACATAATTATTATTCTTAAAACTTCCAATGCCCTTTGAGGATGGCTATTTAGAAGAACTCCTAACTTGCACATCATTATCTACTAGCAAAATGTATACTAAAAATGACATCAGCCAATGCTATTGAGCTCATGTGACACGATTTATAAAATAGGTAGTTGATCATTCATAGCAATCTAGATGCCTTGTTCCTTTCAAGGATCATTTTACAACCACTGAAAATGAACTGTGTGATCTCGCTTGTCGCATGGGTATGGGGATGTATTTGCTAATGGACTTGAAGCCCTGGTCGCTTGGTCTCCTATCTCTTGACACACACCAGTAAGTACATGAGGATCTACACATACCCCCACCAACATATGCATATTTTGGCATTCTTGCTTATTACCTGGTTGACCATGCGAGTTTACTATTTATAGTAAGAAATCATGATAACTGATCAGGTGGTGTTTGGTGTTTAAGATAGTTGACATCATATTTTTATATGTTTACAAATATAGAACATAATTACTTTGTGTAGCCGTTCCCAGGAGTCCTCACTGTGTGTTTCATACATCATAACCATTATTCTTAAACCGAAAACTTCTTAATATTTCTTTGTATCGGAATCATATAAAGCATTCAGTTAAGAAAAAGATTACATAAGGTTATCCAGTACATAGAAGCTAGCTTTTGTTTTTAATATTTCATAACATATCCATAGTACTGGATGCCAATCCTTGATCCAGGAAGCTTCTTTATGCCATGCCAACTCCTGCACAGCTGCACTTTGATTTACATGCATGCATACTAAAAGTCAGCATCCCTGAGTGAGTTTTAGATTTTATTTAAAAATACAATATCCAGTTTTTAACTTTTTGAAAACCTTTGATAAATGACCAAAGTGAAGTATAAAAATAAATGATACATTATACAAGTGAATTGATCATAACTTGGCAAACATATCTTTTATACTCTTATAAAATTGTCATTAGGGTAATGTTTATACCTAAGTACAATGATCCAACAATCATACCATGCACTAAGCAAGGTACTTAGTTGCCTACACAAAGCAAGACTCTAGTGATATGCTTGCACAAGGCAAGACTCCAGTGATATGCTTACACGAAGCAAGACTCCACTATTATGCTTGCACAAGGCAAGACTTCAATTATATGGTTGCACAAAGCAAGATTCCAATAATACGCTTGCACAAGGCTAGACTCCATTGATATGCTTGCATGAGGCAAGAATCTAGTGATATGTTTACATGAAGCAAGACTCTACTAATATGCTTGCACGAAGCAAGACTCCAATGATATGCTTGCATAATGCAAAACTCTAGTAATCATGCAATGCAATAAGCAAGGAAATCAAATGCTAGCACAAAGCAAGCTTCTATAACCATACAATGCACTAAGCAAGGTAATCAAATGCTAGCATAAAGCAAGCTACTATAATCAAGAAATGCACTAAGTAGGGCAATCAAATGCTAGAACAAGGCAAGCTACTATTACCATACAATGCACTAAGCAAGGCAATCAAATGCTAGCACAAGACAAGCTACCATAACCATACAATGCATTAAGCATGATAATCAAATGCTTGCACGAGGTAAGACTTGGGTAAGGGTAAAAGCATAAAGGTAAACCTTATAACACAGAAATCATATACCATATTGGACTTTAATAACAGACGCAATAGGTAAACTACAAGGGTAACCTTTGGAGCATGGAAGTCATATAGCATATTGATCTTTGATAATAGTGACAACAGGTACACCAGAAAGGAAACCTTTAGAGCATGTAAGTCATATAACACATTAATCTTTGATAAATTGATAATAGGTAAACCACAAATGTAACCTTTGGAGCATGGAAGTCCTATAACACATGGATCTTTGATAACAGTGACATATATTGAACCTTGAAATATTTGACATGTTGAACAGACATAGAGAAAGAACTCTAAGTATCCTTAGATGTGAGTGTTTACTCAGATGCGAATAAGCGTTTGTTAAGTACAGGATAATACGAACGGATGATGGCTAACGGATAAGTGGGGGCTAATGCGGAAGAGCATTGGTTGAGAATGGGCCAATACAGATGCGATTGAACCGATGCGGATGAGCAACTTTAGATTCGGTTAAGTAAAGTTTGATGCGAGTGAATAAACACCAATACAAGTGAATAACTCCAATGCAAGCGAGTAAAATCCAATGTAGGTAAGTACAGAATGATGCGGGTGAGTAAACTCTTGTTGATAAGTAACGTCCAATGCGAATAACAACTCACCTTTGGTAGTGTTGTGAAACTCGTCCTAGATGGCCGAGTACTTAGTAGTGTGCCGAGGCGCTTCTTTTCAGCTTGGTCAACCTTACTCGGATTGGTCAAACTCGATTCAACTCAGGCCTACTCAGATCAACTCATCCCTACTCGGTCCAAATCGGGTAAACTTGGTTAAGTCGGATTTTTACTGTTTTTTCACCAAGTTTCCCTATTTTTCACCAATTCTTATATTTTTGTTGTTTTTCATTAAGATACTTTGGAAGAAGAGTATTAAATAATTATTATGTGTATACATATTAAAAAGGTAAATATTATTGTTTAAAATAATTTAGTATTTGAACATATCCTTTGGATATAAATTAATTTTCACGCATTTGTTATAAACATTAATAAACTTATTTTTTTAATATATATATATATATATATATATATATATATATATATATATATTATTAAAAATAAATGTTTTTATAATTTATCATGTCCGAGTACTCCCCGCCTAGGCTGAATACTCGCAACTCCCTAGTCGACTGACCTAGTAGTGCCTAGCGACTTTTGCAACCATAAGTTTGGTGAATAATAACTAATGTGAATGGGTTAAGTCTAATGATGGTAATTCACCTTCAGTGAACATTATCTAATGTGGAGGGTAAGATCTGATGCTGGTAGTTCAAATTCAGTGAACAGTATCTAATGTGGATGGGTAAGATCTTATGCAGGTAAACAGTTCACCTTTGGTGGAAAGTGACTTTCTGATATGTATTTTAGAGGGGATATTAGATGTTATTCTAACATTCTCCCATAAAACATTGAATCATTGACATATTAATTTTAGGGTTCAAACGTAAGCTTAGATTTCATGCCTTAATTAACATAACATGAACCCTAGAAAATAGTAACGATAACCTTATCATCTAAATGAATTGATCTATGGTGTAGACATTTTAAGCATATTTATCACTTCCAAACTCATAGAAGAATCATAGAACACAAGGTAATCTAGAATTGTAAGACTGGTGAAGGGGGATCAATGTAACAGTTTCATAGTGTTAGGAGAGTTATAACACTTAGTAGATCAAATAAGGAACCGGTTTATGATGAAGTAAAGAACACAAGTAAAAGAACAGAACAAAAACAAGAACATGAACACTCAAATATTGTTTTCATGAATGATGTATATTGTTATCAAGTTCTTACAAGTTTTACAAAGCTTACATTTAGAATACAAGTACTTGAGATACTTTATACTACATTCTATAGCCGGTCATACTTTGAAAGCCAGCTAGAAACACTAATGTAGACAACAAGATCAATGTAGAGTCAAAAGGCAGATTGCGTTTTGACTAGTGACTATGACATGCCATAGCTCACATCCTTATCTATTACAAAAAGGATAAAAGTACATAGTTGGAAAGTTACAGACTCAACACCTTAATCTGCAGTTGACAAAAGCATGGACTTTTCACCAACTCATGCAAGTTGGTGAGTCTTTAGAGATGGCAGCAGAAAGGTGTTTCAACTTTTGTCAAAGCAAGTTAGAGAAGACATGTGTTTTCTGTCTTAGGAAGATATCAGTCTTGGCTTCGGAAGACTTTGTCTTTGAAGCTTCGGAAGACTTTGTCTTTGAAGCTTCGGAACACTTCATCTTTGGCTTTGGAAGAATTGGTCTTTTGTATTCGGAAAATTTGATACTTAGCATAATTCACTTAGTTATATCAAATCTTTCGAAGCAACTTTCATGTACTTTACATGTGCATGCTAAAGCTCTTTAGTTGCATCAACCTCTAAGTGTAATCCTTACAAGAATCAATTCCAATCATATTACTTTGAGCTATAACTGTACAAGTATGGTTATATACTATATAATTCTAATATCCTTTTTGTCTATAAATTAGATAAGCATCATGTAGTTCCACCCCATTGGTTCACATAGGCATAATGATTTGTTTATACTTGTAATCTAACTTTTAACGACCCTAGCTATGGATGTTCTCCTCATCAACTTATAAATACCTTAATCATTTAATTAATAATACCATCATCATCAAGAAGCAGTCATCTGGCATCTATAACTTTAAAGTTTATAAAGCAAAGTATGCATGTTGTCACACTCCAATCCACATGCATGACATGTTGTAACATAATGCTAACAATATACAGTGGAAGACTTAATCTTTCAAGACCACAATCTAGAATAAATTAAAACTTAAATAGTGTTACATAATTTCATGTTTCCATTACGTTTATTTTACAAAACTTAAATCAAATACAAAGGCCCAAACAGGTTTATTCTAGTCCATATATTCTACATGAAGATCTTATTCAAACTGAACTGCCAAGTCTCCTTGACCTAGCTAATGCCTTCCAACACTTCCTATACAACCTGCATCACGAGCTAAATCACGTCAATAACGTTGATGACTCATAACCAGTGAATCAAAAACAGTTAGACAACCATGACAAAGTGTGCAAGTATATACATCAACAAATCAAATCTATACTAAAGTCGCCGCAATGAGCATTAGTTTTGATCATATATATGCCGCTCCAGGTTTTATTTATATATATATATATATATACATATATATATACATATATATATATATACATATATATATATACATATATATATATATATATATATATATATATATATATATATATATAATAGGAGGGTAGGTTAAAGGCACAACAGACGACCAAATCCCATGCCATAATCCAACTCAACCCTATCCATAATCTTTGCTATGGCCTTAGACTAAGCCTAGTCTTATCCATAGATCACCGCTATAGTCTCTGAATATCATGATCCTCTAGTCCTATCCATAGTCTCTGTTGTGGCCTTGAATCAGTCCAATCCTATCCACAGTCTCCAATGTGGCCTCATATTGAGCATTAACCAAAGAGTCTGACTTTCCTTCCTAAATGGATCTAACGAAGTGTACATATGCCCCAAGGTTTGAGTAGACATTACCTACCAGTAATCCTCTCTTTACCTTAATGATTTGTCTATGCCTGGAGCCTACCATCAGTATAGACAGACCTAAGACCATTACAAAGCTCAAATGTAACCCCAAAATATTTGATAAAAAAGGGAGCGGTTATACTGACAGTGATAAGCTTTTCGAGCGTGTCCACATACACTAATTGGCGAGCATATTGTAATCCTGTATCACACAGATGTGTACGTGAAGTTGGTATAACTTCAAACATGCGAAACCCTCAGGATTCCCTACCTGAGTTGATCTATTTGACCAACTCAGTCATGTTAATAACCTTAGGATAGGGTTTCCACAACCCCTAGTTATCACCATTACAGCTTCTAACGAACATGTGTCAAAGAGTTAAGGTTCACGCACATGCCAAACATAGTGACCAGATGGTTTTATCATGCCATATCCTAAAATTCTTCATGTTCTTATTTTTCGTGTCAACCACAAGGTTAAGACGCTACCATGCTTTACTCTTTTCATACTATATCCGAACTTTATCCCGGGGAAAATATGGTTATTATATTTACTATAACAACCGTATGTGTCCTAATTACTATCTATTGGTTTGTTTCTTTCCAAAACCCTAGTTTACTGAAATAATTCATGATAATGCATAATATGGGGGTTTGGAGCCTTACGACAACAAATTTGAAGCATAGCATGACTTATCAACGTGACCACATCCTTTACCAAGCAATCTACCATTACAATGGATCTCACATGTCATATTCTCATTCATTTATAGCCATAACTTGTATTTAAAAGAGAAATATGGCTTACTGAAGGAACCGAGCTCCAAAATATTACTCTTAGGCTAAACAACATTAATGATTGCAAATATGTGTTCCAATTGTCCAAACAAGCCTTCAAATGACCTCAAATATTATATATATATATATATATATATATATATATATATATATATATAGAGAGAGAGAGAACATCGAGATGAGAGAGAGTAAAATGAGAAAATTCGGATTTTTGAGGCTTTTAACCCGAATCTGCCGATCTGGTACCTTGGCGGACGTTAATTCAACCCTTGGCGGTTTGATACCGACTTAAAATGACATATTTGCATCTTTCAAATGTAATATTCACATATACCAAACGAAATTCTTTGCGGACCATTATAGAACATTCTAGTGGTCCGCAATGACCCGTTCAAACCGTTACCCAATTCCCTTAGCGGTTCGCCCTAAACCTTGTCTCCTGATCCTCGACCCCTTTCCTTAGTGGACTATTATGGTCACCCTTAGGACCCATGGAGGTTCGTCCTATTATCTACAATTCCTTATAAATCCTATTTTTAACTTTCCATTCACGCTTGTAATTCGTTTACTCGCGCGACAACCTGTCTATTAGGCTGAAGGGTCACATTTGTCAACCCAAATCATTTAAAAGTGTTTACGAAATAGAGAGGAGATTTAGAACTCACATGGGTTGCTATATACCCTTGGTGTATCCATATGAAATTCCAAGTAGTGTCATTAACACTAGGAACCCACATTCGTCTTTTCATGAAGTGAATGCTACCATTACCACGAAATCTCCATCGCCATCTTACTATAAAACCACCATAATCATCATCATGTAATCAAAACTATCATGAGTAGCTAATCATCATCATCAAAAACCATTATCATCCTCATAATCATTTTTAAACATCATGAATGTAATTATTAACATCACATGAACCATTAACCTTACCATCCTCAAAAAGTTGTTGACAACTTACAGTTACCATCCTGAATAACTACCATCCCATCCTTATCATCAGCATACTATTATTATCGAGGTTAGGATTTGCCATTGACCACCATCTAAGTTGTCACACCCCGATCGATGGCGGAATCATCGGGGCGGACGAATGGGAGACGATTGCTCATAGCACATGGAACTAATTAAGTTGAAATAATATTAAATGTAATTATTCATTAAACATTACAAGACAAATAAGTAATTACAAAACAATCAAGATACAACCAATAACATAAGACTTTCAATTTAAACTAGGTCCAAGTCCTATATGAGCACAAGAAGATCTTCAATCATCAAACCTGAAACATGTTAAAAATAAAAGGGTCAACTATAAAGTTGGTGAGTTCCCATGGTTTATACACACGCATATATGTATATATATAAAAAGGGTTACAAGTAGCAATTCATGTCCATGGTTACAAGTTAGCAAGCTTATAAGACACATACAGTTACAACCAAACCTCGACTTGATTACAAGTATATAAAATTGGCTAAGTGTATTTGGTTCTCATGATGAACAAGCATACGTCATCAGGAGTCGGCAATACATCGACTTTAGCACCAAATAGGTTTGTCAGGCCCAAAAATCTAAGACGTCGCCAGGCTAGCAATAGTTAATGATTGTAAACAAAATATGTATCTCATATAAGACTTACAATAACACAAATAACCATGACAAAAAGGTAAAGATGAATTGCATGTGTATTTACAAGTATCAAGATGTTTACAAGTGTAAGTTTATAATGTTAACATGTTTCACCCCAAAAGGTGTGAAATAAAGTAAAAAGGGGCATGGAGAACTCACATGGAAAACTCACAAGTATAGTGATGGTTGTAGAGTACATAAGAAAGTTTGGATGTTCAAGAGTCAAAGGTGATGTCCTAAATGATAAAAAGAAACAATAACTTGAGGTCGGAATTCATTACAAGAAGTTAAGATGATTAGGGAATGCTAAAAAAACGAAAGGTAGATTGAAAAAGGATTATTGCATCAATTTTAGATTCTGGACAGAATATTTTGTATGTGTTTGAACAGGTTTTAAAAATAACAAATGGTTTCATAAAATTATAAAAATTTATACTTGACTAGTTCAAAGTCTTCCGGACAACTTTCATTCAGAAACATTTTTATGAAAAGATCTTTAAATAGGTCAAACAAGCATCACAAGACAGAAGGTGCTGAAATGCGCACTTATCTTGTGATGGCTATTGTTGAGTCGTCCGATTGAGTTTGAAGACGTATAAACTGTCATTGAAAAGGTAATTCAATGAACTTAACAATGGAATCTGAGTTTACCCAAATTTAGTTTGTTATGATCAAGTTATGGTCTGTTGAAGTAAGACTATATTCTGCCAGAATTGTAGTAAGGCACTTATGTGCACTTTTAAAATTGTTAATACATGAAACGGGTTAGAACAATTTATTATGTCAATATATGGTATATTAATCTTCATTTGAGTTATAAAAATATTCTAACACTTTGGCATAGCCATCATTTAGAACAATAATCTTGCGGAATAACCGAATGCGGCGGCATAGCCGTCCATATGCAAACGGGATTCTTTGTTTATGTTAGTGTGTTGTTAGCTTAATTTAAGAATGTTAGGATGATTAAAATGTATAATATAAAAACAATAAAGGATTACCTTAGTATTAAGAATTCTTGAAATTTCTTGTAAAATAATATTCTTCAAATTGATCATAACCAATAGATGAAAGAAAGATATGAGAGTGAGAATTTTAGAGAATGAGCAAATGAAAAGTGAGGCCTAAGCCTTGCTTTTATACTTGAGGTTAGAAGGAGGTTATTATTGCTGTTAATGGTGATTTATAAGTCTTTTAAAAGGGGTTTATGATTGGAATTTGAAATAAATATAAAATTAAATAATTTAAATAAATAAAAGAATAATTATAATTTAAAATTTAAATTCTTGAAGACTCTAATTTTAACAACTTTTTTTTTATAAAATATTTATAGACTTTATAAACCAATTTGAATAATCAATCAAATTATTTATTTGTTAATCTTTATAACTTTTATAAAACTTGTAAACTTTATAATTTGATTATTTATTTTCAGTATTTAAAATTCATAATTACTAATAAAACTTTATATAAGTTTATTAAAATTTATTTTATAACTTTATAAGGTTTAATAAATCTTTTCCATTTAGTTATTTTTTTGTAACATGATTAATAAACTTTATAATTTTATGAAAAAGAATTATTTATCAATCAATAAGTTGATTACATATATAATGTATTTGATCCATTTATTAAGTAAATTAATAATGGAAGCTCAAAATGAGTTCGGGTTTGGGTTTTATAAATTGAAAATGACGGATGTTACATAAGTAACCAACCATTACCGGCTTAAACTCTTCCTCATCATTACAGAAGCTACATAACCATCCTATCATTATTTTCATCGTACATTCATCATCATCACCATAACCAACCATTTCCATCTGTTCTATTGATACTCATCGAAACCAAACGGAACTCAGATCTGGATATGGTCTTGCCTATCATGGCAGCTGCACACCAATACCATTCTTTAATGACTTCGGTAGATAGACCGGAGCTACTAAAGGTTTTTGTTGTTGCTGATAAGGGATTCCACTATTGTCGTAGCTATAACAGTGGTTCATATGATGCTTGTCGTTATCTCCTGTTCAGCCCATGAGCTCACCATCCTCGCTAATGGATGAGAGCACTATTATCAATATCGCAAATCACCGAGAACCTCACCAGTAGAAGCTAGAACTCCAGTCTTAATCTCTAACTGATGTTATCTCAAATCAATATGGAAAAAAGAAGAAGGGTGTCACGTGAGTTCCGCAATGGCCACAGTTCTAGAGAGAGTTGCCGGAGATCCAACCATCGCTGCCAAAAATTGTGGGAGGGAGAAATAAGATCTTGATGTAAACATAATATATTCATTTTGAGATATGTTTGTGCCGCATGTGTTTGGAGCTTAAAGACCACTAAGTGGATGTTTTAACATGTGCATCAGATAGTACTAGAAGAGTGGAAGCTTGCATAAGCGAAGATAATACGATTGGAAGTAAAAAAGCTCAATGTGAAGATCATGAGCATGATGTTGTAACATCAACGTATAATAGAGGAACATGTGATTTCGAGAGGCAGACCAGCGCACCATGTGCCCTAGCCAGCACACCATGCGTTGGGTCCATATCAATTACCTAAAAATGGGGATATTAGGTCTTATTTAACGGGAACTCCTAGGGTTGCAAATATAAATTTCCCTTTGTTGTTTTTGGATGTTCTCAAGGAGATTTTGAGTGTCACTTTCACCATGTTTTTACCCGGATAAAGCTTTAACAATCATTACTTTTTAACGTGGATGTTTTAACGTGTGCATCAGATATTACTAGAAGAGTGGAAGCTTGCATAAGCGAAGATAATACGGTTGGGAGTAAAAAAGCTCAATGTGAAGATCATGAGCATGATGTTGTAACATCAACGTATAATAGAGGAACATGTGATTTCGAGAGGCAGACCAGCGCACCATGTGCCCTAGCCAGCACATCATGCGTTGGGTCCCTAACAATTACCTGAAAATAGGGATATTAGGCCCTATTTAACGGGAACTCCTAGGGTTGCAATATAAATTTCCCTTTGTTGTTTTTGGATGTTCTCAAGGCGATTTTGAGTGTCACTTTCACCATGTTTTTACCCGGATAAAGCTTTAACAATCATTACTTTTTAACCATTGAAGATTCAAAGCGTGTCGATGAGCGACTAATTTATTTATAATCACCTCTGGGTAGATAGTTCTTGTAAGTGAAGCAATAAGCTTTAGTTTAATTTGGGTTTTCGGTTTCTTTTCTTTTTGAAACGAGAATTCACATGTACATTTTGTTTAAAGTTAAATGATTCATTTATGTTTAAAGAATTGCATTCTATCATTCGCATTAAGTTTTCTTACATCGTGGATCGTTTGATGTGTGTGCGAATGCTTGATATATGAGATTGGTAATTTTGTGAATGAGCGAATATTGAAAGTTTGTTTCATAATTATCATCTTAAGTAAACATTTGAGTAAATTACAAATTATGTCCTTTATTAATACATACAATTACACTGTGTGTCCTTTGGTTTCAATAATTACACCGCATGTCCTTTTTTTATAAAATTTGCACACATATCGTCGTTTACACTAACCTCCATCAAAATTTACAATTAAGTCAGACATGTGCCTCTCACTTGAGGGATATTTTTGTATTTTACATGCCTACAATAAGTCAAAAATAATTTTACGTCACTTCATTCCCGATGCCTTCATATTAGGTGTTCAAAGTTAGATATTTGAAATTTTCGGATAGTAAAAATCATTGTCCGTATTCGTATCTGTATGTATCTGCAATTTTGGATATTTGAAGTTTAGATTTCCGAAATTTTGCATACAGATACAGATAGCGATTCTGGTAGCCGAACTTCTCTTCTTTTTTATTTTTGCAATAATTAGATATATGTTATTATAAAAAATAATATAAAAACAATACACATAAAATAGTCCTAATATGCACTAACAAGTCCTAAAAAAACGTTTAATACTCTAGAAAATAACAAAAAATATTTTGAAGTTTTTGGATAGTTTTAATAATATTTTAAAAATACTTTTTGTTATTTTTTAAAGTGTTAAACTTTTTTTTAATTTTGGTTGGGACTTGTTAGTGTATAATGGGACTTTTTAACGTGTCTTGTTTTATATTATTTTTATAATAACATATATCTAGTTATTGAATAAAAGAAAAAGTTTGGATATCTAAATCGCTATCTGTATCCAATACTAAATTTTAGATATCCGAAACTTCAAATACGTATACGGATAGTGATTTCTACTATCTGAAAATTTTAGATATTTAACTTTGCACACCCTAACATGAAGCCGACATGAATCAACCGACATAAAATGTATTTGATTCATTATAAGCATGTAATATATATAAAATCTCTTCATGTGAATGGCACATGACTGACTTAACTTTAAATTTGGATGGATGTTAGTTTAAAGGACGACAGATATGCAAATAGCTATAAAAAATAACATTCCATGTAATTATTTAAACTAAAGGACATAACACGTAATTTTATATATAATAAAGGACACAATTTGTAATTTACTCTAAACATTTTGTAAAGTCATGTCTATGTGATTTCTAACAAACTCTTATTAAATCTAGTGTGGATCTTTGAACTTTAAACCTGAAAGTGATTTCCTTTTTAATTATTATTTTCAAAACTTTTAATCAAGTTTGTAGCTTTCTTAGTCGTTTCTTTCAAGTCATCTTGCAATTTAAGTCGTTTCTTTTAAGTCATCTTGAAATTTAAAGAAAACCAAAGAATGTCTGTTTTTCTATTTCCGTTGTCTTTCAATTTTGTTAGTTTACAAGTTTACACTTTCCACTAATTTTCTATGAAGATGAATTTACATACCTGTACTAGTTAAAAGTATCTTAAGTCTTTAAAATTAACTTATTTTTATCCAACGATAACAACTTAATCAATAACTCATCTGAGTTATTGATATCGGTCTTGGTTATAATATTCTTAAAACTTTGTTCCTAAGTCACCTTGTATGTTTGTAAGTGAGGAGTTAAATGCCGATACCAAAAAAAATTGAATATATGGAACTGGTGATACCGATACAAGTAGGTGCTTCGACTTGTTAAAGATTATTTTAAAATTGTGTAGTTTGTAACATTTTGTTAATGTAATTCCAATGTATATAACATTTAGTTTTTAATCATATTCTATTATCTTAAATAATACGATTACAAAAAACAGATTATCACAAAAAATAATTTGGCACCATAAAAAAATAATGTAAAAGTAGGTGATCATGTGAAAATATAAAGGCATTAAAAATATGTAACATTAGAGGAAAAATATGTAGCATTCAAGGAAAAATATGTGTTTTTGAAATATTAATGTAAGCTTGATGTGACATCTTATGAAACGTATTAATTTATGGGTGTTTAAATGTCTTAGCATTGTTAGAGTATTATCAACCGAACATTATTCCCAACCCCATCTCTATGTTTTCAACTTAAAAACCTAACCATCTCATCCCTTATCCCAATACCCTTATCCTTATATACCTAGACCATGTGCAATGATCATGGAATCCCCCCCCTCGGGGCAAAAACGCCCCCACTTCGTTCACCGGGTGTTTTCGCATTGAATTGGTACCATGGCTTGAAATACACCATGCCCTTTCTTTGCTTCTCTCAATACTTGAACATTGTGCAATGGTAAAATTATATATATATATATATATATATATATATATATATATATATATATATATATATATATATATATATATATATATATATATAATATATATATATATATATATATATATATATATATATCTATATATATATATATATATATATATATATATATATATATATATATAGGGTAGGGTTATCTTGAGAACCACCCTTTTTAGTGAGAACTCTAGGAACCAACATCAACCACACATTTTAATCATATGCAAGTCACATGCCACTTCCACCTTTTTTTTTAAACGTTCATAACTTTTTTTCATGACATTATTTTTTCATAAAAATTTCACCATTAATTTCATTATTTTTTTATCTTTCCAACGCCTACCATATTGATATATTTTTTTTAAAAAATTCGTCCACCTGTTATTTACACATGTGTAAATTAGTCATTACATATGTGTAAATTCTGTTTTACACATATGTACTTCCAAGAATTACATATGTGTAAAATGACGTTCGTAAAAGAACGGGATTTTTTTATTTTTTATAATTTTTTTTTTATTTTTTAATGGTAGAGGGAAACGAGAGAAACACTTCTGTGTTTTTACTTTTTTTATTTTTTTATTATTTTTTATTTTATGATTTTTTTGATTATGTTGTTGTTAATTACGATTTTGCCATTGAAAACTAGTGGTTCACATTGGTTCCTAAAGTTCTCACAAAAAAAAGGGAGTTCTCATTTGATCCCTCCCCTATATATATATATATATATATATATATATATATATATATATATATATAGATATATATATAGATATATATATATATATATATATATATATATATATATATATATATATATATATATATATATAATTCCCAATCTTGTCCATCTATTAAAACCCAATACACAATATTTTTCCATCAAACTATCTCTTCTCTCTACTATTCTTCTCATTTTTAAAAAATCTCATCCAAATGTTACCATTTGTAACACCATACAACCCAAACTTTGTATCCCTCAAAGAAATGGTCGAACACAACCCCATTCAAACACCACTACCACATCAAACACGTCTATAAAGGACTTTGTTAGCCAAAGTGAGATGTCGAATATCAATCCTAAAACACGTCTATAAAACACGTCTATGTCGGTATTTTAACAATCGGCAAATGGCTATTAATCTTGAAATTTTCTTAGAGCCCATACCAGAGTCTAGATGTTTCAAGATTGATATGTGACCTAGCCTTAGAGTTGCATAAACAAATTAGAAGAAATATGGCCTAGATGGTGACGAACGAAATCTTTTATTTTTATTAGTTATGTATTTTTTTTTAATTTATGTACTTTTTATACAGCAGAAAGGAATTTTATGCTTTATTTTTATTTAAAAATAATTGACTAAAGATAATTCAAGAAATAATTTGGAAGTGATTGAACTAACATGAAAGAGGCTTGAACCACTATACAACTTTTAGGCTTAAAATACCACTGCTAACGTGATGTCCACATTGTAAGAAACATCAATAAAGGGTTTGAACCATTACACAAAGTCTTAAGTGAAAACAAACTTATTACCCATATTTAAGAGTTACTATTCATCTCTTACATCTATTATTTTATATATTTTATTAATGGATATGACAAATAGAAGAAATAAATTAACTAAAAAAAATAAAAAAGTTTTTTTAATTAAATAAAGATATATACATATATATACTAGTTTTAGTTCTTTACATATGTGTGTGTGTATGTACGTATGTATGTACGTATGTATGTACGTATCTATGTATGTATCTATGTATGTATGTATGTATGTATGTATGTATGTATCTACGTATGTATGTACATATGTACACGTATGTATGTATGTATGTACGTATGTATGTATGTATGTATGTATGTATGTATGTATGTATGTATGTATGTATGTATGTATGTATGCATGCATGTATGTATGTATGCATGTATGTATGTATGCATGTATGTATGCATGCATGTATGCATGGATGCATGTATGCATGGATGCATGTATGCATGCATGTATGCATGTATGTATGCATGCATGTATGTATGCATGCATGTATGTATGTATGCATGCATGTATGCATGCATGCATGCATGCATGCATGCATGCATGCATGCATGCATGCATGCATGTATGTATGTATGTATGTATGTATGTATGTATGTATGTATGTACGTACGTACGTACGTATACATGCTTGGTTAGTAACTCTTGTATTACACGGGTTGTATAAATAAATATTAAATGAAATGAAAATTTCTTAATTATAAAATAATATGCTAAGATAAGATATGATTGAAATTATGTATGAGTAAAGACTATATATATTAAACTATACTCATGTCATAACTTTTTTACACTTGTGAACTTACACATATACATATAAAAACATAACATTGCATTATGTGTAATGATATTATTCCAACAAAAAAATAATGATTTTACTGATCTTGATTAAAATAACAGGTTATCGTAATTAAAGAGGGTTAACATTTATCCCTTTTACATATATATATATATATATATATATATATAAAGAATGAGATGTAGGAGTTTTAGAATATACAAGACAAATTTAGAAAATGATAGTTTTTAGTTAAAATTATAAGAATAGAATGGGGAACCGACTATGAATGTTCTTAATGCCCAGTCTTATAGTATTTCATCTTGTTGATAATTATACCTTTTAATCTTGTCTATAGTTTTGTTTGATGAACTATCATAGTAATTACAATCGAACTAGTATTTTTACATGTTGTGTGTTGTGATAGTGGCATACGTGACGTGATAAAACATAGATTACAATTAATCCAACTTAATTTTAAACTAAATTTATGTCTAAACGTAGGCTAATTCGAATGCATACAAGCAAATGAAAACGCATTATATTTGACACGACTCCAAACAAAATTTAAATCGAAACATAGATCAACTCAAAACATACATAAAAAAATAAGCACGTTCGGCGGCGCCATATGTGGTGTGATGAAATATAGACTACAATCGCACCGAATTGTTTCTAGACTAAATTTATGCCGAAACGTAGAGTAAATTGAATTTATACAATATAATAAAAACGTATTATATTTGACTAGGCTCGTTTTCTTACAAAAATTAGGTTGAAATGTATACCAACTTAAAACTTACTTAAAAATAAACACGATAACATTTTATATTTGATCTGACTTGTTTCCAACAAAACTTATCTCAAAACGTAGACGCTCTCGAATTGATACCGACACGGCGACACATATCTAAAAATAAGAACATAAGAAATTAGTTTTTTAAGTTAACTGTAGAGGGGGTAAACCTACAACTTTTAGAACTTCAGGGAGTTAAAATAACATTTCATAAACTTTTTAGAAATTGAAGGGGTTGAAGGCGTAAATTTTAAAAGTTGAGAGGTGAGAGTTAGTCGATGCAAAAGCCATCAATCTTTTTTTAAGGTAGTAGAAGTTGATGTAATGTTTTCAAGGTGGTACCAAATATGTTACTAATTTGTACCCTATTTCGCACTTTAATCGATTTTGATAGTAATGATTTTTATAGCTTAATACAGTCATTCATATTAGAATAGATTTAGATTATTATTATTAAAGTTAATTACGCAAATGGTCCCTGTGATTTATTGAAAATAATAGGTTTGGGTACTAAGGGTTTTTTTATAACAGGTTGGGGTATTGTGTTTTCAAATTATAACGAGTTAATGTATTAAGATTAACTGAAGTTAACTTTTCTGTTAAACCTAAGGGTCTTTTCATCTTTTCACTTTACAAGGACTGTTAATGTAACTTAAAGGACTGTTGTGTCATTTAATATAATATATATAAGAGATTTTTTGTGTAATACACACACACACACATATATATATATATATATATATATATATGTATATATATACATATATATATATATATATGTATATATATACACACACGCACACAAACATATTATATATATGTTTTCTCTTTTACAGGAAAAATAATTTCACCACCATCGCTAGCCCCTACCATCGGCCACCACCCCGTCACATCGTCTTCACCACCACCATCTTCTTTAGCTCTTTGAATGAAACAACAACACCATCAGCACCATCTTCATCATCGCATCATCACCACCATCTCACTACCATCATCATCGCATCATCACCACCATCGCACCATCCTTTGCCGCTTCATCTCCACTAAACCACCATTGCTGCCAACAAGGCCTAAAATCAAGAATCCCCAGTTAAGTAATGCTTACTTTGGGTTCTAGGGTTTTAAGAAAAAGCCTGGAAGTGGGGAAACCAGCAATGTGTTTGGATTTGGTTGTGATGGTGTCGTCGGATAGGTGTAGTCGAAGACGAAAGGATGTCGACGAAGGTTATGGTAGGCAGCAATGACGGTGGATTTAGTGGTGGTGGTGATCGGGAATGCAAGTAGGTGGAGATGAGAGTGGATGGGTTTGGCTTTTTGCTATGGGCGACGACAATGGATTTGGTGGTGGTTTGGGGTCAGAAATAGGCGTTGACCAAGGTGGTGGTGGGCGGTAGCTATGGTTGGTAGCGTCTGTGATGGTCTGATTGTTGAAAGAGACGTGGGTGGGGACTGGGTTTTTTAAGTTATAGTTAATTACATAAATGATCCCCGAATGAAAGAGAGAGATAAATTTATAAATGTAGTCACTCAAAGAGTATTTTAGTCATTTTATTAAAATTTAACAAAAATATTAACATATGTTAGTCTTAGTACCCATTCTCATTACAAAAGTAAAAATAGTATGTCCCATCTTGTTACAAAAAACCTTAGTGTTTGTTTGGTGTGCGGTTTTGGAATGGGCAAATGAAAGAATTGGAATGGATAAGAGAATGAAATGAATCATTATATTTCACTATCTTGTTTGGTTACCCTTTAGGAATGAAATGAATCATTACTTTGTGTTGTTTGTTAGGTAGGAAAATATGAAAGAATGAGATGTAAATATGGTTATGGTGGTGATGGCTAGTGGTGGTTCCCGGTGGTGGTGGGGGTGGCGTGGTGGCGGTGGTGGCTGGCTGGCGGCGGCGGTGGTGGTCGGCGGTGGCGGTGGTGGCTGGCAGTAGCGGGTGGTTGGCGACAACGTTGGTGGCTGGTGGTTAGCGATGGTATTGGTGGTCGTTGGTTGGCAGCGGCGATGATGGTGGCCGGTGGTTGGCGGTGATGGCGGTGGCAGGTGGTGGTGGTCGGTGGTGGTGGTGGTGGCTATGCCTGGTGGTGGTGGCCGGTGAAAATCGATCTTGTTAGCCGGTGACGATCGTTCTTGGTGGTCGATGATGGTTGTTGTAGTGGGTGGGTGGTGTTGGAGACTGATGATGGAAGAAAAAATGGAATGAGAAAAAAGAAGTGGTGGATGAAATGAATTTGAGAGAATAAAATCAACTATGTAATGGTTCATTTCATTAATTCACCAACCAAAAATGTATTTTTCATTCACCCTCAATGGTTCATTTCATTCCGCTCCTTATTCTTGCGTACCAAATGCTACCTTAGTATTTAAACTTTTTATTTTCGATAAACCATATGAACCATTAGTATAATTAACTCTTATTATTTTAATACAATGTTTCATTGTGTGGTTTTGTTTGTGAACCTACTTACACTATTTTTTTAAAAAGACAAACACACAGATTCACCTAATTGTACTCGTAAACCTACCTACACCAAATTGCAAATGGGCTAAGCATTTATACCAAATGTCTCTTAAATATTTGTAAGTAGCTAGATGTTTATTTAATGGTTAAGAACTTGATTGATTATTTTAGGTGGAAAAGAAAGTCCACAATTATGAACAATTATAATTTGTATCCTGTTAAGGTCGACAACTGAAATAGCGTTTTCACATGTCCTTTTTAAAACTAATGTGATGATTATCGATCAATTTTATATAGTATTAATAATAATAGCTGTTCAAAAAAGATATAGTATTAATAATTTCGATATTAGAATCGGCAATAACAACGTTCACATAATGATACGGTCATAATAATTTAGAACCAGTAATGGATATATTATATTTGTTAATTTACAAGACTATAAAGCAAATAATTTTACTAAATGAAAATTTTAGTCCGTTATTATCAGTGAATGTAGGATTTGTTGATTAGACTTTGGTGAAAGTCTGTCATAAAACTCGACATAGATAATAACTTGGTCTACAGATAGCGTTGGATATATAAAAGTAAAAAAGTGTTAGACATTTTTAATAAAATTAAAAATCTTTTGATTAATGGAGTACAAGTGAATTTATAAAAAATTAAAATGATAGGCTTTCTCTAGATCTTTTATCTTTACAAATACATCCAAAATCACAAAGTGTGTATAGTAGTAATCAAATCAAATTTGATAAACGTTGATGGACAAACAAGTATAGTAAACTAAAAGTTAAATAGCAAAATTAAGGTTTATCAAATTTGATTTGATTGCTTCTATACACACTTTTGTTATGATTTTAGAAGTATTTAACAACAAATCTTACTATAATCAAATATCATGAATAAGATGTTGGAAAATAGTGAAATTGGGTTTTTCATTTAATAGGGATACGATTTTTTCACGATTTTTATATAAAATTATCATTGATATAATATAATACTAGGTTTGCGTTTTTCTTGATGAGAGCCTCACAACGAACACAAACCTATCTAATAAAGCTAAGGAGAAATATATATCGATGCTCATAGTTGCGTGTTTGAAAAGAAAAGACCACAAAAATAGGTGGGAACTTCTCTCACATATAACAAGATGGTGGAACTTTGAAATAGTTCCTTAGCCGTGATTGTTATGCTTTGATGGTGAACCTTTCACTTTGAATACTTGCATCACGCGGGTTGCTTGAAAGCCAAATGGTGACTGTTGCAATGTGGAACTTGTTGATCAATGTGACTGTTAGTGAGCGTGAGTTACTATTGATGGGCTCGATGGTAGTGAGTTGCAACTACCAAGTTACCAGATTTTTTTGGATAGCTTTAATTTCATGTTTGTAGTGGAATTTACTGTAAGGTTCCACCTTGGGACTATATTCGAGCTTCTAGATTAGGCTTGGCAAGCCATATGTTTTGGCCAAACCTTTTAAACAAACACACCTAATAAGATCTTCTTTCTTTTTTGTCTAATCATACCTCTATATATCTATCTACTATACTCTCTCTTCTCTTATACATATTATATTCATTATAGACGAATGTGTATGTACATCAGTACATACACAAGATAATTATCTTCGTATGATATACCAACTTATATGTTACTCATATTCTAAAGTGCGAAAATTCTGGATATGATATACCTAACTCAAACACTCGAAATATTGGAGTTTATAGTAACATTTAACGCTCGTAGGACCGAGAAAGTAAGCTTGCATCTACTTCCCCATCCCAATGTCTAGTTGTTTCCACCTCCACAAGCATGATAAAACTATCAAACTATGGTTTACAACATTCTAAAAAACTTGGTATACATAACAAATAAGTTTTTTTTTTACTGATATGGGTCTATGATTGACACCTAATGGTTACCAATTTAAGGACAGAAAGTATGACATATGTAAGCATGTATGAAGCATCACAGGTGATGGTGTGATTTTAACTGTGATTTTAGAAGTTGCACGAATGAAATGTAATTGCATTTAAATTGAAATAAATTAGTATTGATTATTTTGTGTATGATGTATGCTTAAGGTGAATCAAGCAAGCATGATAATATTATGCAAGCATGTATTCAGTTTATTTTATTGTATTGTGTTTCACGAGCTCCTTTTTAACCATGTTATGTTTGCAAGTTGGAGCATTTAATTAAATTTTGTAAGTTGATAAGCAATATCTTTAATTAGTAAAGTTATATGTTATATAAAGGTGATTTTTCAACGTGAAGGATGGTTAAATTAATAAACCTTAAAGTGTTTCGAAATCATTACATAATCTCTTGTAAAGTGTTTTTGGGTGTTACATTATGCCGTCAATAATAAGATGTATCTGTATCTTCTAGTCTTACAATAACTATAAATCCAAAAATTATTCAAATGGCTATAAAATATGGTTTATTTAATGGTTTCCAACCAATTTATTCACAAATTATTGATGAGGAAGTCATACGAGCTTCATCCGAAATTTTGGACTCATATTTGTCCACTTTTGAATTTTGTTAATTAATAATTACTTTTCTTATATTAGTTCTTTTAATTTATATAATATTTCATTAATAAATTATAATAATTTCATTGACAAACTCACCATCCAAGTTATGTATTATCTTAATTTGTACGAACAACTTAAAATATAGCAAATACTAATCATTTCAATATTTAAAATGTCACAAAAGATGATTAAACTACAATTTTATGCTCTCCTATATATGAAGTTTTATTGCTTTAATATAAATTAATAGATAAATATAAATTGAATATCAAACCATATTAAATATGGAATCAAGTTGTTATAAAACTTATGGTTTGTTTGAATAAAGTTCGCACAAAAGCGGCTCATATGTAAAGAAATTGAGCCGGTTCGATTTGGTTTGTAAACATGTCGAGCTTGAGCCAAAGTTCGCTTAGCTGGTTGGTTCGTTTGTTTGCCTCGTTTAGGTTAGAGTCTATAATTTATTTAAATTATATAAAACTATAACATATTATCTAAGTTTAAAAATACTTTTAGAGCAATAATATAAGAATTCATAGTTATACGACTATTTTAACATTTTTTAACTAAAAAGATAAATATAAAAATATAGAAGATCACCACATCTTAAAACATAAGAACCATCTCCTTTATACAGTAACATCAGTTCAACATATTAGCTCGACGTATTAAAGTTGAAAAAAATATTTTTATTTATATATATTAATATGTAAAAGAAAACAAATTTTGAAAATAAAATTACGAGTTGAATTGGCTTAGTTCGGTGATTTAAGTTGAGCTCAAGCTCTACTTTCAACTTGATAAGACAAATAAGTCGTTTCATCTCAACTCAGTTTATAATCGTAAAATATAAACAGCTCAAACTATCTTGGCTTGGATCTTCATATCTCTAGAACCAAAAACCAAGGCATTTATAATGGTTTCTATATATATTTGTGAGCTTTGTTTCATATATTATATGAAATAATAAGTGGTTTGTGAGTGTAGAAGTAGGGGTGCTAAAAGGGTTCGTGTTCTTAGGTTGTTGGGTCCAACACGACCCGAACCCAAAATTTGTGTCAAAAGTGTCAACCCGAACATAACAGGAAAATTTACGGGTTGACACAAACACAACCTGATTGACCCAAATTTTAATTTTTTATTTTGTTCACATATTAATACTTTAAAATTACTATTTTACAACAAAAGTACAAATTAATATAAATCAATTATATTTTAGTGATGAAATCTTATGCTAATTTCTATTTTAAGTTCTAAATTTTGAAATAAAACACATAAGAAAATAAATTTGTGACACAAAATATATAAAATAATAAAATAATAAAAATGGGTATAACGGGTCAACTCGCGAACCCTGTGGGTTGAACTTGAACCCGACTTGTTTAGCTAACCGGATTCACTGGTACAACCCCAACCTGATCCGAACCCGTTTATAGTAAACCCAAACTCACGAATTTCATGTTAGGTTCGTGTTGCGTTTATAGGTCATGTCAAAAATTCACATCCTATGCAAAAGAGAGAAAATATTATTGTTAATTTGTATATTTTGTAAGACAATGTTTATCACTGTTAATTTTTTAATATTTTTAAAAATATTTATGAGTGAAAGAAAAGAACATATAATGATAAAATATTATTTAATTACAAAATAAAAGATAATAATTTTTAATATTATTATAAAAATAAATAAAAAAGCTAATATTAACGCTTTAATTACAAGTATAAATACAAAAAACGTTAAAATAATAAAAGTGTTTTGAATTCAGGGATAAATAAAAATAAAAAAGATTGCGCAAGATAATAGGGAAAACAAAAGGGGTTGTAGATGTAATTTGACGATGATAACGAAGGACGGAGGTGCAACTGCAACAGCAACAGCAACTGCAAGAAGAAGCCACTGATACTTTGTAGTCAGAGCCCACTCATACTGAACCTCACCGACACCCTGTTTCTCTTCGGGAATCACACCCCCAATTTCACAACAATACCACCGCAGCTCCGCCACTAACGCCGCCGCCCGCCGCCCTGCACCACCGACCCACCTCCGCCGAATAATGATACACCGCACCATCCACTCATCCGTACAGCATGGGTAATTGCGGCACTCGCGAAGAATCTGCTGTCGTTTCAGACGCTCATCATCAAGGTTTCGTCTCCACCTTTTCTCCTCGTTGATTGCATTACTTTTCGATGATAATTCCAGATCTAGGTCGCCTTTTGTCAATCATCATCTGTTGTGCGTTTTGTGGCGTTGTTTTTAAGCCAATTTGATGTGCGTTTTGTGTGATGACGTGTTGTAATTTGTTAATGGCAGTTAATCAGCTACAGGTGGTGTCTGGTAAGAATCAGGGTTTGGTTAAGAAGCATAGTCGGTCGATTTCGGATCTGAGTGATCCTTCAACGCCTCGGAACAATGTGAATGTGATTGAGGATTTGAGGAATAACTCGCTGTTGTATACTCATGTGATTGCCTTCACTTTGTTTGAGCTTGAAACTATTACTAAGAGCTTTAGGTCTGATTACATTCTTGGGGAAGGGGGTTTTGGGACGGTTTACAAGGGTTATATTGATGAGAATGTTAGGGTTGGCCTCAAATCTCTGCCTGTTGCTGTTAAGGTTCTTAATAAGGAAGGTCTTCAAGGGCACAGAGAATGGCTTGTAAGATTCTCTATCCTTGCAGTAGTTAAGTAGTTGTTTTGTTTCTGTATGTTGGATGATTAACGCGGTTTTTGTTAATGTGGGCGTTGTTGTTTCATGTGGCAGACAGAAGTTAATTTTCTTGGTCAGCTTAGACATCCCAATTTGGTGAAATTGATTGGGTATTGTTGTGAAGATGATCACAGATTGCTCGTTTATGAGTTTATGTTTCGTGGAAGCCTTGAAAATCACCTATTTCGAAGTATGCACCTTCCTTCCATGAATTTTTTTTTCTTCTTTTTGTTCTAGCTTTTGTTACTTCATGATTAGTATGTAGTACCATCACCCATGCTAGATGTAATAGTAACTTGGATACCCACTGTGATCATAAGATTCCACCCTTGCTAAAAAATTTTGAACTATTACACTATTAGTGTTTGGTAACTATGTCAATTGGAAGAACAAAGTTGTTAAAGGCTCATTGCTCTGTGCAAAGGGCACAGGTGGGTTCTTGAATGTGAGGCACATCATATTTGAAAAATGTAAGAAAGCATATAAATAAAATAGATAACGATGGAAATTAAAATAGATGAGCATAAATTAGTCTTCACCCGTCATGCTTCCTAATCCCCTCTCCCTAGACCGTGATCTGGAATCATAAAATGATCACAAACTATTTTGGTTCGCCATTAGGGTCATATACACGTATTAGTATATTACATAATTGCATATACTTGAAGTCGGAAGGCTTGAGAGATGAAAATCACAACTGTGGTTGATTTCTTGAACTCTTGATGAAGAAGGAATTATCAAACTCCATTAATAATATATAAGGACCCATATTTGGTCAACAGAAATGAACTTTCTAAAGCCCCGGTATGTACCAGGCCCGCCTAAGCCCATAAGCGACTCACATCTCAGGCGCAGAGCCTTGATGCATTATGAAGGTGCCTCAGATGAGAATTTCACAACTTCGGGCGGCTGCTTCTTATGCGCGTCTTAGAGGAGATTTTCACATTTTTATGCAAGTGTCAAAATCTTTGATTATAATTTGCCTGTCCAGTCTTTTTTTCACTACTAACAGCTTATGTGCACTTCAGTGCTACCCCCACCTAGTGCTCTTGTTGTAGTACAAGTCGCTTCTTAACGATACATCACTGCATCAAGTTCCAGTGAATGGCTTAAAAATGTGATTATAAATGTGCATATGATTTTATCATTCTTGTACTCTGTTCAAAAATATGACAAGCTATTACAGATTTTGCTAAGCTGAAGTTTTTCTACGGAAATAGGTTTCTTGATGGCTTACTGAGTTGGGGTAGTGATTAGTTTTGGAGTTAAGATACACACATAATATTGAAGACATTGAAAAAAAAAAATTTGGACGCTGTTTTCATTTCTAACTGGTTTCTGGATTACTAATTTTTCATTTCATGCCACAACTCTAGTTTGGATACATTTGAGATCTACCTTTGACCTCTTAAAATGTTGCCATTCTTTAGCTTAAAAGTAACTGTGGACTAATGATTTTTTTGACAAATATAAATTCATAATTATATGCCAAATAATTGTAACATTGCACCTCAATATATAAAAGCCACTTTGGGTAACCAAATTTTATCTCGGCAATTAGTGTCATACTTAAATTATTATCTTATGTCATTAAGCACTACCATGATCATTTAATATCTTTGTCATTGAGCACTAAAGCCTTATTTTATCTTTCCATCATCATGCCCTGGGCTGATTATTTAATCTTTTTATCCTGTAGTTCTATCCTTGTTATCTAATGCTTTTTCTGTCTTTTGCCGCTACTATTGATTAACCGACCTGTATTTTGTTATCTTGTGCGACCATGTTGTGTCACTCTCCTGTTGTTTAATTATGAAGAAGTTGCATTAAAAGTAAACATTTGACTTGGCACATACCTTTAAGGAGAGTCTTTGACTAATCTTGAAGTAGCTAAAAGCACCTTAGCAATTGAAAAGACTTGTGGACCAAAGTCAGTGTGACCCATATCTTGTAATGGTTGCTAATAGGCAAGTAGGTGGAACTAGATAGGAATCTTATCAATAAGAAAAGTTGAATTTAGTTAGAATCCAAAAATTAAAAGTTATGCAATTTTTGGATGGAGGTAGCATTTTAATATCATGGTGGTTAGTTATTATTATTGTTGCCAATATTACCTATGAATTGAAACTCTGTTAAAAAATAAAAATATGTTACATGCTCATTCTTGTACACTTGTTTTTTTCTTTCTGTGTATGTAAATGCAATAGGTTTAAGAGTAAGCAGTTGAAGATAATAAGTACTATATTATTGAGACATATGTATCTGGCATGTTGTCTAAAACTTATGAGCTACTTATATTCAAATGCTTCATTTGTTATTGGCACTGTAGATGGTTAAATGTGTTTCACAGCTAAACCTTTAGTAACCTTTGTATTCTTATGTAGTAGATTTTTTTTCTTTGTTTTCTTAACTTAACTGGAGTGCTTTTTTTGAGGTATTCAGAAACAAGTGCACCATTATCATGGTCAACAAGAATGATGATTGCTCTTGGGGCAGCAAAAGGCCTTGCCTTTCTTCACAATGCTGAAAGACCTGTCATTTATAGGGACTTCAAGACTTCTAACATCTTGTTGGACTCCGTAAGTGGCTTTGAGAGTTATTAATGTTATTATTATTGTTGTTGTAGTTGTCTTCGTCATCATTTTCATTGTTGTTGTTTTGTGTTTTAAGTGTTTTGACTAGTTGCTTGATGGCTAATGAGGACCATGTACCTGCAGGATTATACAGCTAAATTATCTGATTTTGGTCTTGCAAAAGCTGGCCCACAAGGGGATGAGACCCATGTATCAACGAGGGTTATGGGTACCTATGGTTATGCTGCTCCCGAATATGTTATGACTGGTATGGCTTATAGTATCTTGTTATAGCTTCGGTCTTAACTCTTAAGTTAATACTGTGCCTTTCTTGTTTTAATGGATCTCTTAAATTAGGGTTGGTACCTAATATAGATGATATGGATTAGGATGGTTGTATACGAAAGACCAGTTTATACATGGGTGATGGGTCTCATCCCCTTGTTTATGAAAATTGAAAACCAGTTAAAAACTGTCTTTTATATACATTAGAACATGCAATTGGGAAGTGGGGCATCAAGTGTATCATCAAGTATTAAAGTTTATTTAAAAACTTAAAGTAAGCTTTTTTCGGTTGATGATTCATCACAATTGATCTAGTCTTGATTCTTTTGGAATATATATTAAGAAGGTTAAGGGACACACTTTTTAGTCATGCTTAGGAGCAATGATCATATCAGACTACTAATAACATGGATTTTAACATCTTAGAGTTCAGGGTACCCTGTTTAGAATCTTAAATTGAAAAGGGAATAGTTAGCTGGAAAATTATCCCATTATCAGTGATATGACTACCTTAAATTGAAAAGGGAATAGTTGGCTGGTCGGCCTAATCCAACTGAACCCGTTTTGACCCGTTACACATCTAGCCTGGCCTGCTCATTGTGACACTTCCACATATAAAAGGCTGCAGAAGTTTGAGTCCTTGGTCTAGGATTATGGGTAACGATTAAAAGTTTTAAAGATCTGAGTAAACACAATGTTGGTGGGGTTTAATATTTTTTTAGAAAGGAATAGGGTAAGTTTTCTGTTGATCTGAAAGATTGTAATGATGGACTGAGCAGGACACCTTACGGCTCGGAGTGATGTATACAGCTTTGGAGTTGTTCTTCTAGAGTTACTAACAGGAAAGAAATCCGTAGACAAAACAAGACCAAGCAAAGAACA
The DNA here is from genome assembly GCA_025215565.1 of Flaveria ramosissima. NCBI lineage: Eukaryota > Viridiplantae > Streptophyta > Magnoliopsida > Asterales > Asteraceae > Flaveria > Flaveria ramosissima. The sequence goes on from CM046046.1 coordinate 65,330,275, forward strand.
GAGCTTAGTGGACTGGGCCCGGCCCAAACTAAACGACAAAAGGAAATTACTCCAAATCATTGACCCGAGATTAGAAAGTCAATATTCAGTTCGTGGAGCTCAAAAAGCTTGCAGCTTAGCATACTACTGTTTAAGCCAAAATCCAAAAGCCAGACCATTAATGAGTGATGTGGTTGAGACCTTAGAGCCTTTACAAACCACCAGCAGCAGTTCAAATGAAGTGTCGTTATCGTCTTCATTAATGAGTGTGGGCCGTCCTTTAGTTACGGGTAATCACCCTGCTTATCAGATGCATCACAAGTTTGTTCAAACCGTCGGGGCGGGTGCTGGTTGTCGATCAGCAAACCCGAACTGTTCTCCTGGACCCGCTGCTGCTTGTCGTGTCAGATGAGAAAACTGTGAAATATTGTTGTATTAAGGGAGTAGTTTGTAAATTTTCCTTCAAGTGTGTGTTTGTTAACTGATTGGTACTTGAGGTCATGATGATGATGATGCTTGTACATGGTGATGGTATGATGATGTAGGTCATGCTTTGAGTTTTGTTGTCTGATTTTAAATGGCTTTGAAGTTATTGTGTGAAAATGCTGAATTAGTATATCGCATCTTTTTTCTGAAGTATATAAGTAGCGTAGTTCGAAAGCATAATGAATTGTTTTAGTGATGTCATTGTTTTTCAAAAGTTAGATGCAATACTTATTTTAATCAGTTTTGATAAAGAAGCTATATTGTTAAAATAATAGTAATTATTATATTTTAACACAGCAGTTTACAAAAGAAGCAATTTAAACTTGTATTATGTATTATTATATTTATCTAATATAAACTAATATTAAATATACCTACTTAAATTAATTAAAATCTAATTTTTTTACTTAGGGGTTTATTTTTTAATGACATTAAAAGGTTGTATTTTAATGGTTTATAATCTTTTAATAGATTAAGAGGTAATTTAATCTTAATGTTGAATGGTTAAGAGGTTACCTTTTAACGGTATCTTTTAACCATTTAACATTAAAACTACATTTTATCAATTAAGATGTTATAAACCATTAATATATCACCAAACAACCTCTTACTAATGCAAGTTTGGAAGAGTTTAATATATCTATTTAAAGTAACAAAGTTAAAGTCAATGTATTTCTTAAAACATAAGTGTTTAATAATATATAACGCTCATTAATATATAAATATTTTTTGAAATGCAGTATTTTTTAAGTTAAGAGATGAAACCAAATTTAAAGGAAATAGATATACATCTGTTATTATATTCTTTTATTAGGTAAATAAGATACTATATTATATTAACAAAAAATATTAAAAGAAATAAAAGTTATAGCACTAATTAAGTTAGTGAAAGTAAAGAAGCATATATCCAAACATCAAGGTGTCAAATGACAGAGAGGCTTGTTCACATCAAGATTCCTTCATCACCCCTACTTTCCTTCATCTTTCTACACCACATATATTCATCCTAAACCTTTATGTCTCTTACTCTTTGTCCCACTTTCTTCCATCTCTCTCCCTCTCTCTCAGTTGGATTATTATTCTAATAATAATGGAAGCCATTAAACACATGACCTTCATCTTCTTCATCCTCCTTTTCCTCTCCAAATCACCTTCAGGCAAGTCACCTTCTCACCATCTCATCATTCATGCATCTTTCTTTCTAATTCAATAACCATGCAGGTGCCATAGAAGAAACCACAACTGAAAACACAATGCCAGCACTGTCGGTGGCGGTGCCGGTGGCGGTGGGGAGGAGAGAGTATCGGGTGGCGGCGGATATCGATGGCGGCGGGCTGCGGCGGAAGCTGGGTCCGTTTCAGGTGTGCTTGGTGTGCAGGTGCTGTGTGGTGGCCACTGATCCATCCACCTGCTCCAACATGCCTTGCTGTTTTGGTATTGAATGTCAGCTTCCTAACAAGCCCTTTGGTGTTTGTGCTTTTGTCCCAAAGACTTGCAACTGTACTGCTTGTGCTTCTACATAAGATTGATTGATAGATTATATGATTATATCACGGGTCCTATGTTTCATACACCATACAGTTTATAAATGGTAAACTGTAGTTTATAAAGACTGTAAACTGCAATTTAACAACTCTAAACCATGTGAATGGTGTATGAAACAACAAACACCCTTATATTACTCAGATTTAGTTTTGAGCTTGAAATATCATGATAATATTATTATTATTTTGTAAATGTGACAGATGATAGCATATGGTCATGTTTCCTAGATTTGTTTGCAATTATTAAAATGCTTGTATTTGCAGGGAATGTGCATTTGTATTGGGCGACTACACTATCCACAGTCTTTTTTGTTTTATTTTGGTAACTGTGTTATTTTATATATATATATATATATATATATATATATATATATATATATATATATATATATATATATATATATATATATATATATATATATTTTTGACCAAATACTACAACATTAGTGGGTATGTAGGTAGGTATGTATGAGTGTGAAGCAATTTTCCATGATTGCTTCAGTTTTATATGCAAATTAATAGTTGTGAAATCAAACGTTTGATAATGCTTTCTTGATTCATGCATACTTTTGAGTACAAAAGCAAATGTGGTTTATTAGATGGGAATCAAATTAGCCTAGAAAGAATTCATAGGAAACTGATGGATTAGAATCAAATTAGCCATCTGAAGCTAGACGTTCGTAGCAAAATAAAAATTGAAAAGAGAATCATATCGAGTGGTGGATAAGCTCTTAGTCAATATGTCACCAGTTTGAGTACCAGTAGGAGCGTATCAACCCTTCGGACTTTGTGCAAGCTTAGACCTCTAAGTTGGTCACAAGGTGTTTCGCACCTTGTGAGAATGTAAGTTGGTCACAAGGACACAAGATGTCATACGTTGATGAAACACCATATTGACCTCTAAGTTGGTCACAAGGTGTTTCGCACACTGAGAAACGCAAGATTGTCCTCTGAGTTTTGTTAGACAACTGGATCAAGAAGAGCAAACAACAACAGCATATTTGTGGGAAAACACACTCACGACTCTTTGCTTTTTATTGAATAAAAACCACACCAAAAACTCTTAGACAATGACTCTCTTTTATACTAATCCCAACCTTAATTACTAATGAAAACTCCACTCAAACACATCTGAAATAACAGGTCATTCACAGTCAAAACATAAACACTAAATACCTTAAATAAAGCTAATTAAAACTTATTAAATAAAACAAACCTATCTTTAGGCTCTTGACGATTCTCCCCCCAAACTTCCACATATGACCACAATTAGGATTAAATTCCAACAATCACTCCCTTAATCTTAATGTGGTCTTTCTTCTCTAAAGTAGAGTTGGCTCATCATCTTCAAAACTAAGTTGGCCTCCTCATGCTTTGGTTTTGACTTTGGACATTCATATGCGAAGTGTCCGAACTCTTCACATTGGTAGCATTAAACACATGACTTGTCTCGTTATCTCACTGTCTCCCAGTTTATCATTTCTTGAACCGGGTCGATTCTCACGACCCCTTCCTCTTCCAAAACTTATGCCTCTACCACGACCTCTTCCATCCCGATTAACCCACCCACAACCTTGTTGATAATCACTACCATTTCTTGGTTTAGGATGTTCAGCATTACAGGTGAGCATCAATTTACTTTGCTTGTCTTCAATTTCATCTTGGGATTTTACCTGCTCCTCGTAAGCTTTGAGTCAACCTACACTTCCTTAAATGTCATTTTTTTAATGAAAATTGAAAATATAGTCCAAATTTTTGTTTAATTATTGCATGTTTGGTCCTCAAATTTTACAAAATTGTAAAGTTAGTCCAAACTTTTATATGGGTGTTGCACTATTTGTCCCTAAAATTTAATTTATATGTTAGTTCAAAGTTTATAAAATGCATAAAAAATTAATGAATTTAGTGCTAGGGATCAAACATGCAATGATTACACAAAACTTTAGACTATCTGGCAATTTTTAAAGTTTGAGGACCGAACATGCAATTTGGTTAAACCATAGGGACCATTTATGTAGTTTTCTCTAAACTTACTAAATAAAACAAACCTATCTTTAGGCTCTTGACGATTCTCCCCCCTAAACTTCCACATATGACCACAATTAGGATTAACTTCTAACAACTATGTGTTGCTAATGTCATCACATTGGGGATTAGGTTGTCTCGTAAATAGAATATGTAACTCGTGAAACATAGTAGTAATTTACCGAACCTCAACGGTGTGAGCAAGAGCACCATAACCATACCCAGACTCAGTACTAGACTAAGCAATAGTTTGTTGTTTCTTGGAGCTCTAACTAATGAGATTGAAACCAAGTAACGTGTTTAGAGCGAAAATCATCTAGACAATCAACTAAATCAGCATTGGCACATGCATGAAGAGTAACACTAGATATCTTGTGAATAGTTAATCAACGGGAGATAATACCCTAAAATACTAAAGTATGCGCTTAAAAACGATCTAGGGACAATTAGTAGGTTTCTAAATAAACCAGGAAACGTTACTAACTATATAAACAACCTATAAACAAGTCAAGACAAGATACAAGAGAGCAATTGAGCACCAACATTGTTGTTGTAGAGCAGAGGATTATCCATACAAAAACCATAGTATCAGAAAAACTATGGACAGACAACAGAAGAATAGATGGTAGTTTGCACTAACCAAGATCAATGCAAGGTACAAGATCATCCAACTACTTGTGTTAAGACAGGTGATGAAAATCACCAGAGAACAAAGTCTGTATGTGAAAAATAACTCAAATGACCTAAATTCTTGAGTGCTCCCAAAGATTGTATGTGTCCAATCAAATCAGTTACAAAGGAGATTTTTATGTAGTTTGAAAACACTATGTCCGTAACATTGCACTTCTTATGCAGTTTTCGAGAGATTTCTGTTGTCTGGCCGTGTTATGTTGGTTACAAGTTATACATCTTCATTTTTCTCATAACTGATCAAATTTTAAGGTGTTATAGCTAAATAAATAAACTTTTATTCCAAATAAACACTTATTGAACATACAATATTCATATCCGATTAATATTATTTCTTAAGTAATAACAGTCAATATCTAGAGATAAATTCTGATAGCTATTTTTCAAACAATTATTTGTACAACTAGATTTGTGTTAATACATTATAATTCTAAACAAATTGATTGATTTACGTTGCCCATTGTGTGTGAAACCCTTTACAATCATACCTCATTGACAGTGTTGTCATATGTTGTTTAGTGGACATCTTGGTTCAATAATATGGCATTTGCAAAAGAATCAATTATATATCAACATAGATAGTGATGGATGTTTAGCAACATCTTGCCACCCGAATGACATGACACCTTTAAATAATAGTTATCCATTATCATTAAACCAATCTAATAACTGTTGCTTCACCATTGTGGTAATTATGGCCTTCTGTTAGTTATTCTCTCTAATATTTCTTTCTCTAATAGACATATAGTATGATTTTTCCAAAAGAAATTGTTAGTTTTGAGATTTGGAATAGAGATGGAATTAAAGTTTAACTATCTCTTACAAGGAAATGAAATATCTTAACATTTAAAAAATAACATTTTAGTAATTTTGACACTTAACTTTCAGTTTTTAACAACTAACACCTAGATAATCTAGAATATATCATCACCACCGAGACTCGGAATCCACAACTTTTGATTTGAGTAAAAACATCACTCTAACTTAATGGCTGTTTGGCAGTTTTTGAATAATTAAGTGTTGAACCGATAAGAGATCTGAATCATTAAGTGCTGAATCATTAAGAGCTAGTATATTGTTTAATTATTCAAATGCAAATGTCTGACCAATTCAGATAAGAGGTCTTAACCAGTCAACATTACACCTCTTAACCATTCAGCATTTGTATAATGCTTAACCATTCAGATGCAAATGTCTGAACCATTCAGACATTTGCTCGCGAAACAAACAGTCTAAACCATTAAATGGTGAACCATTCAGACATCTGAACTATTAAAAGACTGATTTAGATGCTACCAAACAACCCCTTAATCAAAATTTATAAATATGAGGATATAACAAATTTAAAATTAATACAAAAAAGTATAATAAGTGAGCATACGAACAACCAAATATATGTAGGAAAGAATATAAAAAATAATAATGGATACTAGTTGGCTTGACAAAAGCTTTAATCGGTTTGAACCAGCTCGTCAATGACCCACAACTATCGTATCATCGCCACCAGATCCGGTTAATTTCCCCATTTTTTTGCTACGGATTAGATCACACACCTACTTACTACTATATCATCATTGTGTGCATATATAAAAAGTCAAATAAAGATATTTTTAAAAAGCCTAGGAAATATTAGACCACTCGCAAACCAGGTTCACATTCAGCTACGGATCATGCCACGTTTTGTGGTTCGTCCGTAGCTTGTTCATGACTAAGTTGACGGATGCCCACTGATGAGATGGGCTCCTTCAACTTTTTTATTTTATTTGTTTAATTTTCTATACCAATAATTAACTGTCACCTGATTTTTACTTAAATATACATAAAGCTACCCAAATTAGTAGGACACAACTCAAACAACTTAAATTATTATTTTTAGATTATTAATTTTAACATAATAGTATATTTAAAAACACAATAAATAACATTTCCTTAAGTAAAAATTAAACAACCAGAATACATAAAATTAAAATATAAAAATTTTCGCTAAGAAAATATAGAAATACAAATTTACTACTCTATGTCCGAGTCTGGAAGGGTTTAGACTTGCAATATGCTCCACAAGATATGAGAGTATAGATTTGATATTTTTTTAGTGTAAAAGATTGAATGTAAATAAGTTTACATATGTTATAATCAAATAAGAACAAAGCGAGTAGATATGTAGTGTAATCACTAATGAAATGCATCGGAATGAGTAGAAATTGAAATCTATCTCACAAAAACTTCAAGTGTCGGATACACACACATTTAAAGTATAATTAGTAACATATGTAGTGTAATCACTCAAGAACACGTTAAAATATAATCATTAACACATCTAGTAAAATCACAAATGCGACAATGCATACGCTATACGAATAATGCATATGTAGTATAGTCATCAATGTATATACTAAAATATAAAAGTTACACATATGATGTAATTGCCATACCAAATGTACATATATAATACAATCATTGCGTACACTATTATATAATAAGTAATAGATATAGTGATATCACTAATCCATTGTAAATCCACTAACTCATACATTAAAGTATAACTAGGTTTTGGCGTCGCGTGTTGCCGTAACTATGCGAGTTTTAACGTAACCCTAAACCAAACTCAAAATCAAAATGAAGGTTCGAAACCATAAAATCAGCAAAATACACAAAGTAAAACACACCATAACCCCAAATCCATAACACACCAGAACATCCAGAAACCAAAAACTAAATCAAAGCCCAACACCATACACAAGACGAAAATCAAAGCCCCATGAAGGCAACACAGTCCAAAATAGAAAACCAACGAAAATCAAAGCCCCGAAAGCAAACAAAAGAAAAACCCAAACCTTAATAGCGAGAATCGTCAGGGTATCGATAACGAAAGAAAGCAGGAACCCAGAGAAAGACAACGCCAACGAACCATATAAACGAACGTAATCAAAACACACATCAAAGACACGTGTCCAGACACCAAAAACCCACAAAAAAACCACCCTCAAACCTCGAACCCACACCCAAAGCTAACCCTATAAAACACACAAAAAAACCACCGACCAAATGTATTAATAGGAATAGATAATAGATAATGAGTAACATATTCGATAATCATCAATGTGTACACTTAACTGTTAATATTCCACTTATTTACTAAAATACTCATGAAATTTTTGCATACAATGTAATTACCGGTGCATAAAATATATTATTCAAGTTCAACTTATTTACAATATTATCTCTACGTCATTTTTCCAATTATGTTGTTAAAATTACACACGTATACACATATATTATGCACCTAAACTTAGATACGAAACTAATAAATTTATATGATTTTAGTTAATATGTATAAAAGCCATGAAAATTGGTTAAATACTCAAAACACTAATTTGTTTTCCTATTTTAATATCCACATCAAACCCTCATTCATTCACAATGTTCCATGAACTCAAGAAGTTATAATCACCATTGCACAAGCAAGAGGCGTGTTAGACCGTCGTGACCGGGACAAAGTTGGGAGGTTCTGGCTCCAGGTGGAAATACCACCCCTTCGGTCCCAACTTCAATTTTTTGTTCCCTGATTTGGTGATATTTTGTTTTTGGGAGTTAAACTGTATAACTTTCACATTACACTAAGGGAAAAATAGGATACCCTACAAAAATAGAAAAAACTAGAGAAATTATAATAATCTGATGTGACAACACGGGGAAACTGGAGAACCCGAGACGACTTCCTCTCCTCTTATAAGAAACATCATGAACAAAAAGGATGACTAGAGAGAAATGTAAGAAAACGAAACATTTGTAGGTATTCTAACAAAAGTATTGTATTTTAATCTAAAAATCTGTAGGTATTCTAACAAAAATTATGTATTTTGATCTAAATTTCTAAATTAACAAAACATGATTTGACTTTACTTTAGGAGTATTTGCATCTAAGGTTAGTTAAATACGTACAAACTATATTTCTTAATTGTACTAATATCAAATTTAATTCGTTTACAGTGTGTTTTCACATTTCTTGTTTGTGTAATGGTGAGTACAATTTTGTAGTCCATGATACATTGTAATAGAAAGTAAGAAAGAGATTTTGATATGTAGAATACAATTTGAAAAAAAAAATAACGTTTATGTATTTAACTAAGATGTTATATTTTGATATAAAAAAACTAAAACAACCCAACTTTGAAAAGTTTTATATTTGTGTGTGATAACACCAATTTACTTTAACTAGATCTTTCAAATAACTTATGATCAGTGAGTCGGTAAGAAAGTAGATTTAAGAGCATTCACACTACTTTCTCATTTATATCCTCATATTTACATTAAAAATAAGTATTTTTATATATTTCCCTTTCTTAAGACTTTAAATTACATATTTCCCCAAGTAATGAAATTAATTACATATTTCCCCTTTCTAATACATATATATTACATATTTATATATTTTATTAAAACTAACCTATCAAATAATTATTTTGTCTTGTATTGATGTTTCGTTATTATAATTTTATGAAACTTTGACAATTCTGTATTGTATTTGGATATATAACTTGGATTATCGGTGACTATTGTTTTCAAATGAACATATTTGGAGTTGTAACTTTTTTGTTTTTATTTACATAAAAAAACTCGAACTTGAAGAAATATGTGTTTGATGTTCTTAAGAAGGAAAATATATAAAAATAACTTAGTACGTAAAAATATGGATATAATAATCATTCAATAACTAATTTTAATAAAATGAATAAATATGTACTATATATGTTTTATAAAGGGAAAATATGTAATTAATTTTTTTAGCTTGAGTAAATATGTAATTAATGAGTTTAGTAAGGGGAAATATGTAAATACCCCTTAAAAATATTATTGTTTTTCTTCTTTTTTCATTAAAAATACTTTTTCTATATTTATCAATACTTTTTTTATCCTCTATTCACAACCGCTTTAAAAAATATTAAACAAGTTATGGGGTTGTATCGTATTTTCCAAATTATAAGAATGAATAGTAAAATTTTCTTTATTCTTCACTCATAAACACTCACAACCATCCCTATGATATATGACACACTCACATAAAAACGGAGTACCTATCATTAATGCTCTAATATAAGAGGTTTCAAATTCATAGATCGTGTAAAAGTCTAAAAAAAATCAAATGCAATTTACAAAAAGGTAAACGGTTGTTTACCCTGTAAAACATTGTTTACAATGGCTGTAAATGACAGTTTACAAATTTATAAACTACAGTTTAAAGCATAAAACCCTTGATATTATTCTTCAAGGGTTTGCCTTTTACATGAATCTTAACTAAAAAGGTTATATTAAAACTTTGTTTTTCTTTTCAAATAGATAAACCACACACTCTCTACCTCCTCTTAAATATATAACAACTAGCAATTACATTCGCGCGTTGCAGCGACGCCATACGCGACGTGATAATGTATAGACTACTATTGTCTTGACTCGTTACCGAACTTAATTTACGTCAAAACATAGAACTTGAATTTATATTGGTGAACGAAAACATATTACATTTGACCTCACTCGTTTTCAAACAAAATCTACGTCAAAACGTAGACCAACTCAAAGCGCACATAAAAATTAGCACACAACGTTTTATATTTGACCCAACTTGTTTTCGACAAAAATTACGTTACGAACTCGAATTTACACCGACACGTAAATGAAAATAATGACGTAAGAAATTAGATTTTCCAAAGTAAAAAATGTACGACGGGTAAACCCGAAGCTTTAGAAACCTGAGGGGGTTAAAGTGACATTTCTCAAACTTTTGTAAAAATAACTTAGGGGGTTAAAAGTGGCAATTTAAAAACTTAAATGAGGTTAAGTTAATATGAAACTTTGAACTTATATATAGAAATAAATAGACCTATAGTTTAACAAAATAACCATTTTGCCATCAAAACTCAATGCATTAAATACTTGTACTTAATGCATTAAGTGCTTTCATTATGACTTTTAAAGTATTACTAATGTCCACATGAGGAGCAAACATCATGATACCGCTAACGTACAAGCCCCTTGGTGTAAAAATTGTGACACTTCAGACTAAGGGGGTGTTTGATTGCGGCTGACCGGGCTGACCCGGCTGACTCGGTCAGCGGGTCAGCCCGTTTGATATGCATTTTGTTTCCTGCTGACCGGGTCCAAGTAGCTGACCCAAACCTGAAATTAAACAAAGCTGACCCATTATCTTTGTTAACAAACCCAGCAGATCCACCCAACCCACCCTCCATGCACAACCACCGAGTGACCGCCGACGGCCACCACCCTACCCACCCTCTTTGCGCGACCACCGAACAACCACCGACGGCGGACCCCCTGCGCGACCAGCCCCCTGCGCTGCGCAACGAGCCCCCCTGCGTGACGAACTCCCTGCTCTTCGACCCCCCTGCGCGACGACCTCCCTGCTCGACGACCCCCTCTTCGGTAATCTTGCTTTCTCTCGCCTTTTCTCTATGAAATTCTGTGGGTGTAGATATGTATATAGATGTGTATGTATATGTGTATGTAGATATGTATGTAGAGCTCTATGTATGTAGATGTGTATGTGTGTGTAATCTTAAGTGAGGGGAAAACCCCCTTTTGTGTGATTGTGCAGCTGAATATGTGTGTGTATGTGATCTTGAGTGATTGAAAAACTCCCTTATGGGTAGATCATGCCTCTGTTACCCTTGGTGAATATGTGTATGTGTATGTTTATGTAGTCTTGTGATTGGTTTTATATAACCAAACTATGAAGGGTTTTATGGTTTTAAAATAAGGACAATTGACCAAACTATGGTAGATTCACCAATAGAGTTCGATTCACCAATAGAGTTCGATTGACATCAATTGACCAAACGGGACAATAAGGTTATTTGTCTTATTCAGCAAAGTCAGTCAGATACTAAATCAAACTGTCAAGTTTCAATCAGATGCAGACCCAGTCAGAACTTCTTACTGGGTCGGCTTCTGACTCAGTCAGATCTTACTCAGTCAGCAGTAATCAAACAGCCCCTAAAAAGTTTGTGGGTGGTAATCAAGGGAAGTTTAATCATGCACCTTATAATTCCATTTCAAGTCTGTTTTAGCAGTATACAAACTTTTGTCGACTTTTATAGTACTTAATAATATGTTTTTTGAATAAAACAAAACTTTCGTCAACTTTTAGACATGTTCGAATCATTAGAGATAAAGTCATAAAACACAACTCAGATAAATCAATTTACTTGCCCCTAGAAGGGTGGGAAGTGCCCTCAAAGAATGGAAAGAACAAATCATGCTATAGGTACAGTTAATTAAAACTACATGTGCCTCCTATATGTAATATACATTTGCAGTAATCTATTAAAACATAAACTTATAACTGCTCATAAACCATTGTCAGGTCAACTTTTTAAACAAAATTGTACTTACGCGTAGCAGATTCAAGCGTATTGCACAGCAGCATTGCAACAGTCATGGGCCCCACTCCTCCCGGAACAGGGGTGATCAAAGAAGCTACCCTTGATGCTTCCTCGTAACATACATCTCCCATCAGCCGATACCCTTGCTCACAACTTGAGTCCTGCACACCATATTAATTTAGAGTTAGTTTAATGTCAAAATTTGGATTTGAATTACTCAACTTAACATTCTGAAAGGAAAACATGTTTACCAAATTATATACCGAATCAGTAAGTTTGAGTACCTCAATCGGATGAGTTCCAACATCAACCACCACAGCACCAGGCTTCACCCAGCTTCCACGAACCATATTAGGGACTCCTACGCCACTTATCAAAATATCAGCTTCACGTGTGATTTCTTCAGGGTTTGCTGTGAATGCTGTCACAATGGTAACTGTTGCATGGTGCCTCTGAATCACAATCACAAGTTACAACACATGCCAAATTAGTAACTGGTAGATACGGCAAATTATATATACACACATATATGTATACACACATACACACAGAGAGAGAGAGAGAGAGATTGCCACCTGCAACAACAAGGAAGCGGGTAAACCAACAATGTTGCTTCTTCCAATAACAACAGCTTTCTTACCCATAATATCCACACCATATCTGATTAATAACTCGACACAACCTTTTGGCGTGCAGGGGATAAACAACGGTTCCCTTCCCCTCATAGCTAGGTTTCCCATATTCATTGGATGAAAACCATCTACATCTTTTTCCAATTTCAATACATTCAAAATCTTCTCTTCATTTAGATGCTGTTTCATTCAATTCATTAGTGAAAAGACCCTTCTACCCTTCTAACTAAAGCAGAGGGGACAAATTACCTGAGGAAGAGGAAGCTGGACAAGGATACCATGAAAAGATGGATCTACATTGAACTGCATTATAGCATCACAAACTTCATCTTCGGTACAATTATCTGAAAACTCGGTCAGTTTAAACTTGATTCCTGCTTCTTCACAAGCTTTTATCTTGTTATGAACATATGTTAGGGAATCTTTTCTCTTGCCTACTAAAATTACACCCAGTCCCGGAACCTCACCAATTGTTTTCTTCATTCTTGTTACTTCAGTTGCTACCTTTGATATGATTTCCTCGGCAACTTGTTTTCCATCAATTACTCTAGCAGTGTGCTCACTAGCTGTATTAAATTATCAGTGATTTATTCATTAATTTTGATTTCATGTGCCAATTAAATCATTGGGGATACAAAGAAATCAGATATAGGGATTTCATTCAAGTAGTTCAAGTTTAAATTGACATTGATAATGATAATGTTTTCCATGTATGTGTTTTCCAAGTTATTATAGAATTAATATTTTAAAATATAACAATTGTCAAAAAATTCAAATTTGGACTATGAAAATAATCGTGTTAAACATTTGCCAGTCACGTAAAATGTGGCTAATTAAAAGCATTAAAACGATGGAATGAATGCCTGAATGGAATAAATCATTGCAAAATCATTTTTATTGAGTACTGATGTAAGGCAAAAGCTAAATTACCAATAGTTGAAAAACAAAAGGCATTTAAAAATACAGTCACATGGTTCACGGCACAGGTATGTGGAAGGAGATCACAATTTACTACGTCCCTAAAATTCGTTTTTTTAGGGGGTGGGGGGGCTCACTTCAGATCGCTCTGGTACGATAAACAAACAAACAAACATACATACCTAGTAAAGTCCCACTTAAGTAGCGGGGTCTGGGAAGGGTGAGATGAGGGCAAGTCTTACCCCTACCTCAATGGATAGAGTGACCTGCTCTTGATGAGACCCCGGCTCGCACAAAGGTCATACTACAGACATGAAGCATGAAATATTCAGAAAACACATAACATGTAGCATATCAGATTAGTAACAGTAGAAAATAAGTAAAGACATGTTTAACTGAAGACAACAAAGGTTATACTAAGTGTCAAATGGTAAAAGATTTGATTGAATATTATTGATATGTTATGGTTACATTATATAGAGTTTATAAGCCTAGATACCTAAACCGGGCCCGTGGGCTCAACCCTAATAATAATGAATACTAAACCCTAATAATAATATAGTCTAATACTCCCCCACAGTCGTACTGGAAGTAACCGTACGCTAAGACTAAAAACAGAAAAAAAAAACATGAACCAAAAATAATAAGATAAACATGCTTCGATCGACTCGAATATCCAACTTTTGCCAACAAGTTAATATTGTGCTTGATGTTGTTATTCATATTTTGGTTGATTGTGCTATCCATCGTGTGCTTGATAGTTCATTGGTTCTTGATTTCTGTAATGATGATTTGATGACTAATGAGCGTAGTCGTTGGCGATGTCTCGAGGCTAGCAAGCGGCAGTCTCTTGGATCCGTAGATCAAGAGATGACAGATGTAGATATAAAAGAAAAAGAAAGCAAGACCGATGACCGTGGTCAGACGGCGGTCTCTTGGATCCGTAGATCAGGAGATAAGATCTGTAGATCTAAAAAGAAAAAAAAAGTCTAATCAAACCGTAGCTTGAAATCGGTGTCCGTCGACCATGGTCCTTGGTGCGGTCAAAACATCAAAAAATAGAAAAAGAAAATGGAAACTTAGTGACCGCTGCAAGTTAGAAGCCATAATCTAAAAACGAACCAAGAGAATGGATGTGAACAAACCAAGAGAATGGATATGGGTAATAGGTTTGAATGTTCAACCAATAACAAAAATTTATTCAGCAGATTCTAGAAAATAGATAAGAAACGAAACAAAAAACAAAGGCGAGACAGGGCGGCGGCAGTGGCGCCACACGGCCCTGTCTAGGGTTTGTACTAGGTGGCGACGGCTAGGGTTTGTATGTTTTTGTGGTGGTGTAGCGGAAAAAAAAGGTAACCAGAACCCTAAGGCTCCGATACCATGTCAAATGGTAAAAGATTTGATTGAATATTATTGATATGTTATGGTTACATTATATAGAGTTTATAAGAAACCCTAGATACCTAAACCAGGTCTGTGGGCTCGACCCTAATAATAATCAATACTAAACCCTAATAATAATATAGTCTAATACTAAGGACATAAAGCATGTAATATTCAGAAAACACATAACATATCAGATTAGTAATGATTAGTAATAGTAGAAAACAAGTAAAGACAGTTTAACTAAGGACAACAAGAAGCTTAAACACAGTCAAAGTCCTTAAGCTAAAATACCTAGAAGTAAGTACCAACTGTCTAAGCAAAGGTGTAACTAGGATCTAAGGCACTTTCTACAACTAAAGACACTCTCTACCTCCACAAGCCCCAAAAGAATGAGTCAAGTAAGTCCTGTCCCTAACTACAAAGGCTACTAAAAGGCATATAGCCTTATCTCCGTAAGACTAAAGGCATACTTATATACACCTATGGGCTAAAGGCATCTTAGGTACTATACACGTGAGCTAGGGGATCCTAGGAAAAGGAGAGATGTATGTGTTCCTCTAAAATCCCTCGTCTTTATCCTACGCCTCCAAGACGACCTATCACTAATCATGTCTTGGGAGAGGTGCAGGTCCACTAAATCACGCATAATCTAGTCATTGCATGTTAGTCTCGATCTGCCTCTGCGCCTCCTCCCTCTCACTATTATGTTTTCAACACACTGTGTCGGTTCTGTGATACGTATTCTACCACACGACAAAACCATCTTAAGCTTTTATACGTGCAAACCCATGATTCCATGCACGTTCTATGTTCCTACATTTCTTTAGTTGTTTATGTTGATTAATATTAATTAATTACCTTAGTGGGTAGTTCAATTCAGTTAGTTGTTTAGGGGTTAATGTTAGTGAGTCAATGTAAGGCTATACATAGCTATTAGTATTTCAATTTGAGAGTCGAGTTGTATTCCAGAAAGTATTCATTCGATCACTTATTCTTCTTTCCCTTACTTCTTCTTCTTGGTCTACTGTTATCCACATCAAGTGGTATCAAAGCCGTTCGACCCTAACCCGTAACAAGACTAACGCTGAATTCCGCCAAGAGATACAGGAGTTCATGACCCGACAGCAAGCGACTATGGACCGCCATGATGCTCTTTTGGAAACCGTCCTCACCAAATTGCAGGCTTTGGAGACAGCCGTTCTGGTGATTCTTCTGGGTCATCCAACAAACGTGAACCCCCTTCTTTGGAAACAATCAGACACACACTAAGCTTTTCTTCCCCAAGTTCTCTGGAGACGACCCCACTGGATGGTTGTTCCAATCCAAACAATACTTTGAGTCCGCAAAGGTTCCCCTTACCCAACAGGTTTCCTTGGCCTCTTTTCATTTGGAAGGGATCGTGTTGCAATGGTACCGATATGGTATGTTAGGTATCTTTACGCAGCGAAAATAAAACAGACTGTTAAACGCATGCACACGAAAGCAATAAGAACATGAGAATTTATAGTGGTTCGGTCAAGATGACCTACGTCCACTCTCTGCAACTGGGTATTTTTATTAAGCTCAAGGGACAAGATTACAATACAATGACATAATCTATATATAGAGATAATTAGGGTTTTCAGAGGCTTCAATGGGCCAGGCCCATAACTCTAACCAAAAGCCCATAGGCCTTCACACCTCAACAATCTCCCATTTGAAGGCTTTGCGAATACTCCAGCTAGCCATCTAAGTACAAAACAACCATGTCATCAGTAATCTTCAAGTAACAAAAATCCTTCAAGCCTTCAATTCCAAAAAACAAGCTAAGATTTCAATCAAAATCCCCTAATTGCAGAGGCCCCTCTTCATCAATTACTTGAAAGGGCTCGTTGAAGCTCCCCCGAGCTTTACGATCCACCAGATTCAGAGATACACCGAGAACCACTAACACTCTCCAAATTCAGCAAACAATACAAGGAGAGATTTTTCCAGTCGTAGTCTTCAAAACCCAACGATTCTTCTTGACTGTACCCGGAACATGCCCCATGCTCCCACTGTCACAAAATCCTTTGACCGGTTTAGACTTATGACCCCATTCAGCTACAATCTTTGCTCCAGACTTCATGTTTGCAAAATAAACTCTCTTAGCAGCAGATTTAGCGAACCCGACTTTGACTTGCTTAACCGGGTTGATCAGTCCCTTAGCAGGTACCTCCACCATGTACAATGACCCATGCTTATCACCATGAGCAATCACCCGGTTCCCATTGATTACCCTTCATTTACCACCACCAAACTTGACTTCCGGTCCTTGTTCATCCAATTTACTAGCAGAAATTAATTTCTTCTTCAAACCTGGAATCACCCTGACATTCTTCAAGTTCCATGTAGTTCCTAATGGAGTCACCAAATCAATATCACCCATGCCCATTATATCAAGCATTCTGCCATCAGCGAGACGTACCTTCCCAAAATCGCCAGTTTTCAGATTCACCAACATTTCACCGCTGTGTACGGCGTGAAACGAAGAACCAGAATCCATGATCCAAGAGTCCACACTGTTTTCAGCCTCAAGAATTAACACGTCACCATCATTGACATCCTCAGCAGCAGTGTTCAAACTTTTCTTTGAACATTGACTCTTAACATGTCCATCCTCGTTACAGATCCAGCACCTCACATTTTTCCGAGTCCGAGTTGAACTCTTTCCCCGACTCCCACTGGCTCGGCTATTTTCCCTTCCCCTGCCAACATGTAACATCTCAGAAGATGATCCAACATTTGCACTTTTCAGACGTGTGTCTTCACCTATCACAATGTCTCGGATCTTTTCAAATGTCATGTTGTTAGCACCCATAGAATTTGTAACAGCAGTTACAGTCCCGGACCAACTATCAAGCAGTGAAGATAGCAACACCAAAGCTCGAGTCTCATTATCAAATTTTATTCCCACTGATTCTAATCTGGTAAGAATAGAAATCAGATCATTAATGTGGGAGGTGACTGAGCTTCCCTCTTTCATTCTCGTCATGAACAGTTCCCTCATCAAGAACACCTTGTTAGCTGCAGACGGCTTTTCATACATATTTGACAGAGCCAACATCATACCACTTGCAGTGGTTTCTTTCATGATGTTAAAAGCAATGCTCTTCGTCAAAGATAACATAATAACCGCTCTAGCTTTCTTGTCCTTGGAATTCCAAACTGTTTCTTTAGCTTTCTCCATACTCTCCGGTTTCTTTTCCAGTATCATATCCAAATCCTTTTGACACAGCAATGCTTCTATTTGCATTTTCCACCAACCAAAATCAGTGCCATTAAACTTTTCGATCACAGTCTTCCCGTTTTCAGCCATAATAGCAAACCAGAGAAAAAACAAACGAAACAGGCACGCTGAACAGTTGATAAACAGTCAACAAAGGATAGACAAACCAGATCCGGTACTTCCAGCCAAAACCCTAGGCGGGCGCAGAACCCTAGACGATTTCAGCAGCGGCGGCGAAAACCCTACGCGGCGGCGGCGGCGGCAGCGGCGGAAACCCTACGCGGCGACGGCGGCGGCAGAAACCCTAGGCGGCGGCGGCAGAAACTCTAGCGGCGGCAGAAACCCTAGGTGGCGGCAGTGGCAGAAACCCTAGATGGCGGCCACAGAAACCCTAGATGGTGACGGCGGCAGAAACCCTAGATGGTGACGGCGGCGAAAAATCTTCAACAGTATTCAAGAGCCTGATGCTCTGATACCAGTTGTTAGGTATCTTTACGCAGCGGAAATAAAACAGACTGTTAAACGCACGCACACGAAAGCAATAAGAACATGAGAATTTATAGTGGTTCGGTCAAGATGACCTACGTCCACTCTCTGCAACTAGGTATTTTTATTAAGCTCAAGGGACAAGATTACAATACAATGACATAATCTATATAGAGATAATTAGGGTTTTCAGAGGCTTCAATGGGCCAGGCCCATAACTCTAACCAAAAGCCCAAAGGCCTTCACACCTCAACATGGTACACAAAACACCATGAACCGGTTACTTGGATAGATTTAACTCGCGCGATCTTGAAACATTTTGGTCCTACCAAGTTTGAAGACCCAGCCAAAACTCTCTCCCACCTGAAACAGACCACCACAACCGCCGCCTACACCGAATGCTTTGAGCAATTATCCAATCGGGTACACGGTGTGCCAGAATTGTTTCTCATCAGTTGTTATATTGGAGGATTGAAAGATGAGGTTAAGTATGACGTGAAGTTAAAAAAACCTCGGTCCTTGTCAGAGGTTGTTGGATTAGCTCGGTTGGTCGAGGAACGCAACAAAATCGAGTTAGAACCTGACCAAAATCACAATTTACAAGCTCCAACAGAGGTGTCAGGGTCGCTCCCTAGTCAAACGGTCAGGTTGCTTGGACCGCCTCCTAACCGGTGCTCGAACCCGAAAAACACTTCACATCCATCAGGCTTCCAACGTCTCACCACCAATGAAGCACGTGACCGGCGGGAAAAAGGGTTATGTTATTATTGTGATGAGAAGTTCACTCCTGGTCATCGTTGTACCAAGCCACAGTTCTTTATGATTGCGGATGCAGGAATCCAGGCAGCACCGGTAGCCGCGTCCTGACGGCGGACCGCCTTGGCAGCCGCCTTGGCTCCTTGAGGACAAGGAGAGTTTAAGGGGTGGGGAATGATACGTGCAAACCCATGATTCCATGCGGTCTATGTTCCTACGTTTCTTTAGTGGTTTATGTTGTGCAATATTAATTAATTACCTTAGCAGGTAGTTTAATTCAATTAGTTGTTTAGGGGTTAATGTCAGTGGGTCAATATAAGGCTATATATAGCCATTAGTATTTCAATTTGAGAGTCAAGTTGTATTCCAGAAAGTATTCATTCGATCACTTATTCTTTTTTCCCTTATTTCTTCTTCTTGGTCTACTGTTATCCACATCAAGCTTCCCTCCCTCATCTTGTCTAAAATGCACGCCACACCTAGTCTAGATCTTGTGACTTCATTTCTTATTCAGCCCAACCTTGTATGCCCGCACATCCATCTCAAATATTCACATCTCTGCTAGCTCCAGGCTCCAACTTTCAGGCTTGAGTCTTCTTAAGTGGCCAACAATCAATATCTTACAATATCACCAGTCATACTACAACCCTATAGAATTTTCCTTTTAATCTCTTTGGGAATCTCTCGTTACACAAATCGCTTCGGTATGATGTACCATATAATACATTGTACAAACTTGGTGCTATTTTTCTACATCAAATTCATAAGTAACCTTAAGACTTCAAACTTCAAATGTCAAAACATATTACGTAACTTAAAACTTTAATAAAAAGCATACTTGATAAAACTTAAAAATACTCAAAAAGGCATGATTACACTCAGAAAATAAGTTCAGTGTTTGTTTTTTTCCTTTGCTGTTATCGTTGTCTTCATCCTTCTCTAGATCTTCCCATGCAATATCTTCTAGGCTTGAGCTTTCCACTTTTGTATATTCGGGATCCATAAGTAGACCACCGATCAATTGCTTTCATTATAGATTCGAGATCCATAATTAGTTCAGCCTTTGTTTTTTTACTTCGCCACTTTAGCTAATTTCATTGTTTCCGCACCATAAGTAGACCACCAGCCAATTAAACTGAAGATAGTGAATAAAGACCCTTCTTCATATGAAACGTACAAATTGTTCTTGTAACATCCGCTCCTCGTCTTCATTTTCAGCAATGCGACTAAAAGCTTCCATGACACTTTGTACAACTACTTCATCAAGGTTAGGTGCTTTTCTTTGTATGCCACCCGATGCTAACGTTTCAAGAAAATATTTGTCGTAAAATGAAGGACTTAAAGCAAATCCCAAACAATGTAAAGGTATAGTCATTTTGTCGCACTTTTTCAATATAAATTGCTCTACAGATGCAAAGGCGATCGTTTTTAGATTTGGCAAACATGAGATGTGTCCCGTACAAAGTACATTGAATTTTGAAGATATCCCAAGGGAGATACAACGCATATATACTTTCCCTCATCACGTCTTTGATTTCTCCCAACATATTATCCATTTTCTCATATGTTTCCCAAATTTTCGAGCCTTCACCATCACAAAATTTTACCATTAAGAAAACAGATTGTGATTTTTAAAATGTTTTCAACTGCGTTCAAAAGTCATCATCTCTCAACAACTTGCTATGCAATAATTCTAGTGTGTTTATCGCCTTGTTTTGCCCAATCTCTCCATGAATTTAGAGCAATTGTTGTAGAAAGGGCCTATCTACAAAGGATTAACCTCTTCAACAAAACCTATTGAGTGGCAAATGGGATTCCACTTTAACGTGGATTAACCTCTCTACAAAAGGCCTCTTTACAAAGGATTAACCTCTTCTGCAATAAGTCTAGAAAGGCCCTTACTACAACAATTGCTCTAAATTCATGGAAAGATTGGGCAAAACAATGAGATAGAAGTTAGAACACACTAGAATTATTGCACTGCAAGTTGTTGCCACCATTAGAGCTGATGAATTTTGGAACGCGATTGAAAACATTCTAATAATCATAAAGCCTATTTTCCTTATGGTAAAATTTTGTGACGGTGAAGGCCCAAAAATAGGTGAAATATATGAGAAGATGGATAATATGTTGGGATAAATCAGAGACGTGATGAAGGAAAGTCTATATGTGTCGTATTTCCCTCAAGTAGAGAATAAATTCTATTGAAAAGGTAGAGAAAATGACTATACCTTTTCATGTGTTGTCAAAAGCGAGGGAGACACTCGCCTAGGCGCAATTTCTAGGCGCAGCGAGCGTTTACCGACTTGCAACCATCTAGCCATCTAGGCACTCAGGCAAAGGTCCAGCGAAAATTCCGGCCAAAAACTACCTTGACACGGTTAGAAACATGTCTTAGGAGGTCGTTTCTGCTTTTTTTCGTTCTTCTTTCTTTGCAGAAGTGATGAGATCTAGTCGAAGTGTGGTGGAGAAGAGATAATGATGGAAGAGAAAGGGAGGGTAGGTGAGTGATGATTGGGTGTTAGTAAATGCATGATCGTTAAAAGAAAAGTAAAAAAAATTGGGTTCCGTAAAACTAAAAGGTGATGGGACTGGAGTGTGCAGAAAGAAAAAAGTATTCAAATCATAAATTTGAATTTTGTTATAATATTAGGTTATTAAATTTTTGTTGGTCTTTATATATTTTTATTTTTCTAAGCCTATTCTATATCTTTTTATTGTTTTCTAATAGTGCGCCTTTTTTGTCTCGAGCGCGCTTCTTTTTTGCGCCTAGGCGACAGGCGAGGCCGTGGCGCCTTGAGTGCGGCCTTGCGCCTTTGACAACTATGACCTTTACATTGTTTAGGATTTGCTTTAAGTCCTCAATTTTACGACACATGTTTTCTTGAAACGTTAGCATTGTGTAGCATTCAAAGAAAAGCCCTAACCTTCATAAAGAAGTTGTACAAGGTGTAATGGAAGCTTTTAGTCGCATTGCTGAAAATAAAAACGAGGAGCGGATGTTACGTGAACAATTTGTTACATTTCACATAAAGAAGTGTCTTTATTCATTACATGCAGCTCAACTAGATGCAGTTACAATGAAAGCAATTAACTTGTGGCCTACTTATGGTGCAAACACCGGAATTAGTTGATGTGGCGAATAAGATCTTGCCGCAACCTATAACTAGTTCTTTAACCGAAAGAAACTAGAGCCCTATTCCTACATTCAAAGTGTGAAGAGAAATCGGCTTACTGTAAAATGGCGGACAAACTTGTTTATGTTCAATCAAATATTCGCTTGAGTTCAAGGTTTTCAAAAGAATATAAAGAAGGATCACACAAGAAGTCAGATATGGATCCCGAATATACAAACTTGGAAAGCTCAAGGCTAAATATGAGAAGATCTAAAGAAGGATGAAGGCAATGATATTGGCAACGAAAAAAAAAAACAAAGGCCGAACTAATTTTCTAGAGTTTAATCATGTCTTTTTTATTACACTTGAGTTTTGAGTTCTATCATTCATGGTTTTTTAAGTTTTAAGTTATGTAATTTGTTTTGACTTTAACGTATTTGTTTGGAAGTTTGAAGTCTTGTAGTTATGAAATTTTGATGTAGAAAAACAGCACCAAGTTTAACTTGTACATCGTACCATATTATATGGTAAATGAGCCTCCCCCCCCCCCCTCGTACCGAATTCTAAAGATCTAGAGAATTGCGACCCTATTCCACATACCAGTATCGGAGCGTACCACGAACCATTTGAATATGGTTATTGACTTAAAACTGAGATGAGAACCACTTTGGATAGTAAAAGTTAAAGAAAACCTATGAAAAGCATATGCTACTTCATGCAAGATGAGACCTTCGTTTAAAATAGCAAGCACAAGAGTTATGAGGCGTGACACACGGCTTAGAGTCATGAAATTCGATGTGCAAGGCGAAGGCGCCAGCCTTACAATCGCGAGGCGTCCAATATTCATAAATTACTTATAAACTACTTCTAGATAGCATTTTCCACTTGTGAATCCTTAAAACATAATAAATGAAAATATGCACAAGTTTAAAATATAAAACAAATAAACAATCTCTATGTGCAACTAAACAAACTCAATGCACAACCAAAAAGCTTTATATACAATCACATGAGCTCATAAAACAGAATATAATAAGAAACCTAGATCAGTCTCCTACGTAGAAGAAACAAAAAAGAAGGTATACATTTGACACAAGAAAGCGTAGTAACAAAGTAAATATATGCATATATATAATAGCCTAATAAGTACACAAAATATAATTAAAAAACTAATATAGTTAGCATTAAAAACAGTTAACCAATATAAAAGTATTAATAACCTTTCAAAATAAGATTAAAATGTATACCAGCTATAGAAAATGAAAAACCTTATAAAATCTTTGTATGCTTTGTAGTTTATATTAATTCTACCTATCTAAACAAAGAGAAAGTCTGAAATAACATAAGAAAGCCTAGAAGAAGAAAAAGAACTACAACTAAATAATAAAGAAAGCCCAAAACAAAAGAAAGCCTAGAAAAATTTCCCAAACTATATATAAAAAGAAGTAAGAAGAAGTTAACAAGAAAGGACTGGGAAGAAAGATAAAAGAGCCAAAAGGGCCTTGCTCGCCTACTATGCGCTTGTACCCTTGCCTTCTTAAGCTTGTCACCTTGTCCTAGATTTCAGGCGCATCACCATCACGCATGGCTTTGCCTTGCCTCTCTCAACCGCCTAGGGCTCCTTTGACAGCATAGATAGAAACAACCAAGGTTGTTTCCATTATTTTCATAACTTTAAGTATCATAATAAAAAACAAAATTACCCAGGAAGTTATTTTGATACTTTTTGGTTTTAGACTACAACACGCAACCCACAAAAACTCACAGGGCAATTGGTTCGTTGGAATCCATAAGGAGCTGGAATTTAAATTCCCAAGATAACATGTTTAGTTGAAAAATGAATGGAATTGAAATTACAATGAATTCACTCATATTCCTTCCTCCTTATAAAGGAACTCAACACTCCTGTTAAATTGTAATGAAATTCAATCAAACCAACAGAAGTATTTTACTCCCTCAAAGTAGTACCCTCGCCCCCACCACCACTGCCTGCCTGTTGGTCACAATCATCACCACTACAACAACGGTGTAGGTGGTAGCGGTACTGCTAGGTGGTGGAAGCAATGAAAATGACAGCGGTGGCGCCTATGATCAGTCAGTGGTGGCAGCTTCATTTATGATTGTTTTGTCAACCAAACACATTAATAATCCCAATGCCTTTCATAGATTCCAACTCCTTCAAATTCCAAATCATTCGCCAAACTTCAATTTCTAATTTTCTTTACAAATACCAATTCCATCAAACAGAAATTGTAAGAAGCAAACTCCCCGTCAATGTCAAGCACCTAAACCCATTTACCCTCTTTCTCTTCACTTCTATATGTTCATAGTTTCTTCTCAGTTTTGCACTCATGCCCCAACCTATTACCAGAAACCCATCTCTCTCTCTTCCCTTTTATATTGTTGCAACTCTCTCAACCATCAGGCGCACTATCATATCATTATTATTTAAGAGCTTACTTTTCTTTTGTATGTTTATTTTGATCTTTTCATTTGCTTTTATTTAATTTGATTGTTGTATTATGGGTAACCTAAAAATAGTCAGGATACCTATTTACACCAATATCACTATGACACTATCTAATAATCTAATAGCAATTCACATTTTCAATTTCTTTCATCTTAAGACTTTACAAGAGTTAGGCAGCATGGTTTGTTTTTATTTGTTGATTTAAGTCTTCTAAATTGCAGTCTTTCTAGACTGCTGACCTGCTGTAGTCACTCTTCTCTTCAAAATTATAGCAACAATATTCATGATTCTATGCTTTGACTCATAATTCTTTGCGGTAAAGGTTAGTTTTCAATTGAAGTTGAAGAAACTTCCGATGGTTATGATTGATGATTAATAACAATCGTTTTAAACTTCACTTTATTTTGCTTCAAATTTGGCTATTACTTTTAAACTTCTAATGTTCATTTTTTCAACTTTTGGTACTATCTATATGATCTTACATGCTAATTATAATAGCTTCTTTATTATATTTATTGAATAGTATTAGTTTTCAATGCATTAATATATTTTTTTAGGTTTTTTCCCTTTAGTTGCGCTTTTTTTATTTGAGGCTAGCGCTTTTCTTGCGCCTAGGCCCCGGGCAAGGCCTAAGCGCCTTGAGTGCGCCTTACGCCTTTGACAACATAGTCATATACATCTTCTTAATGTTATTAGTTATGGAATCCAATATGTTACTTTTTCCTATTTTCTTAAGTTATTTCAATGACTATGTAGAGTAAGTGATGAAGATCTCAACCATCAGTAAGTGATAAATGAAAAGAACAAGACAATAAAGACACGATTGAAGAAAATGTTAGAGTGTATGATGATGGGGGAGATGACCCATGCTCAGTTATAATAATGAAGATTGTAGAATTCTAGAACTCTAGATTATGGACCATTATTTGATAACTTTCATGATAGCTTATTTGATTATAAACTACTTAGGATATGTATGTTAAGTGCTATTTTATGTATAATAACTAATAAGGTCGAAATGACATGTATAAATTTCAAGTGCAATTTGATATAGTAAGCCTCGCGTATGTAAAGCCAGCACTTCTCCTCACACCTAAAGCCTCGGTTTCTAGGACCCTAAGCACCCCACACCTTTCATAACCAAGATGGTTACAAAACATGTAAAAAGAAAGGGTAAATCTTCCACAAATAAATACTTTATAGTTTGTAGAAAAACTAAACTTGATAAGTGATTAACCGTGCAAAAGCAATATCTTGAATTAATGACAATTCACCGTGTCAAAAATAAACCTAACATAAAAGGATGAAGCAAAATCGAATACTAATAATGAAATTTGACAAGTAGAATGAAGAGTTTAATGATTTACCAAATTTTTGGGTAGATGATTCACTATAATTGGTAGAGCTAGAATCCCACACATCAGGGAGGTCAAGAGAAACAAGAGAAGGTGACTTCAAGATTCGATTATCCAAACCAGTTGCAAAGGTATTTATAGTCCTTGAGGAAGACAACAATAAGCCATTCTTTCTCCAACCATAAACTACAATCCTTTGCACTTTACTCTTAAATGTCATTGTGTTGTTTCTTTTGCTAATACTTCCTTTTATGACATCTCATCATCATCTCTAAAATCCTCATTTATCTCCATAGCTAATAAAGAAAGCATAACAATAATTCAATGTTGCAAATAGGCAATATAATAGACAATCTAATGAGCAAACAACACCAACTGAAACATACCAAATTGCCTATTTCAAATCCATTGAGCCAATAAATTTGCCAAAAGATAGCATACAACGGACCTAAACACATGCCGAAACCTCAAGTTAGAACAAAAAATCAATTTCATATGGAAAATACGAACAGACAGTGGTAATTAGAAAAGGAATATGACCAATTTTACATCAAATTGGTTACATTCCCAATTTGAAATTGACAAAAAGCTGGAACTATTTCATGAATAACATTTGTAATGGAGGGAAAAACAAGAATCCATAAGATTTGTGAACTTACTGAACTTGAAGTATATAGAAGATCTCTTCGGGAGCAAAGTGGTAGTGTGGTTAATGGGTGTATGAATATCGATATCGGAGTGTTGGGTTGTGTTCGGCGGAGGTGGTGTTTTGAGGGTAAACGAAGGTTCAAACTCCACAGGACTTGATATACAAAACTAGTCGATCCCTATGCTGGTCTTTTTACAAGTTTTAAGGACCGGTATCGTTAGTGTTATTTTAATCGAGCTTATATATTCGTTTATCAGACGTGATCAAATAGCAAACCGGTCACTTTAGTGGGTGTTTGGTAAAACTAAATAAGTTATTTTTTAACTTTTGGAGGGGTAAAAAGATCAAAATACCCTTCCAGAAAAGTTAAAAGTCAAAACTTTTAACTTTTTAATTTTTTTGGAGAGGTATTTTGGTCTTTTTACGCCTCCAAAAGTCAAAAAATTACTTTTTTTTTGCC
Organism: Flaveria ramosissima; assembly: GCA_025215565.1. Classification (NCBI taxonomy): domain Eukaryota; kingdom Viridiplantae; phylum Streptophyta; class Magnoliopsida; order Asterales; family Asteraceae; genus Flaveria; species Flaveria ramosissima. Next base: position 65,357,874 of record CM046046.1, read on the forward strand.
AAACATGGCCTTAGTGGTTTATTGGTCGGATCAACTGAACCGGGTGATGTCATATATAAAAAATTATTAGTGTCATTATATCCAGCAACTCTAGTTCAAAAATAATATATGAAGATAATATATGTTTCGGGGTGGATTTACACTTTAACATAATATAAACACTTAAATAACTAAAATATGTGTTATAAATTATAAAATTGATAAAAAAGTGAGATTATGAAAAGAAAAAAAGTTTTAAAATCCAGTCCAACCAATAACCAATGGCAGAACTAGAATTTTTTTCCATTGGGGTCACCTTTTTTTGGTGTTAGGATTTCTATCAACTCGACGTTACAATTTTTAGCTCGAGACGACTTTTTTACACTAAAGTTCCAATCAATGACTAAAATCACTAGACGCGTGTTTGTTTCACAAGATGTTTAAAGTTAATTTCCATTCCAAACCCTAATACAACAAACTTGTAGATAAAAAAAATCAAAACAAACAAAACTTGTCGAGGACTTCTTATTTTATAAAACTAAAAATCATCCACTAAACTAGAACTTTTTAACCAAACTAAAACTTATTCACTAAATTGAAAGCCTCTTAGATGAAGAATATTAGAACCAGAATACCCTCCACTAAACTAAAAACAATCAATTAAATCGAGACTTCAAACCAACGAATCATGACCTGTAAATCAAGATCTTCAAATCAAATATCACAAAATAAAGTGTAACACCCGGTTATTTTCTTTGAAGCCGACAAAAGAAATAAAGTCCAAAGTCGAGAGACCAAACTTGGCAAAACGGGAGAAGGTTGGAAGAGTGGAGGATTAAGAGGGGAGGGCAGCCCACTCTCCTCTTTCACACTTAGAAATTTCAGCCATAGAGAGAAGAGAGGGAGAAAAGAGGGTTCAAGCTTCGATTTTCTTGGTTTCGAGCGCAAAAGTTGAGGTGTAGCGGATTGGATTGAAGCTCTACTCGATGGGGTTGTGTGTGTGAGTTCTAGGACCCCTCTTTACATGTTTTCAACTGATTTGGGGCTGGAACACATAGTAAAACCCGTTTTTGAAGTGTGTGTGTTGAACCCGTGTGTATGTGTTTGTGTGTGATTCGAGTGGGGTTTGATTTCGGGCTTGTGTGTGCTTGAATGGTGTTGTGGTAGGTGTTTCTAAGGTTTAGGATGGTTGATTTGAGCTTAGAACAGGTTTGGGAGGGCTTGGAGGCCAAAAATGGCAGATTGGGTTCGGGGAAGAACTCCATTCTGCATCAGTTAGGGCTATGCGACCGAATGGCATGCGACTGGAGGTCATGCGACCGAAAGGAATGCGACTGAGGTCCATACGCATGTGAGTCGTGCGACTGAGGGACTGAGGTTCATTCGCATGGGAGTCATGTGACTGAGGTCCATACGCCTGAGGGCTCATTCGCATAGTGTTCATTCGCCCATAGTATTCATCCGCATAGGTCCATCCGCATAGGGTCCATTCGCCTGATGTCCATTCGCCTAAGTGTTCAGTCGCCTGGGAGGCCATGCGACTGAAGGGTGTCCATACGCCCAAATAGGGCTCATACGCCCGAAAGAACAATGGTTTATTTTCTGACTTTCGGGGGAAAGTGCAGATGTAGGTTTTGACTTGGGAGTTTCCCGGGGGTTTATGTAAGTTGACTTTTGAGGTCATAGACGTTATGATGGGCATGATGATGATGTATGATTGATGTTTATGCATGACGGTATGTATGATGTATGTTATGCATGTATGTTGGTGCCGGTATGGCGATGTTTGTATGCTTATGCTGATGTTCCTTATTATGTATGATTATTTTCCCATGGCTTTACGTTGAATGTTAATGAATGAAATGAAAGTATTATGTAACGTAAAGTGGAAGATAATGAAAAGAGAAACATGATGAATGAATGCATGCATTAATGAACGAAGGAAAGTAAAGTAAGTCTTGCAAGCCTTGTATGTGGGAACACACCCAATGAAGGGTGTTAGTCCAACGGTGTGTGGGTTAGCTACCCCAGAAGGATGCACACCGGGGTCTTTCTTTGTGATTGACCATTTGTATAGAACCTTTGTCGCTTACCCTAGATACTATGGCCAGACTGCTGTGCGCCATGACGGGAGGTCTATGATAGACCTTGGTCTAGTATCCGTTTTATGCATGATGGTGGGTATAGCACATGACAATGGGACACCTGAATTTACCCTTAGGTACTATGGCCAGGCTGTTGTGCGCATGACGAGAGGTCTATGATATACCTCGGCCCAGTACACGCTTTATGCATGACGGTGGGGTAAAGTTCATGGTTTTGATGGAATGAAAAGAAGTAATGAAGAACGTATGAATGAAAGTAAGAAAGCATGAATGAAAGTTAATGAATGAATGATGAAGATAATAATGATATTATCCATGTGTACGTATGATGTGTGATCACATGCAAAAGTAAAGAATGGTTTTTAATGAAAGTAAAGTATGTTTTATTATAAAACTAGAACTCACTCAGTAACGCTGACTTTTATGTGTTTCCAGTTGGCAGGTAATGATTGCTGAGGATGGCACGGGTGGCTACTCGGCTCCTTTCTGGATGGCATTCTTTTGATTAATGTTTTTGCATTGTAATGCGAACAAACTACGTTTTGTAATGAATGTTGTATTAACTTGCAAAAGCATTTACATGGAAATGAAAGGTTATTTTAATGTTCTGTTGCGATGCTTTATGAAATACGAATGTAATTATATGTTTTATGTGCGATGATTGGCCAGCTGTAAGCGTCCCGGGAACGGGGCCTTACATAAAGTTATAAGTCGCAAGGAAAATCAAGTATAATGTGACCCTCCTAATCACTATAGAAATTGAGAATGAACACAAATCTGTCGTGACCTACCTTAAAACCGAGATTATCCTTCCTAAGTTGGTATAAAAGTCACAAACAAAAGATTATTTGATTTATCTTCTTTCAATAGTCAACCAAAGCAAAAACAAAAAAATCGATTAGAATAGTACAACGATGATTAAAGGAGGGTTAGGGTTAAAAAGAAATAAGGGTAAAGTAGTAATTCAGTTTTTAAAAAAATATGAAAAAATACCTCAATCAAGATTCAAACTCATGACCCGAAGCAAGTTGAGGAGTGTGCCCAAAAGGAGGAAACACATGAACCAAGCTTCTTTCATGTGTCAAATTTAGAATTAATAATACAAATGGTCAAACTTTCGACCTGGAGCAAAAAAAAATAATATGAAATAAACCTTTTAGGATTCAAACTTGAGACCTAGAGCAAGTTCGTATCATTTGTAAATGGTGGAAACAAGTAAACCAAGCACCTTTCTTGTTTTTTATTAAAATAAGTAATTCTAATGGGTTCACTCTTAAAAAAAACTATGGGTTCTCTTGAAATTTCGGTAGTATAGGGTTCACTACTGGTTTAAAATTCAATGGGTTGCTCGACCCCGTACCCTGAAGGGTAGTTCCGCCCATGCCAGCGGTCCAAATACACACAACATACCGTTTCTATGATCAATTCTCGGTTCGGCCTGATTCTAAGACTACAACCCATAATCTTTTAGGTTGGACTAAAGTCTCTATATAGGTGCACTTCAAAAAAGAAGACTCTCATTTCTCGTAACGATGTGGTGCCTTTCACGTGCAGTAAATGAGAACATGTTAACAATCAAGAGATTGTGGGTTAAAACTATGCTCAAGCTAGACTTCGTCTAGAAATTCTTAATTTAAATATAAAAATAGGTGTTTAACAAAAAGGTGTATGTACTTAAAGATAACTGAAGATATCAAGTAACAAGTTTTATGTAATTGAAACATAGAGCAAAGCTCACTTCTAGTCCATTGGTGTAAATTTAATAATCAAAATATCATGTAACTTTGTTTTTGAGGCTTTACACTTATGTTTCTAGCTCCTTTTTTGATTTATTAATAGGTATCAACGTGAGCAACGAATAGATATCTTGAAATTAAATGATACGGATAGATCTAGGTTCGTTTTGGATACAAATTCACCACCGAAACAAATTATAGGGATGCGATATCCAACCGAAGATACAGATACACCACTCCGGTTAAGAAATCGTGTTTAAAATCACCACCCAGTGCGCCAAAATTGAGTTAGCAAGGACCAATCAATTAAACTCCAATCAATTAAACTCTTACACACATGAGATGAACCAACAAAACTCATTTTCAAACATAAACTCAATGTCCTTTTCATTCATTCGTTTCCTCTTAATCTAAATGACTACAATAGCTTCTGAAAACAAATAACTAACTCACTACACCCATGATCTCTAAAACATGGGCATAATTAACGAAACAAAATAAAATAAAAAGAAGCACATGCATAAATAAATAACTAAAACAAACATGGATTGAAAACTTAAACAACCATAAATAAACGTCGCTAATGGGTTGTGGGTCGGCATCAGGGCGGTGACCCGATATATATCATTTATGTTTGGAAAACTAGATTTTAACAATCAAAACTATTGACTATTGACCAATATTAATCCCAACTAACAGTTGACCAGTATTAATCCCAACTGTCGATTTTGTTACCAATAACAGTCCAAGTCTAACTTTTCATTAACTCTGCTAGTTTTTTATGATGTGACATGTGACGTTGCTTGTGACGTGGCAAATGACATGACGTATTACATAAATAAAATTAAAAATATAAATATATCGCTCAATTTTTACGTCTCTTTGTCTCCAAGTTACTCAAACAACGACAAAAGTGTTATATTGAATAATTCAGATAATGATCTTTTATAAAAAAATTGAGTAATATATTTATATTTTTAATTATAACTACGTTATACTTCATGTCACGAGTCATATCATGTGATATGTCATAAAAACCTAACATAGTTAGCGAACTGTTAGTCTGGGACTATTATTAGTAACATAATCCAAAGTTGGGATTAATACGAATCAAATTGTTAGTTGAGATTGATATTGTCCAATAGTCAATAGTTTGGATTATTAAAATCCAACTTTCCTTTTTGTCTAAGAGTAAAAAGAAGCACATGCATAAATAAATAACTAAAACAAACATGGATTGAAAACTTAAACAACCATAAATAAACGTCGCTAATGGGTTGTGGGTCGGCATCAGGGCGGTGACCCGATATATATCATTTATGTTTGGAAAACTAGATTTTAACAATCAAAACTATTGACTATTGACCAATATTAATCCCAACTAACAGTTGACCAGTATTAATCCCAACTGTCGATTTTGTTACCAATAACAGTCCAAGTCTAACTTTTCATTAACTCTGCCAGTTTTTTATGATGTGACATGTGACGTTGCTTGTGACGTGGCAAATGACATGACGTATTACATAAATAAAATTAAAAATATAAATATATCGCTCAATTTTTACGTCTCTTTGTCTCCAAGTTACTCAAACAGCGACAAAAGTGTTATGTTGAATAATTCAGATAATGATCTTTTATAAAAAAAAATTGAGTAATATATTTATATTTTTAATTATAACTACGTTATACTTCATGTCACGAGCCATATCATGTGATATGTCATAAAAAACCTAACATAGTTAGCGAACTGTTAGTCTGGGACTATTATTAGTAACATAATCCAAAGTTGGGATTAATACGAATCAAATTGTTAGTTGAGATTGATATTGTCCAATAGTCAATAGTTTGGATTATTAAAATCCAACTTTCCTTTTTGTTTAAGAGTAAATTACACGGACCAAACCTATTTGATACTAACCTTGCAGTTTTTCAAACCTAGGGTCCAAAACCGAAATCTAAACATAACACAGGACTATCCGTATAGTTTACTCGTGTTTTAATAAGATCATGTTAGTTTTTCATTCAAACGAAAAGTCCTCGGAAAAATGAACAATTTACGAATTTATGCACAAGAAAACATTTGTCTATATGATTATTATTTTCATTTTTTCTCAATGAAATCCTAACTCCATTACTCCAATTTAAGGTAAAATTAGTGTGTGATTTCAAGGAAACTTATATTTTACCTGATAGTATACATAGAGTAGATTTTTTTAATAAAATGTTATTTTAGTGGAAAGATGCTAATGATTTTGGTGTGTCAATTTGATAAAAAGAGACGTAGACTTGAAACTTACTCTAAATATACATTTAAACCCAACTATAAATACATATTCAAATTCAACTTATTTTTTCTACCATCTCTTTATAATTTCTCTAGACTTTTTGCACCCAACTTATCTAGCACGGGATGGTGTTCATTAAGTTTCAATAATTCATCTCAAACGAGTGAACACAACTTCTCTTTTGTCATTTCACTCACTTGCCATATGAGAGGTTCTGAATTCCAAGACATCACAAGCTCAAGAATCTGATCATGGGAAGTAACATAAATGTTTTATGAGCTATTATTTCTTCTACGATCCTAAGTTTACTGGGGATAATTTCAAGAGAAGGTTCGAATGTGAAAACATCTTTTTTTTAACAAATAGTTAATGATCGTAAGAGAAACCTTGCATTTTTTTTTTGCAAATAGTTGGCGTATAATTCATCTATCGACACAAGAGTGACATCCAAATAAAATTTGAAATATCATATATACTTATATTATTATGCATAACATGATTTCATATTATTATGCATATGAAAGATCCTTTGGTTAACGAAGAACCCGATGACGAAGTACTTTGGACTTGCGATGCAGTGACACTCATGAGAGCCTTCGATCGAGAAGGATAATTATTTTGTTTTCACAGTAAATTTTTAATGTGGTGGTGTTTTTTTTAATTAATGAAATTTTGGTTTAAGATTAAAAATATTTTATTTTGAATTAATATTGAATTTTTTTATTAATTAGTTTAAAAAACATAATTAAATAAAAAATATGATTTATATTAAATTGATTAAAAAAAGTTTAGGGATGGTTGAAATATTCATTTCAAACACTTCATGAATTGTTTACAAATGGATGAGTGATTTTCTATGTGTCACCAATATAAAATAGTGAGATTTCAAAGATGGTGAGGGGAGAAAGATACACGTCCCCCATCTTAATTAGGCTATTTATGATTCTCTCGTTTTTCATATTTTTCTTGAATGCCATATTAGCATCACACAAAAACTAGTTTTCTCATTTTTCGTATTATCCTCATATTTTACTGGTATTCGTTTCTTTTTTTTTGGATATGTCACATCACATTGACTTATTCTTTAAATTTGTAGGTTTAGTAAATATAAAACAAATAAAAGTTAAAGGTAGTCAAATATTCAGGTTACATCTACTCGTCTTGACCATGATGTCTTTACCTTCGTCTAAGGATGTCAACATCACGATAGTCAAATATCCAAAGTTGCGTCTACTTGTCTTGGCATTTTTATCCTTCTAACATGAATACTCATATGAAAATTATAAAATGTTATATTCCAACGTATCCATTGAGAGAAATTTAATAGAGATTTCAAAGAGAAAGTGATTTTTTGTTGTGAAAGATTATGAGCTTTAAAGTAATATATATAATGTTAGAAAAATAATTTTATTAAAATATTTTTTGAACTAAACGATAATATGACCGTTGATAATCATTGAAAGTGGGTGAAAAGGAGTTAGTGAAAACCGAGGAGGATTCACTGAATTTAAAAAAATCCCCGAAACCAAGGACCGGTGTTCGCGGCTGGGTTTTTGTTTCAACGAGTCCAAAAGTAGTTTTCCCTGCGTGAGTTACGAATGGCCTTAGTATGAAGTTAAAATACATATACAAGAACAAAAGAGAAGAACGAGTGATACACTTACCAGTAGCGGATCCAAGAAAATTTTTCATGGGGGAAAAAGTGGGGTGATTGCATAATTTTAAAAGGGAGGGGGCGTTCGGGATTTTCACATACATATAACACCAAAAAAACATTTTACGGGAGGGAGGGTTGCCCCCTAACCCAAAGCCTAGGCCCGCCCCTGACACTTACACCTATTGTTTTATTTCAATTTTGAATCAAGAATAATTTTCAATAACTTTTATTCTTTAATCTACTTCAGCCTTATCTTTATTGAAAAAAATTGTATCATTATATCAAGAATTTCATGTTTCACGGTATGAGTTTTGATATATGATTAAAAAGGTTTACTTTCTTATGTGGTTTGATACACTATTAGCCATGCATCTAACTTCATTACAATGATCAAGTGATTCATTTAAAAAACATGGGTTTGGAAACTAAATAATCTACAACACAATGTATATGTTAGCTCAAAATTGAACAGAAACTTAGAAAGAGGGATACATCAACTTCAAGTTGCTTTTCTGTTATTCGTTAATAGTATTTAACAAACTAACTACCAATTGTTACAAGTTTTCACAGTTACAATTAAGCCCCTTAACATACAACTATTACATGTGTACCCTTCAACTAATAACATCCTAACAATACTTCCCCCTTGAAAAATGAATCTTGTCCTCAAGATTCAGTAAAAAATGAGGGAAACACAATTTTAAATCCGACAAAGATTCCCTAGTAGCTTTTGTGACTAGTAAGTCATGCCAATGAACCAACACCCGAACATCCATGGTGGATCCTTTCTTGACAACTTGGCAATCAATAATCAAGCGAGGTTGTAAATGGAAGCGGGGAACCGCTAGCATCGGGTAAGTAGGAGAGTGAGCCCCATGAGCTTTCTTCAGTAGGGATACATGGAAGGTGGAATGGACCTGTGCATCAGGAGGTAAGTCAAGACGATAAGCAGTGCGACCAACCTTCTCGACAACCCGAAAAAGGTCCATAGTAACAAGGAGCCTGTTTGTTATTGCGATGAAGTTTGAGAGAAGTCTGAATGTATGGTTGTAGCTTAACATACACCCAATCACCCACTTGAAATTCACGATTCACCCGGTGCTTATCAGCTTGGTGTTTCATCTGAGATTGAGCCTTCATCAAATGAGATTTGAGCTGTAATATCAATGCTTCTCGATCATGAAAAGTTTCATCAACTATGACCACATTAGTATCCTGAGGGATATAGGGAACGTGTAGTGGAGGGTTGTACCCATATAAAGCCTCAAAAGGAGTCATCTTGATAGCTGAATGATATGTGGTGTTATACCACCATTCTGCCAAAGATACCCATTTAACCCATTGACTAGGAGTGTCCATAACCATGCAACGCAGATACGATTCGAGACATCTGTTAAGCACTTCAGTTTGACCACTGGTCTGGGGTGATAGGTTGTACAATAAGCCAAAGTCACCCCTTGAAGGTGCATGAACTCTTGCCAAAAATGACTTAAAAAAGTGGATCATGATCAGAAGCTGTTGTAACTGGGCATTCATGTAATTTGAACACATGATCCATAAAGATCTTAGCCAATTGAGTTGTCATATAAAGGTGAGATAGAACAATGAAATGGCCATATTTAGTTAAACGGTCTATAATGGCCATATTAGTTAAAGTCCGTTGATATATCACTAAAGATAGCAGTCAGAATGGGTGAAGATTGTAGTAGCATGGGAGTGGCAACCGTTTCATACTTTGCTCTTTGACATGTAGGGCAGGATCTAACAAATTTACGACATCATTGGTACACCCCTTCCAATAAAATAGTTGTTTCAATCAATGTAAAGTTGGCTTAAAACCCGAATGACCACCGATGGTAGAGGAATGGCTTAATTGAATTAGGTCGTGCTTTACTGAAGGGTCATTGCCAATAAGAAGCATGTTCTTCCGTTTAAGACACTTCCCATCCCAAGTGATATTCATTAAGGTTTTGCCATTTGTAAGTTGATTGATCAAATTTACCAATGTGACATCAGTGGTCCATAGTTGAGAGATCCGCTCCCATAACAGTGGGTTGAGAGCAGAATAGCCATAGTGCATAAAGAAGCACCTTGCATCCTGGAAAGTGCATTAGCCACTAAATTGTCACTACCTTTCTTGTAATGAATCTCATAATCATATCCCATCATCTTAGAAAGCCAAGTTCGCTACAAAGGAGTAATAACATGTTGATCAACTAAATGTTTAAGGCTCCTCAGATCCGTACGCATAATGAAACGAGTAGGTGCCAAATAGTGATGTCAGTGCTTAAGTGCCATGATTATAGCTAAGAGTTCTTTCTCATACACAGCGTAAGCTAATTGTTGAATAGAAAGAGTTTTGCTGATGAAAGCTAATGGATGACCTTCTTGCATTAAAACAGCCCCCGACCCTTGGAAGAGGCATCTATTTCAAGGGTGAAAGGCTTAGTAAAGTCTGGCATACCCAGAATTGGAGGAGAGCTCAGGGTTGTCTTAAGAGCTTCAAAAGAATGCTAACCCTCCACAAGCCACATGAAAGCATTTTTCTTCAAAATATCTATCAATGGCTTTGCTAAAAGACCAAAACCTTTGATAAAGCATTTGTAATACCCTGCTAAACCCAAGAATCCCCTTAGTTGTTTGATCGTGAATGGAGCGGCCACTGGGTTATAGCAGTAATTTTTGTTGGGTCAGTCGCTACCCTTTGTTGGGTGATCACATGACCCAAGTATTCAATTTTAATACCCCCAACTACACATCTAGAACGTTTGGCTTTAAGGGAGTTAACTCGCATTAGCTCAAGTACCTCTTGCAAATCTTGTAGATGGTTTTGCATAGTAAGACTATAGACAAGAATATTATCAAAGAAGACTACAACATATATTCTTAAAATTAGTTTAAATGTAGAGTTCATAAGAGCTTGAAAAGTGGCAAGAGTATTTGTAAGGCTAAATGGAAGAACAAGGAATTCATGGTGTCCTTGATGAGTTCTAAATGTAGTCTTATGAATATCATTCTCAAACATACGAACTTTATGGTAACCGGATCTTATATCCAAATTAGAAAATATAACAGACTCACCTAATTTATCAAGTAATTCCTTGATCAAAGGAATAAGAAATATGTTCTTACTAGTTTCCTCATTGAGTTTCCTATAATCCACACACAAACACCAACTACCATCTTTTTTATTTACCAATATAACAAGGGATGCAAATGAACTTGTAATTCCCCTTATAACACCAGCATCTAACAATTCTTGATTCGTCTTTTCAATCACATCTTTTTAAACTTCCAAATACTTATAAGGCTTCTGATTAAGAGTCATGTTTTCATCCTTAAGCTGGATCTTGTGATCATAGTTTATTTTATGAAGGTAATCCAACTAGCAATTGAAAAATGTCATCATAAGATTCTAACAACTGGGTCAAAGAAGTGTCCTGCTGCACCTCTTGAATATGAGTAGTGTGTTGATACTGATCTGGTTGGTCTATCTATATATTAAACAGTTGGGCATGTGGAAGTGGATCCTTGTTGTTCAAATAAGAATGCATCTTCTCCATAAAACACAATTGAATATCAATAGCTTCTACCCTTTTAAGTTTGAACACTCTACCATCCACTGTGAACTTCATAGTCAACAACCTAAAGTTCTAGGTAATATCATTCAAAGCTTGGAGCCATTGGATACCTAACACAATGTCATAGTCACTTAATGGTATAATGAGCATATCTCTTTGAACCAGGTACCCTTCCTTAACCACTAAAATTGGAACTCATCTTGACACAAGACATCTTGTTGCCATCCGCAATTGTAACCTTCATATCATCAATCGGTTTAATTAGGCAATGCAACTTATTAGCCAATTGCTCAGTTAAAAAATTATGAGTGGATCCTGAATCTATCAAGATATGTAATGGTTGAGTGCCCAAGTATTCAATGGTTCTTATTGTAGAAAAATAGGGAATACCTGTTAATGCATGTAAGAATATAAGTGCATCAGTAGTATAGGTTGAGGGGTCGATTCTCTAATAATATTCTCAACTGTGTCATCTTTTATGACCTCAAATATGTACAACTGTTTGGTAGTGCTCTTATGACCAGGTGTAAATTTTTAAGGACACTAGAAGCATTCACCCGTAGATCTTTTATCATCAAACTCTTTACTAGACAATCTTTTTGTAGGGTTAGACATTGAGGTTGAGGTAGGGGTTGGTAGTAGTGCTGATTTGTTTGTATTGGACATGGAATAGTATGGAGAGAAAAATTTGGTGGTAGCACATGTGGTTTTGGTAGTTGATGTGATATCAGGAGTAGCTGGTTTGGAAAATTGGTTTATGTTCTTGTTATTTTGGTCTTGCATATTCGTATACACATAAGGTTTTAGGTTTAAAAATTCTAACGGAACCAACCAATTCCTTACTCAATCCTTGCACAAATAAGTTAACTGTGTATTCTTTATAGAGAGTTACCTTGTTCAAGAGTGCATTAAAGGCATCACAATAATCCTTAAGGGAACCAGTCTCAGTCAACGCCTTAACTGTCCCCATTGCATCTTTAACCATGGTTCTAGCAAATCACGCCAAAATAGATTTGTTGTAATCATCCCATTTAATCTTAGACATAGGAAGATTCTTTGATTGCACAAATCCTTGATGCCATTGATGAGTTCTTCCCTCTACATGAGCAGCTTCATAACACACCTTCAAAGTCTTAGGAGTTTCATCAACGAAAAAGAAGTGATTGCATCTATACATCCGGCCTTCAACATCATCATCGATTAATTTAGGAATTCGTAAATCGATTGTTACTTTTGTGGCTTCTGGATTCAATCGTAGAATCCAGATACTCCTCATAGTGCAGACCAGTTCTTCGATTTGAACCACTCTTATTGAGTGCATTCAATGATCGAATTACGCTATCCAGAGACGCCTTCAATCCAACCATCTCCGAACCATTCTTCTCTATCGCCGCCACGTTTCGATCCGCCACCGCACGTAATTCTTCAAACGCCTTCTCGTTTCGTTTCGTTACCGATTCCAACCATAGTAGAGTCTTCTCATGCTCTTTAATTGTCTTGTCCATATCTTGATTGCGAGTAGTCATAGTGCCACTAGAGATTGAACAATTGAATCACTTGTAATTGTCACCGGAATGCCAGCCGGAGCGTAATTCCGAGGAAGGAATCAGCTCTAATACCACTGTTAGCTCAAAATTGAATAGAAACTTAGAGAGAGGGATACATCAACTTCAAGCTGCTTTTCTCTTATTCATTAACGGTATTTAACAAACTAACAACCGATCGTCATAAGTTTCCACAATTACAATTAAGCCCCTTGACATACAACTATTACATTTGTAACCCTCCAACTAATAACATTTGTAACCCTCCAACTAATAACATCCTAAAAGTATACAACAATATGTCTAAAACTTTAAAACAATGCGTAAGTTTTCTTATAGGATTTGCTCTAGTTATGTCCATATAAATACATCTCTCTCGTTATTTTAAACATACATTAAACTAAAACCCTATCTCTAGTACTATCGTATACATTCCTCGTCAACTAGCACTCCGTAATCCATCGATTGTATGTTTGGTCCATTGCTCGTTGATTTCCTTTCTAAGTCTTGTTGCTAATAACTTGGCTGCTATTCTGTATGGCTCACTGGTGAAGTTGATTAGCCGATTAGAAGAAGATTCATTATATCCTTTGGTTTACTATAGTTTGAGACTAGAGAAGAGTGGTTAAAACCTTAAGGAAACAAGGCATTATTAGAGAAATGCTTCGTACCTCACTAGAATCCTCTTCTGATACACTAGCCATAACTTTTTGATGAAAACTATTGAACACCCATGTGGGTTAGGTGCCATATCACCATCACAAACCTTTAGGGGCTGTTTGATTTTGGCTGACCCGGCTGACTGGCTGACTCGGTCAGCCAATCAGCGTGTTTGATGTGGTAGTGTTGTGTTCTGACCGAGTCCGTGGGTTCTGACCCAGGCCCTAAATTAAAATATGTTGACCTGAAAAAGGGGCGCTGCCCCTCCCTTCGCGATCCCCTAACGGCGCGACCCCCTCGCTACGCCAACCCCCACCGCGCGACCCCCTCGGCCGTAGAAGTTCTGATCAGCTGCTGCTGGGTACGTACGATGGTGTTGGTGGGTGGCGTACGATGGTGTTGGTGGGTGGCGTACGATGGTGTTGGTGGGTGGCGTACGATGGTTGTGGTGATAGTTGCCGGCGGCAGCAGCTGCTGCTGCAGGTGGTGGTTGTGGTGAGTTTGGTGATGTTGGAGTGGTAAGTTTGTGGATTTGAAGAAAGTTCAAGAATAGAATTGGGGATTTGAAAATGCGATTTTGGGATTTTATCATTCAGTAGTCAGATACTATCAAACAACCAAGTTTCAATCAGATGCAGACTCAGTCAGAACTTCTAACTGGGTCAGCTTCTGACTCGGTCAGATATTACTAAGTCAGCTGCATCAAACAGCCCTTTAGTCTGATTCATTTTTATTTTTGACGTGAGTTACCATATGAAATGAGAGAACTTGGAATTTTATGTCACCATGTTTAGCCAATTGACCCTTAGGGCTATTCAACATTTTTTATTGATCGGCAACTTTGATTAAAATATACTAGCAAAAAGCAAACCCTAAAGCTAAAACCTCAAAGAAAAACAAAGAAAATATAAAGACAATACAACCATTTAAAGAAACACAAATAAAGAAACAAACGTGGACAAAAAAAACAAGCCTAAAAGCTCCATTTAGACCCAATAGCCTTCTTTCCCATTCTATTTCTTACTCATAATTCAACAATCCTTACGGGCGAGGTCCTCCTTTAATTAAATATATTGTCATTCATAGCTTTTCAAATATACCAACAAGAAGTAAGAATGATACCATGAACCAACTTTCTTTTAACACATCATCCGAACACGTTTTGTGTAGCTCCATGAGATCTCAATGGGAAAATGCATATATATCTGGAATTTTACACCGTTGAGACACTCGAGCCCAAATAATATTTGCCACCGGACATGTGATGAAGAGATGATTAACACTTTCATTTAATTCCCCACACATTTTGCACTCCAAGGAACTAAGTTTTACAATCCTATGCGCAAGTGCTTCTGAAGTGAGTATCCTATTCATTTCTGCTTTTCAGTTAAATATGTTCGTTTTGCTTTGAATCCGGTTACCCTATTGAAACGTATAATACCCACAATGATAAGGCTATTCACCATTTAATTACAGCTTTTTTTCTTATCAATTTAAAGTTACTTTTTACTGACAATAAGTCCTCATTTTCGTGACTATCAACAGTATGTCCCATGTGTTAGTTTTTTTTTTCTTTCAAATAGTTAACTTTCTTCTTATAATAAAGGTTGTCACATCGTTGTTGGATTTTCTCCCAACAATGTAATCACAAACATCTTTCAAGTTTTAACCCAAACACACGTCTTTCATCCCAAAATAAAGGCAAAACTAATCTAAGCCATTCTACCCTAACTTTACTGAATTTGAGAAGTTCATATTTAACCTAACCGAAAGAGAAACTTTAAGAGGAAAATTGATAATTCTAAATAAATAAAAAATTACATCAAGCCCATTTAGCGGAATTCTAATTTTGGTAATTCAAAATTAACACCGGAGTACTAGCTAAATTGATACTTACAATCAAAGATTCATGTGTTTTTACGATTGATATGAAATAAATTAAACCGTCAAAGTTAAGACCAGGGATAAGAGAATCTCAGTCCGAAAGTCGAGCACACCACTTATGTTGTTTGTCACGATGCGTAGTTGTTTCACCATCTCAGGCAATATTTTATGGGTCTCGTAAACCCGATTGAACTAAATATTACGTCCATTTTAAGATATATCTTATTCTAGCACGCTTCCATAACCCTAAAGTGGTTGCTTCATATATGATTTTGTAAGTTCTTATAGTTGTGCCCAACTTTGATACACAACTACCATGCCATTGTTTACCGTTTTCTTATATTTGATTGTTATGGCACCGGAAATCGGAGATCGATATACAAGAACAAGATGAATGTGTTGCATATCTACCAATACCATTGATCTCTCAATCTCCTCAAACATGATCCTATATTGTTTCCACAATGTTGCATGCAACCTTGATCTTCCAAATACGGATTATTACACCTTTAAAACTCACTACCAGCTGCATGGTACACGATACCCTTTCGATGGTCTTCGACATATACAAGATAAAATCATTCTAGCTAGCGATTGAGGTGATGTATCGTCTACTATCGCAGCATGCACACCTATATGACCTTGAACACCAAATGATCTAGATCTTCCTAGTGAAAACATTCATTCGGCTTAAGATCTGGTTATGAACCGGACAGTTTAGCAAGATCTATACAATTGACCATAGAACGAAAGAAGAATAAGGTAACAAAATAGCAAGTTATTACAACAACCAAAATTAACAACAGATTATGAACACAAGTCCAAGAACATTGTTCATAACCCTAGGTAGTCATCCTTCAAAACTTGTTGCACTTGTTCTTTTCTTTTTTCCCCCTATAACCCGTTTGATCTCCGCTTAATGAATCAGTTTTCAGTCCATTCAAACTAGCCGGGGCCTATGGACCGTGAACCATGGACCATGATCAGCCCTACTAAGGTCTCCAAGCCGAGGCAGTAAGCAAACAAAGGTCTTTCCATCCAAGCTTAAGGGTACCCTTATCCTCCACCAAAGTGTAGCCATTAGAAGGAAACATCCCTAACAAAAGTGTTGCTTGGGCTGCAGCATTTCCAGCTAAAGATATACCCTTGAACCCACTTTGTTCCAGCTTCTCCCTCCAATTATTGAACTTCACTTCCCCATTCCTCGATGGGCCGCCTACCGACAACACGTTCCTAATCTCCTTCGACAGCAGTTGTTGTTCTACCACATGTCTCTCTTCACTCTCTTCCCCGTAGCTTGACCCCAACGAGTCGAACAATGCTGAGTAGTAGTGAATCGCCTCCACAAACCTTCCCAAAAACGAGCCCGCATGACTCAGGTCCTGCTCTACCACCGTCACAACTTTCGGGGCCAATCTGAAACAACATGTTACATTAGTATGACTCAATTTACTAAACAAGTATGAAACAATATCACATTATACACTAAGGTTGTTTGGTAAAACTTATCCATTAAGAAATGTCTTTTAAGTAAACAACCCACACTACTACTGGCCGATTCAACGTTAGCATTTTAATCATTAAGAGGCTTCAAAACAACCTCTAACAAAGATCCGAAAAGCAATGATCTTTACTTCATTATATGGATTATACCTCTGTAGGAACCATAACGTATTGGTGTCGGATCCAGTGACATCGTATAACGAATGCTGTAACCAGTGAACCGCAACGGCTTCCCTCTTGCTCACATTCAACCTCTCCGGGTTCAAATTCCCGACCTTATCAGCAACAGCCGAGAACTCAAACGGGAGCCCGAGTTTATCTGCAAAATCAGACAAACGTTTTCCCGTCGCCTCAAGGGCGTCTAACGACGCCCCCAGCCCAGTGAGCCGCACAAAAGGCGGCCCACCGGGTCTAGACGCCAAAATATGAAACAGCCCGGGCCATTGCAGCCCTTGCATGATATCGAGATCGATAATGTGAACCCGATCTTCCCTCTCGAACGCCTCCTGTATCGCTTGATTCGCGGTGAAATGCGAGAACTTAACAAAGGGACTGATGCCATTGAAGACCTGGAAGGCTGACGTCATCTTCTTCAGGGTTTGAGATGGTGCTACATTGGGCGGGAGTGACGTGTATATGCCAAGGCATGAGCTCATCAGCCGCGCCGACATGGCTTCGGAGAAGTAAGCGGCTACGCGCTGAGCCGACGTGCCGTACGGCGTCGACAGCTCGGAGATTTCAAGCAGCATCTTGTTGGCTTCTTCGAAGTTATCAGCTGCAACGGCTTCGGCGCATTGTAGGAGTAATGTAAGAAGGTGTAAGCCTTCTTCATCTCGCTTCTGCTGCCGGAGCTCCTCCCGTTTCTTCTCCCGTAGCACCATCGCCGCCGCTTGTGCCGTCGGTGGCACCGTCGTTTGCTCCGTCGCCGCCGGTGGTTGTGATGGCGGAGACTCATTATTCTGCTGCTGGTGGTGGTGGTGTTGTTGTTGCTGCTGCTGATGTTGTTCGTGATTGTTGGATGATGGAATGAGTGCCGCCGGAGGACCACCGGCGGTGTAATCCTCACCGTTCCACTCCAAATGGCCGTGGTTGTTCAACTGCTGCTGTAACTCCGCCGGAGGAAGTGAAAACACACCGTCAATCGCCGAAACATTACGCGGTGGTTGCCGTACAGACGACGTCGTTTGCGCCTCTTTTCCTCTCGCCGGAACCCTAGAATGAAAACCATCACTCTGATCATGAACAGACTGCTGATCTACCAAATTCGGTGGAGGATCTGTTAACGATCGAAGCCTGTATTCAAGCAAAGTGGCTAAATTAGGGTTACACGGGTGAATAATCTCCCTAACGTTATGAATCAGATGAGGTATCGACACTTCCGTTGAGCTATGAATCAAGTCCTTTATGATGTTATCAATCCACACCGTCGCCGTCGTGGCGTCATCCGCCGGCATGACGGTGGCGTTACCACCACCACCACCACCGGTTAACAACGCCATCCCGACGTTAGGGTTAACGGTGGAGCTGCTGTTGTTACTTAACGGCAGCTGGTGAGACCCAACCGGCGTTAAGTTTGACAAATGATAATAACTCTTCTCCGGCGGGAACAACGGGAGGCCGGAGAAGACACACAGCGGCGGAGGGTTGGTTTTGAGAGTTGAACCGGTGGCGGATAACGCCGACGGTGGCGTGACGGTGGATTCAACGGTGGCGAGAAGACCATCATTGGCGGAGGACGGTGGTAACCCACCAAAACCCACAATGTCGACGGGGTTCGCGGCCGGTGGGCGGCGTAACAAGCGGTGGTGATAATCTCCGGTGGAGGCGGTTTGTAGTTCCATATCAGAAGCTGCTCTCTTCCTCACCATTTCTATAATTCTATGTTTAAGGAGTGATGATATTATTTGTTAGAATTAGTGTGAATGAGTGGGGGTATAAATGAGGAGCAATGTGAATGGGGAGAAATGGTTAAAGGGATAACAGCCATAAGCACGAGAACATTAAGTCATCGGGATTCTGTGTGCGTTTGTTGGGTAGTTGAAACACGACACCCCACTTGTTACTTTGTTGTGTGCAGTTGGGGTTAAAGAGGAGTTTGACTTATGTGGGGAGATGAGGTGTGGTGGTGGTGGTGGTGGATGAGGGTGGTTGTAGGTGGTGGTGGGAGTGGTTGGTTGTGTTTTGGTGATATATGTTTGTCGGAGTGAGGGTGTTGGGTGTCTGCAAGTGTTTGACCTGTTGGGATTGGAGGTTCCCGATGGATCCTCGATTCCTACACCAGTGCTCGTCTCCTTTCCCAACTCATATCGAGCTCTACGTTCTCTTTTCGCTCGTATTTCTTTATTAGTTTTCGTGTTATTTCTTTTTTAAACCGTGTTTCGATCTATCTTCGATACAAGAATGAGTTTTTTTAAAATGTTACTCGTTTATACTGATTTTAATTTTTAGACTTGACTTACTTAGAAACATTATCAGATAAAAAACCTACCACTTAAGGATAATTCAAATAAGTTAGATTTGAAATTGAGAATTAAAAAATCTTAGGTTTAAACTATTACACTCATGACATTGGACCAGAAAGCCAACTGCTAGCTATCGTGTTATTAATATTATGCAAAAGAGGTGATATGATGAATGAAACGAGAAACTTAAGTTATGGTGAATTAGTTGGGATTCATATTAGGACAATATACTATAAAGGCGCTATGCATTTTGATGAGGTTGAAATGGTGTGATATAAGGAAAAAAGAGCGGGACTTGCATATGATTTTATTGACCTTAGAGAAGAGTTATGAAGTGTGCCTCGTCGCTTGTCGGTTGATTTGGGACAACGTTAAGAGTAAAAGGATATTTTGATTGTATATCGAGTTAGTTAGGGATATAAATGGTAGTGCTAAAGCAAGCATTCGAGCACCAGCTACGGACTTTTCCTTCATGGAAGGTAGACTTCATCAAAGATTTGCATTGCGGTATTCTTTTTTAAATAGTTTTGGATAAGTTGTCAAAATTGATTCAAGAGTCCATCACTTGGTGCATGCTTTTATTAATGATATTCTATCGGTGGCGGAAAAAAGGATTTGAATGTGAGGCTAGAGGGTGTTAAACAAACTTATAGCGTAAAGGCTTACACATCATTCGGTTAAAAAAGCAAGTATTTTTACTATAACTTTAGTTAGGCCAAATTCTTTTGATTTTAAAATTACAAATAGGTTGTTCATTTAATGTGAATTGTGGAACTTTGAATGCTAATGAAACGTAAATATAAACCTTAAAAAATGCAATATTATGGAGAAAGTTGTATAAAGGTTGAAACAAGACTAATGTTGAAACATGATTCACTAAGTTGTAATGTGATCTTGTATAGTGAAAAATACCAACAAAAATGACGATGCTAGTATGTGAATGTGACAATGGCTAATTAAGAAACACCCGATTGAGGTGTGGTTGGTTGAATGTTGTAAATCACTACTGGATAATAAGTCATAAAAAATAGAGTTAATTACATAGATAGTCCCTGTGGTTTATCTAAAGTAACAGGTTTGGGTACTAAGCAAAAAAAGTAACAGGTTTGAGTATTCACTTTTAATTTCATAACAAATTTGGGTATTAACACTAACGGACGTTAGATTTTCTGTTAAGTTTAAGGGCATTTTAGTCTTTTCACATTACAAGACTATTTATGTAAATTAGAGGGATTATATGTGTAATTTAATTAAAATACTATATATCTAACACACACATATGTAAATCATCTTCATAATCTGGTACCACCACCGCCAGCCATCACTGTCGGCCACCACCACCAGCCACCACCGCCGGCCACCACCGCATCATATCGTCTTCACAATCTGGAACCTCACACCACCGCTACCATCTCTAATACTCTCATTATCATCACCATCGCCTAATTGCGCCCAAATCGAAACTCCAAATAGTTCAAATCGAAGCTCCAAGTGCTCCAAATCAAAGCTCCAACTTGACAAATCACAACTGAGGTCACCCCTAACATCATTCACATATCGATTGTAGGTGATTTTTACAGATGATTTTAGAGTTTTTGATGTTTACCTCTTTTTATTTTTATGGTTAACTACGATTTGATGATAGTGGTGGTCTGAAACAGGGCGGGTTAAATGCTGGTGGTCGACAACGATGGTGGATTGAATAGTAGTGATGATTTGAAATGGGAATGGGTTGAATGGTTGTAGGCAATGATGTTGGTGGATTGAATGGCGATGATGGCCTCAAATGGGAGTGGGTTTATTGGTGGTAGGCGGCGATGGGGATTTGGTGATGATGCCGACGATGATGATGAGGGTTCAGTAGCTGTAGATGGTGGTGGCGATGGCTGTTGGTGGGTGGTGGATGGTCTGTTGAAGTTTAGGGTTTTACAGGGGATGAAGGTCGATGGTGATGATGATGAGATTACAAAAGATGTGATGCGTTGATGACCGGCGGTGATGGTCGGTGGTGGTGGCCGGTGGTGATGGTCGGCGGCGGTGGCCGGTGGTGACTGGCGGTGATGGTAGGAGGTGGTGTAATTCAATATATATGTGTGTGTATATATATGTGTGTGTTTAGAGAGAATGATATATAAATATATTATTTTAATTAAATTACATAAATAGTCCCTCTAGTTACACAAATAGTCTTAAAATGTGAAAAGACTAAAATACCCTTGAACTTAACAGAAAATCTAACGTCTGTTAGTGTTAATACTCAACCTTGTTACAAAATTAAAAGTGAGTACTCAAACCTGTTACTTTTTTGCTTAGTACCCAATCCTGTTATTTTGTATAAACCACAGGGACCATTTATGTAATTAACTCTAAAAAATAAAATAAATAAACTTATAAACCATTGGAGTTGCCACTGGGGTTGTAGTTGTAAATGATCCATTATATGATTAAGAGAGTTGTAATTTGCTAAAGGGCCATTAGATTGTAATGGTGTCAAGTTTTTTATATGTGACTCTCAAGTTGTTGATAAAGTTGTAAATGACCCATTAAGTAACTAAACAGATTTATAAAGTTGTATATAACCTCATTATTGGATCGAATGTGTGTTACTGTTGATCAAATTAAGATGCGGAATCTCATGATTTTAATGTTGAGCTTATGAAATTCCCATTTTATCGATTTAATATGAAAGACTTTCAAAAACAATTTAGAACAAACTAAAATAACACAAATCTGTTTCTACTTTTCATATTTGAAATTAAAAAACAAACTATAATCATGCACTTCTATTCTCTAAAATTTACTACTAATCTTTTTAGAGAAAAGGTTTGTCATGAGATTAAATCAACTTGATATTCTAAAAGACACTTTAATTTTAAACTTTAAACATGCAGGTCAAAGACAATTGTCCACATATATGTCCAAGTTTAAACTTAGCCACATTTGTTTCTTAACATATTTTGTGATATTTTATCATGTTTTGTCATATTATAGTGAACAAATGGACCCCACACTCAATAATTTATAACAAGACATACCCATTCTTAAGATTTCTTAGAGAATTCATAGAATCACAGTATCACAAATTGACCATACACTAGATAAAATGTATCATATCTGCCATGCAATATGGAAGTTTATTTAATCGTATATGATGTGTTGCAAAACATATATTTTACATGTGAAAAGTTCACATTTTTACAAGTTGGTTTTTGTGCAAATTCATAAGATTTTGATTTTTATTTATGGTGAGTGATAAATTTGCACTATATGTTGATTATTGAAACGGATTTGAGCAGAGTGGAAAAGAAGATGACACGGACCGCATCTCAAAACTCTTGTGGTCCGCATTGGGAAGGCTTGCACAAGAATGTTGCAGCCACATCATTAATGAAGTTTAATCGTCCGCATCATCTATGTGATGCAAGCCGCATCATGTTCATGCGGAGAAACCCTAATTTACACTATTTATTTACCATTTTTGTCCCAATACACAGAACTTCGACTTTGAGGCGATCTAGAGCTATTGTTTACGGTAAATCAAGGTATTGAAAGTCACTGGAGAACACATTTGTGAAGATTGAAGAGCTTATTGCTTATCACTTTTGATTAGCTTTCCGTTATATAAAGAACTTGTTATCATGTCTTATGCTACTATATCTAGATCTAATATGTTATTAAGCGTGACGAATAGCTAATTTGTTTAAACTATCTTGACTTGTGATCAAAATTGGTTAATTTTAGTGTTTTTTTAGTTTTTTGATATATTTGAAAAGAACTTATTCACTTTTGATTTTGGTGTGTTGAATCCGGGTTTATTAACTGATCATGATATCTTTTCCATCATGCTTATTTAATTGACTAATTTTATGCTTTCTAAGTAGGTTTGCATGTTAGATTATTTCTTGCTGTTTTGTTTAATTGTGGTGATTCTAGATGTAGATGGCCATAAGTCATTGTAGCCTTTCTCTGTAGGATTATGGGTCATAATTTTACGACAATGAATTATTTCCTAGTTTGAATAGACCACTGCTATTATGTGTTATTATTGGTGTATTTAGGTTACTCCTTGCATCCTTTACACTTCCGATTATATTGAAATCAGTGAGACCGATATGATGTTTAGTTTTTGAGTACTTAACATTCTTAGCGTGTGAGACCGACAGGAGATCCATGTTATATCCCGTTGTGTTTTACGCGTCTCTTAGGGTTCCTTGAGTTGTGTTAGTGAGATCGACAGAAGATCTAGCACTCTTTAGGGTTTCTTGAGTTAGTCGTATCTTTAGATCCAGTTTCTTTGACCCGCATTAGAATCTTCAATAGGATTCATTTTCTAGATAGTTTCCTATTAGAGATGGTAATGGGACTGAGTTTGGGACGGATATGAGTAATCTCAACCCCATACCCAATTAGAAAAATGTGTCCCACACCTGACCCAAAACTCATCTGGTATGTATCGAGTGTTTACTTGCCAGGTATTGGGTATGCCTGCGGGTAATCACGTATGCCCGTTATGGTGATAAAAATTTACATGTTGGGTATACTAATCGGGTATCTGTTAAAATTAGGACATCATATAAAGCTACATTTGCATGTACGTACTGAATAATAATTTCAGTTAACCTTTAATATTTTTTATTGATGTTCCATACTACTACTCTTTAACATTAAGGACAAAAATCAAGTTATATTATACCTTTGTATGATACTATAAAATGCAAATGATATGAAAATTAATAACTTATATTCAACACATGATAATTAAGTAGAAAGATATTAAATAAACAAATATAATACATAAGTTATATATAATATAATTATTAAGTAAAATAAATTAGAAATAGAAAATTTTCGGGTATATAATCGGGTAAACGGGTATGCTTAATCAGGTAAACCGGTATGCTTAATCGGGTAATTGGGTCTGGCAAACAGGTATAAAATGCAATCCCATACCCAAAAAAAAATCAAGAAAACAAAATTAAATCCCATACTCGCTTACCCGACCCCATACTCGCCCTGAATGTGTCGAATTTTGGCTATTCCCACCGTGTTTGGGTATGATTGTCATCCCTACTTCCTTTCTTTATTTGATTCCTTCATGGTAGTTTTCCATAAATCTAGCTGTCCTTAGTGTCGAGAATTCTTGTTTTAGTAATTTTAGCTAAATTAGTTTCGTGTTTTGTGTAGTACTTATAACTAAAAAATACCCAAACTTGTTAAAATCGGTAAGGAATCGACAGAGGACCATTATTGAAAGCCGCCAATTGTGTATTGGGTTTGATATCTGGACTTGCTTGACTATACTATATCACGACCTATGCACTTGCTGATTGTGTGAGGTTTTGTTTAGCAAATCATTTTATGAGCTGGTTTTTGTGAATTTGATTAATTGATATTTAAATATATACATTTTTGCACATCAATATTGAGAATTAAACGTCTTAGATCATTTACATCAAGTTTCGTATCCTTATCCTTATAATTACATTAAAAATTATTATTTTTTTCTCTATTTTTTCAATTAAATAATTCTTTTTATACCTTTATAACACTTTATCTCTTCTCTACTCACAATCATTTTCAATAATTTTAAAAAATTATAAGAGCTGAATAGTGATTCCTCAAATATACAGATGAAAAGTAACATTTTGTTATCTCCTTCCGCATTCACATCCGATTCTTTGTATATCTGTGAGTGCGTTTTCTATATTATTGGAAAATAGTTGTGAGAGGTTTTTAATGAAGCATAGAGAAAATGTTATTATTGTTCATTTTTATATTTGGTAAAAAATTATTAATCTCTATTAATTTTTTAATATTTTTTGACAGTGGTTGTAAGTAAAGAAGAGAGAAAAGATAATAATAAATGTATAAAAAATATTTTTAATTGAAAAAAAAAGAGAAAAATAATGATTTTTAATGTAATTATAAAAATATATAAATAATGGGATGTGAATGCTCTCATAACTACCCTAAAGTATAAGAAACACACTCAAATATATATAATGGGCATGTTTGGCATTGCTTTTTTTAAAAAAAACTTTTGACTTTTTGGAGGGGTATTTTTGTCTTTTCACCCCTCCAAAAAGTCAAAAGTTGTTTTTAAAAGCAATGTCAAACATGCCCAATGAACTTGAATCCCCAAAACGACGCATTTATTCAACTATTCTCATTTTTTCCCTATGTTCTCTTCTATGTTTTGTTTTGAGTATGAATAATTCAAATCAATAAAATATGACGTGTGTACAGAGGAATACAACTCGCAACCTAGTTTTATCGACTCAGTCTCAAGGTCACGCCATGGTGGGCACTAATTATATTACCTTGTTGCACTTTGGATTGATGTCAAATGCATCATTGTCATTCTGTAACATATCTAAACATGTTAGTGACTTTCTTTAAGACAACGAACGGTATAAACAATTACCCATTTGATTTTCGGGACCGGTGTTGGTGCGAACGAGTAAAGTGAACGCGTTGGCTTCAAGGTAGGTTTTGATATAGACGGTTCCGTTAATGGTGCAGGTTTTCTGCTAAAGGTGTAGACTATAGTGTTGGTGGTAGGGGGCATTGCCTGTTGATGATATGGTGTTGCGGGTTGATGATCCAGTATTGGTAAGGGAGGTGTTATCGCTTAATTTGGTATTAATGGTGGTGGGCTCCATATTTCGGGAGGGTGAGAGTGAAGAATTGGTCGAGCTTGTCAAACAAACACGCAAGGATTTTTTTAAGGGAAGGATAGATCGTGGGTGGAGAAGCAGATAAAGCTAATTAAGCATCAATTAAAATAAACCAGTTGAGCGGGTGAAATATAAGTCGACACGTATGTAAAAATAAACATATCACAATAGTATTTTTCGAAAATAAAAAGTTATATTTAATACTTATAAGAGATAAAAAAATATGAGTAAAATTAATTAAATTATTATAACAATAAAAAATATAAAATTTCACAAACATATATATAGTCGGCCAACTTTCTCTTGTGGGCGGACACCCATTTTATATGGGCGGCGGATGCCACTACAATATGGGCGGGTCACCCTTATTTTGCAATATGGCTTTTTCTTGACATCAAAAAACAAGTTCGGTTGTCTTCGCATGTATTTAGTGGAGACATAAGTGGAAGAGTGTTTCAAAGTAACCTTTTAAGTAATTTTTTGGGTCAAATGTTATAAATACCGTAAGCAAAATGATAAACTTTTAGATGCAAAAGACGTGGTGTGCATAGTAGACGTGGAGGTAACCCAACCTATTGCACATATCGAAATCAGCACCAATGCTATGAACCACCGCCTCCACCAACCTACTTTTGTTCCCCGTTACACTAACCTACAACCACCAAACCACCCATTGAACGGCTAAAGCCTCTAGCGTCAAAGAAGGATCGAAGAGTAGAAAATGATGGAAAAGGTGGTGATGGCGATGAAGATGTGAAGCTGAAGAGGTGACTGATGGTTAGTGACCAGTGAAGAAGTTTGAACCAGAGCGGTAATTCTACGCAAGGGGAAGACTGGTGATGTAAGTTACAGTTAGTTATAAAATATGAACGATGAGACTTAAAAAGTTGATGGAGTACTAAAGTGAGTCGCGTATTTTAACTCATGAATAAAGTAATAAACTAATAACGTGGTCAGGTCAGATTAGGTTTTTAGAAACTTGAATTATATTCTCCTTTATTTTATTTTTCTGATTGTTTCTTTTAACTTATATATGTTTGTGTATTTTTAAAATGAAATCACCTTCGTAATCCATTTCTTGTAATATAAAAAAACTTTAACTTTGAAACATTAACTAAACTCTAAGCTACATGAAAGTAGTGCAATTGTTATATTATTATTGGAAATTACTAAGCATAGGAAGTTTTAATATTATTGCCCTGGTCATTTGCATTAATTTTTTTAAAACGCCATTTGTATTATATATTTTAATTCTACAAATAATATATATAATCATACACATAGAGAGGATGGTTCTGGTATGAAGTGAAAAAGTGATGCGAAGCGTACATAATCATTTATAACTATGTATCATGCCTTCATAATTACAAATATGTATAATAATACTGCATGATTATGCAAATAGTTACATATCATTATATTTATAATAACACACAGTTACATATATATACATATACATATACATACATACATACATAGATACGTACGTACGTACGTACGTACGTACATATCAACACACAACACAACAAACATTTTAAAGAGATCCATTTTTATAGCAATGCTATAGTTAAATTAAAGAGACATTTTTTTACAAGCCAAAAAGTTAATTATATATTTTTTCTTCTTAAACATATATATTATATAAGTATCCATTTCATTAAAATCAACTTATTGGATGACTATCTTACCCTCCTAAGTCAAAAAAATCAATTACGTATTTCTTCTTCCTGAAACATATATATATATATATATATATATATATATATATATATATATATATATATATATATATATATATATATGTATATATATATATATATAATATTTTTATCCATGTTATTAAGAATAGAATATGTAAGGATTCCTTAAGTCTGATGCAACCCAAAACATCCAATGTGTCTCTGCAACATGCACTAAGTACTGAAGTAAAGAATGCTTCGAAAGTTTTACACAATGCACTAGAAAATACTCTAAGTGTAAAATCTTCCGAAGCCAAGACCAATATCTTCCGAAGCCAAACATGAAGTCTTCCGAAGCCTCAGAGACAAAGTCTTCCGAAGCTTCAACCTATGAAGACAGATTTCTTCCGAAGACTTTTAGTACACATGTTTTATCTGATGTACTGTTCCATAAAGCACCTTTCCGCTGCATCTCTGTAAAGTCACCAACTTACATGAGTTGGTGAAAAGGTCCATGCTTTTGGTAACTGTACATTGAGGTCTTGAGTCTGTAACTTTCTACTTTATGTACTTTATCCTTTTTGTAATGTATAAGGATGTGAGCTATGGCATGTCATAGTCACAAGGTCAAAAGGCAGATATTCCTTTTGATCCTACAATTGATTTTGTTAGTGTCTAGTCAATTGTATCTAGCTGGCTTTCAAAGTATAGCCGGCTGTAGGTTGTAGTATAAGTATTCCAAGTTCTTGTATCTTTCTTTATGCTTTGTAACACTTGTAAAAGAACTTGAGAAAGCAATATACTGCCTCCTTGAAACCCAACTCTCTTGTTCTGTCTCTTTACTTTACTTGTGTTCTTAGTATCAACTTGGTTAATCCAGTTCACTGTTTGATCAAAGTTTAGTTGCTCTCCTCATTGTGTTGTTGTGTTGTAATATTGTTCAAGCCCTTAAACGGTCCTGCAATTGGTATCAGAGCATTCCAGGCTCTTGATATAAGATCTCACCATCTTAAGATCCCTCACACACACAAAAACTAAACTCTCCAAATGGCATCCATCTCAAAGACTGATATGAGACTGGAACCATGAACAAATCCCCACTGATCACTCTTGATGATTTTGACACCTGGTGTATGAGAATGGAAGGTTTCATCAGGTCTCTTGATTCAAGAATGTGGGAATCTGTTGAGAATGGACCTTTCATACCCAGCACTCCTTCTGCTACTGGTGCTGGTATGATTCCAAAAGATGTGGCCAACTACTCAGATGAAGATAGAAAAAGAGTAGAGATTGATAGGAAGGCCATGACTGCTCTTCAGATTGCTCTCCCAAACTCTATATACAGAGGCTTTAAGAAGTGCAAAACAGCTAAACAGCTGTGGGATGCACTGAAGCTGATGTATGAAGGCTCCTCTGAAGCCAAGGAGAACAAGAAGGATCTCCTGAAGCAGCAGTTTGAAAATTTTACCTTCAAAACAGGTGAAACCATGACTCAACAATACTTCAGGTATGTTGAGATAGTGGATACCCTAGTGGATGGAGGAGTTCCTCTTGAGAACAGGGACATTGTAAGGAAGTTCATGTCCTCACTTCCTAGGCAATGGACACACTATTGTGTGGTGATCAAGAGGACTGAGAATCTTAAAACTCTTACTCTGACAGAGTTGTATGGGATTCTCAGTGGATACCAGATGGAGATGAACATGCAAGGTTCATCTGGCAACTCCAACAATCAATTGGGTTCAGCCCTTCATGTGGTTGAAAGGGATAGCATAGAACCCCAACATCATCTCATATGCTACCCTGACAACTCACAAAAGGGTCCTTTCATCACCTTCCCGGAGACACCAAGGGAGAACTTTACTCAAGGAAGCCCATTCCAAGAGACAAGTTCTTCTCAAGCCTTTGTGTCTACTGATGAAAGCTGTGGGAACTCTCTCTTCACTCTTGAAGACCTGGACTGTATCCATCCAGATGACCTGGAATACATGGAGATAGTTCAGCAGATGGCTCTCTCACTCACAGAGCCAAGAAGTTCTACAAGAGAACAGGAAGAAGGTTTCCAAGCAATGCTACCAGTGGAAAGTTTGGGCTGGATAAAAGCAAAGTTAAGTGTTACAACTGTAACCTTATGGGCCACTTTGCTAGGGAGTGTAAGGCACCTAAAACAAATGGGGGCCAAACACAACCCAGACCAAACTACACTGACAAAGCCCCTCAGAATGAGAAGCCAAAGCAACATGCTGCTGTTGCTGTTGAAGAGGGAGGCTTTGACTGGAGCTTTCAGGTGGAAGATGCTTCTCCAAACCAAGCACTGATGGCTGACCATGATGAAGCCAAGGTATTGGAACATCTCTGTACTCCTGAATGCATTGCTAAAGTAAATAGATACAGGTCCTACAACTTAGAGATGAGATCTGATCTGGAGTCACTAAACATATTAAAATCTGATTTTAGAAAGTCTGAAAATGATTACAAGTTAAAGATAGAGGACTTGGAGAAAACCATTTCAGTACTAAAACATGAACATACAGATTTTAGAACTCAGATCCAGGATCTCATAACTAAGTTGACTGAGTGCCAGGCTGAGCTTGTGATCAGCAAAGCCAAGGCAGAGAAGAGTGTTCTTGAAGAAGAGACCTTCAAGAACATGATATCCTCATCCCTGCACAACAAAGTGTGCTATCAAAATAGACAGGGACTGGGATCAAATGAGATAGCTCCTCCACACACAATCTTGTCTGTAAGATCTCCTAGGTGTGGAACTTGTGAAGATGAGCTTCCTCTCATAGATCCTATAAGTGAGGAGTATGAAGAAGTGATAGTGAAGAATTCCTCTGAGAAGAGTGAAGAAGAGGATTCTTCCAAGGGCCACTATCCTTCTGAGGAGAAGAAATCTACTGTGATGACCAAGTCCAAGAGAAAGAACTTGATCAGGAAGAGCAAGAGGAAAGCAAAGAAGGCTCAAGAGATCAAGGCTACTTTTGATGCTAAGCAGAAACAAGTTTTTATCTCTGCAGGTTTCAAAGTAGTGAGGACTGAAGACATCAACCAAGACTCCTCAGCTAAGAGTCCTGGTTTTTGTTCAAATCATCTCAGTGCAAAGAAGAAGACTGAGCTGCTGTGTACCACTGCTGCACAGCCTGGACCATCAAACTCCAAGAACAGTTCACAGCCCAAAAGAACTGTCTCAGCATCTACCAAGATGAAGGTGGAGAATGGATGTGACCAAAGCCAGTCTTGCTCTCATAAGGAGACTCCTTTGAAGAAGAAAATGTTATGTGTCATGTGTGAAAGTACCTCTCACATTGCTAAGGATTGCCCATACAATCCTAAAAGTACTATCCACATGAGAATACAAAGACTTCAAAGAGTTTCAAGAAGTCTCAAGCTTCGGAAGGAAAGTCTGTTTCCTTCGGAAGCTCCAAATCAAAGAAGAAGGTAAATGGAAAATTACCTTCGGAAGTAAAATTGGTCTCGGAAGAAAGGAGTTCTTCCGAAGCACTGAAGTCTGCTGCAGTGACTGTAGAATCTTCCGAAGGTTCAGTCATCAAAACTTGTGAAGTCTCAAAAGCTTCTAAGGTTTTGAAGGTCAAGTCCAAGACTCCAAAGGTGGTGTGGAAGTCTAAGAAAGACCAAATGACTGAAGTTTCTCCATCAACAACAGCTGAAGATCCCCTAGTACAACCATAGGATCTATTACTGTTGCATTACCTTCTATTACACTTACTGAGCCCAAGACAAGTAAGGCTTGGGTTTCCAAATGTAACTAATCATTTTCTTTGTGCAGGAACAGCTCAAGACAAGCAGGAATGTCTGGATAATTGACAGTGGCTGTTCCAGGCACATGACAGGCAATAGGTCTCTACTCCATAATTTTGAGAGAATTGATGGAGGACCAGTTGCTTTTGGAGGAGATGAAGGTGGTTACATTTCTGGAAGGGGCAAGGTCACAAATGGTAAGCTCAGCATTGAGAAGGTAAACTTTGTTAAGGAGCTTGGGTACAATCTTCTGAGTGTATCCCAATTTTGTGATCAGAGTCATAACATGCTCTTCACTGAGCATGAGTGCATTGTTCTCAAGCCTGGAGTGGTCATTCCTCATGAGCATATCCTGCTCAGAGCCCCCAGGAAAGGGAACATGTACAAGATGGATTTGCAAGAAACATCTCCCTCTGGAGAAGTTTCATGCTTTCTATCTAAAGCAAATAGTGATGAGTCTTTCCTATGGCATAAAAGAATGTGCCATGTAAACTTTAAGAACATGAATAAATTAATTAAACATGATCTGGTAACTGGAATGCCAAAGAAAGAGTTTACAAGTGATGATCATTGTGTTGCATGCCTGAAAGGGAAGCAACACAAGGTATCTCACAAGCCTAAGGAAAGGAACTCCATCACTACTCCCCTACACTTGTTACATATGGATCTCTTTGGCCCCACCAGTGTAATGAGTCTAGGAAGGACCTCTTATTGTTTAGTGATCACAGATGATTTTACAAGATTCACTTGGGTTTTCTTTCTTAGAACTAAGGATGAAACCCCTGAGATTCTGAAGAATTTCATCTTAAAAGTTGAGAATCAATGTGATCACAAGGTCAAAACCATAAGATGTGATCAAGGAACTGAATTCAAGAACCAAATCCTTGATACATTTTGTGATGAAAAAGGTATTACAAGACAATATAGTGCTCCCAGGACTCCTCAGCAAAACGGAGTTGCTGAGAGGAGAAACAGGACACTTATTGAAGCTGCAAGAACTATGTTGTCTGACTCTAAACTGCCCATCACCTTCTGGGCAGAGGCAGTTAATACTGCTTGCTATGTGCAAAACAGAGTTTTAGTAGTTAAGACACATGGTAAGACTCCTTATGAACTTTGGCACAAGAGGAAACCTTTCATTGGTTTTCTCAGGTCATTTGGATGTCCCTGCACCATCTTGAATACCAAGGATCAAATTGCCAAGTTTGCTGAGAAATCAGATGATGGACACTTCATTGGATACTCTTCCCAAGCTAAGGCTTATAGAGTATACAATCTCAGAACTAGAATTGTTGAGGAGTCAGCCAATGTGACTTTCAATGAACACACATCCTGTGTGGCTGGTTCTGGTCCTGATTGGCTATTTGATCTTGATTTAGTTACCAACTGTTTTAACAAATCTTGTGAGCATGTTTCAGGATCTGCAGAAAATTTAAATACAGTGATCCTGATCCAAGATTTGAGCTAGGAAGACCCTCAACTCATACATCTTCAGCTCCAGTTGGAACTACTTCAGCAAATGAGGTTTCTATCAGCACTACAATGACAAATTCAGCTGATACATCTGTTATGCCTTCAAATTCCAGCTCAGAGGCTTCTCAACCAGATAAAGATACCTCAATTGTAGAAGACAACAATGGTGATGGTGATAGTGATCAGGAATTCCTTGATGCTAATAACCATACCATAGATGACAACATCAATGATGTCACACACTCATTGGATCAAGTTAATCTTGAT
This sequence comes from Flaveria ramosissima, assembly GCA_025215565.1. Classification (NCBI taxonomy): domain Eukaryota; kingdom Viridiplantae; phylum Streptophyta; class Magnoliopsida; order Asterales; family Asteraceae; genus Flaveria; species Flaveria ramosissima. The sequence goes on from CM046046.1 coordinate 65,391,128, forward strand.
AAGTGTGGTAATGTGGAGGGTGAATCTTCTAGGCCAGATCTAAATTTCTCAAATTTGGATCTTTCTCAGCAACTTGCTGTGATCCCTCAGCTAAGGATCCACAAGTCTCACCCCACCACAAACATCATTGGAGATGTTGTCACAGGGGTAAGAACAAGAGGACAAACCCATGAAGCAAATGTTTGTCTTCACTCTTGTTTCTTATCTCAGATAGAGCCAAAGAAAGTTGATGAAGCTCTAAAGGATGGAAGTTGGGTTGAAGCTATGCAACAAGAGCTGCTTCAATTCAAAAGGCAGAAAGTTTGGAACCTTTGTCCTCTTCCTCATGGGAAGACTACCATTGGAACCAAATGGGTTTTTAGGAATAAGAAGGATGATAGAGGAATCATCATCAAGAACAAGGCAAGACTAGTTGTTCAAGGATACACACAAGAAGAAGGGATTGACTACACTGATGTCTTTGCTCCTGTAGCAAGATTAGAAGCTGTTAGGATATTCCTGGCATTTGCTGCATCCAAGAACTTCAAGGTCTTTCAACTTGATGTAAAGTGTGCTTTCTTATATGGAGTGATTGATGAAGAGGTTTATGTCAAACAGCCACCTGGTTTTGTAGACCCTGATCATCCTGATTATGTCTGCAAGCTTGACAAAGCTCTTTATGGGCTGCATCAGGCACCCAGGAAGTGGTATGAGACACTATCTGAGTATCTTTGTAAACATGGATACAGGAGAGGTACTATAGATGGAACTCTCTTCATCAAAGGACAGGGAAATGACTTATTGCTAGTTCAAGTATATGTAGATGACATCATCTTTGGTTCAACTAATCCAAAGCTCTGCAAAGACTTTGAGAAGCTGATGAAAGACAGATTTGAAATGAGTTCAATGGGAGAACTCAATTTCTTTCTGGGAATTCAAGTGAAGCAAGTTGAAGATGGCATCTTCATAAGTCAGTCAAAGTATGTTCAAGACATACTCAAGAGGTTCAACATGACTGATTGTAAGATTGCTAAGACACCCATAGCCAGAAACCACTCCTTTGGACCTGATCTTGAGGGGGAGTGTGTAGATGAACATTTATACAGGGCTATGATTGGGTCTCTTATGTATCTTACAGCTAGCAGGCCTGATATCATGTTTGCTACATGTATTTGTGCAAGATATCAAGCCAACCCTAAGATGTCTCACTTAATCACTGTCAAAAGGATTTAAGATACCTCAAAGGTGCTTCAACACTTGGTTATGGTATCCAAAGAATCCTCTTTCAATCTGTATGCTTATACAGATAGTGATTATGGTGGTTGCAACATGACTGCAAAGTCTACATCTGGGGGTGTCAATTCCTTGGTGGAAGGGTTGTCTCATGGCAATGCAAGAAACAATCCTGTGTGTCTGCATCAACTGCTGAGGCTGAATACATTGCTGCTGCAAGCTGCTGTGCTCAAGTGCTTTGGATTCAAAATCAGATGCTGGACTATGGATTTAACTTCAAAGAGACTCCTATCCACATAGACAACAATAGTGCTATCTCTATCACTGAGAACCCTGTGCAGCACTCAAGGACCAAACACATCAACATCAGGTATCATTTAATAAGAGATAACTATGAAAAGGGATTAATTAAACTAGTCAAAGTTCATACAGATGAACAATATGCTGATCTGTTCACAAAAGCTTTTGATGAACAGAGATTTAAATATCTGATATCAGCTATTGGGATGATTAACTTTGAGTAGACTTTTTCTTAAAACTAATTCTAATTATTTCTTCTTAAAATATGTGTGTCCTAAGTTGTCTAGTTCATCACTTTCATAAGCTCATGTTTTCTTTGGATGTAAAATTCTTTTTGAAGACTTTCCTTAGATTCTTGAAAATTTTCTGATACTTCGGAAGATAAAATTTTATCTTCGGAAGAAAATTATGTCTTCAAAATAAATAACTGTCTAAGAGATTTTACCTTCGGAAGAAGTCTAAACCCATCTTCCGAAGCTTAAATTCTTATCTCAGACACTTATTTGTTTTTAAGGACTTTTTCCTTCCGAAGCAAAATTAACTCTCGGAAGCTTTGTTGTTCTTTATACAAAGCATTCAAGGGTTTATTTCTCTTCCGAAGCATAAATTTTCAAGACTCTCAGGAAAATCTTCCGAAGCCATTTTAGCTTCGGAAGCTTTTTCACTAAAACTTCCGAAGACAATTTACCTTCGGAAGCTTTTCGAATTCCAAGAAAACTACTTTTTGAGCAAAAGTAAACTACTTTTTCAGAGGTGGGACCGACTTCGGATTTCAAAGTTTATCCTCTTTCATTAACTTTGGTTCAAATCCCTTTTCACATAAATACCCAACGGTTCCCCCTCTTTCCACTATCTTCCTCAATTCCACTATTCCTCTAACCTAATTCTCTAAACCGCCTTTGCTTTCTACCTTTCTTCACCCTTAAGCTTCTGAAATGGCCAACCTTAACCGCAGAAACAACCCAGATTTCTCCATGCAACTTCACAGGCAACATAATCAAGTTGCTCTGTTAAGCTCTGAGAAAGATGCAAGTTTCTCAGAGATTTGCCAATTCTTAACTCTATCCAACTACTTCACCTCCCTGACCATTGATCCTACTCTGTATGAGGATCACTTGCTTGAATTCTGAAAGACCTGCCAAGAGGTCATTATGGATGGGGAGAAGGCACTGTCTGCCACAGTGCAAGGGAGGACAATCTTCATCACTCCGGCCATCATTAACCATCATTTGCAGCTGGATGATGAAGAAGGTGAGTTGTCCTTCCCAAAGGAAGCTGTTAATCATTCCTTTGAGCAGATGGGCTATGAGGGAGATTTCTCTGTAAAGACCTTCAGGAAAGGGAAGGTCTCATCCCAGTGGAAATACCTGCTCCATGTGGTTATCCACAGCTTATCAAACAAGCATGGTGGATGGGACCAGATTCTGAGGATCTCTCCTTTATAGTTCATGGAATGGTTCAGGGGGTCAAGTTCAGGTACTCTCAATTTGTTTATACTAATTTACTTGCAAACTTGGACTCCTTAGAGTATTACATGTTTCCTAGATATGTTCAACACATTCTCAACTGTGAACTGGGCTCACAGTTGAGGGAAACAAGTAATATTCTTAAATTGGGACAGATGAAGCCCGACATCTTTAAAATAATAAAGAAGCCAACTGTAGGCTTCTCAGGGGTAGAAACAGCCCTAGTCCCCAAAATGTTAGAGCTCATTGCTCAAGGTGACAACCTAGCAACACAAGCTAGTGTTGAACCCACACCTCTCTTCTCCTTACCTCTAAAAAGACCACAAATCACCCTCACCTACCAAAGAAAATCCAAACGAACCCCTGCTCAGGCTATTGAGTCTGTGCAGGCCCCCATATACTCAACCTTACAGGAGGAAGTGGACACTAGAGCTCCCACTTCCCCTGAGGAGCAAACCACTCCTATTTCTTCACCTATCAGGGCTGAGGTTCCTCATGCTCACCCTGATGAGCTCACAAGCCCAACAGCCTTAAGCCTTCACTCTGAGTCTCAACACTCAAGTGAACAACCTTCAGGGACAGTTACCATCCCCAGCCTTTAGATCTCAACCAACCAATTCCCAACCTATCCTTCTATACTGATGAAGACTTAGGATTCAGTGAGTACCATGAGTCTCTCTTCTCCTCCCCTACTCAAAGAGAGATGAGTACCTCTGACTCTCCTCAGTCTATCCCACATCAGTCACCTATTACTGAGGTGGACACTTCTAAACATGTTCAGGATGTCCATATGGAAGAGGCTCTCACTTTTGAAGTGATTACATCATTAAGACCTCAACCATGGCAACTCAGCCCACTGGCATCTCAACTGAGATTGCTAGTGAGCAGAGGAAAACCAGCAGCCAAGAACCTCAAGCTGGTGGTGAGAGAGAGGACTTTGTCCAATCATCTCATCCTCCAATGATTCTTCTGATGAAGAAGAGGGGAATTTGAGACTAAAGGTGCAGAAACTGTCAAAAACATGCTCCTATTTAGTCTCTAAGGTTAGTCACCTTGAATCTCAGGTGACTACCTTACAAAACAGGGTCAATGATCAGCAACTTCAGATTTCATATCTAAAGGAAAAACTAGCTGGGAGACCTTTAAGGAGAGCTCAACCAGGAACACAAGAACCTGTGGAAGTGATTGACTTATCCTCCAGCTCACCTATGCAAGTGGGTGATGCTACCAAAAAGGGGGAGAAAGTTATTGCAGCCACAGAACCTGGGAGTTCTTCATAGAGAATGGACATAGAGGACTCACATCCTCACTTGCTGTTGTGCATTCTCAGCAACTTCCTCAAGTTCACATTAATGTGAACTCTATAGACTCTATCATCAGGAGTCTCTTTGAGGAAGGTATACCAAGGGCTGTCTCATCTCCACCACAAGGAACTTCCAACTACATCATAAGGTGGAGGTATGATGCTGACAGAAGAGCCCTTATTCTTCACAGAGTTCAACGGCAACAAGAAGTGTTTGATTTTCAAAGCCTGAACTTCTATGAAAGATTGGATCTAGTCAACATGCCACTTGTCAATCCAAGCAATTCAAGACAAGCTGACAGATTGGCTCAAAAAATCCAAGATAGGATCCTTGCAGAGTTCACTCTAAGAAGGAGACTCAGGCAATCAGGCAATGTCATCGGTCAACTGGATGTTGAGATGGACCCTAAGATTAGTTTCATAGGGGAAACCTTGACTGAAGGCCCAGTGGCAGAACCTGAGACCCCTTTCTCATCATCAACAACTGCTGCAGAGGTTCAAACTTCTTCTGAGACACCTGCTGGTGAAGGTGTTTCTCAGCCTCTCTCTGGCCAGAGCATGGAAGCTACACCAAGCAATGAAGGCCAAGCCTCTATACACCCTGAGTCACAAAGGTCTGTTGGTGACAAAGGGAAAAGGATAATGACTCCTGAGGAAATTGAGGAGGAAGAGAGAGAGAGGAAAAGGAAGCTAAGGGGAGAAAGTTCCTCTGGGTCATCTAGCTTTATGCAAGCTGCAATCAGGGCTGCCCCCAGACCAAATACTCAAGATGATGAGTTGAGGGCAGTCAGGATTACTTATTTACAGACCAGGAACTATGATATTGATGAAATCATCTCCCTCCCCTTAGAAGAATTGAATGAACTGGCTGACATGGAAGTGTCAAGAGAGATGAAGGAGAAAGAGGATGCAAGGCTACTTCTCCAATTCAAAGAGGAGAGGAGACAGAAAAGACTCTACAAGCATGCTCCCACTCTCTCTCCAGTTCAAGAAAGTCCTGCACAGGAAGATGTGGCTCCACAAGAACCTCAGGTAGACAAAAAAGAAGATAGGATCAAGATGATCAACTACCTGAGTGCCACAGGCTTCTATCAGCCAGATGCACTTCTTCCCCTGTCCTATGACTTCATTAAGTTTGAGTACCTAAAGCAACTTGAACTTGAGCTAGTCAAAGAAAGAAAGACAACCAAAAGGAAGCTAAGGGAAGAAGCTGCAAAGTCAAGAGCCATCATCCAAAAGAGTGTAAAGAAGTCTGCTGACATACAAAGGATGATGAGCTTCTTGAAGCTATATGGATTCTCCGGAAGGAGACTTGGCCCCATGTCTCTATCCACAATGGATGAGCACATAAGGGTGATCAAGCAGTAGATTAAGAGTGGTGAACTGATTGACTTGCACTCTCTTCCAAGTCAAGTCCCACCTGAAGTGGAGGTCAAGTTTGAACAACCTGAGACACCTCAACCAGAACCTCCAGCTGAGCCTCAGCAAGCTTCATCTTCTGATCCAAGGCAAGGTCAAACTCCCTCTCCTTCTGAACTTGTGAGGGAGGAACACCCAACTGAGAAAGACAATAATGATCAACAAGGTGCTGCAGACCAGTCTTCTCAGTTAAAGTCATCTAAGAGGAAGAAGAGGATGGCTTCTGTGACATCCCTTAATTTTGTTAATTTAGAAGTTAACCTTGTTAAATTTTAAAAGGGTCTTTTATGTCATTTCGAAACTTTGGGGTTTGTTATACTTAATAATTAATTTGGTGATTAACAAATTAATATAATAATAATAACATTATAAGTGTTATAATGTTGTTTATTATTATAAAATTTAAGGTGTTAACAATTTTAAATAAAATAATAACTATTATTATTATTATAATAATGACACTAATAATAATAATAGTAATCATAATAATAATAATAATAATAATAATAATAATAATAATAATAATAATACTTATAATAACTAAGAATAATACTAATGATATCAATAATAACAACTTGTAAAATTTAGTTAAAATTAAAAAGAAAAGTTTAGGGGGGCTTTATTGACCATTTTAAAACTTAAAACATAAGTTTTCACATGAAATATCAAATTGGAAACCACAGGGACCATTTATGAAAATTTGTTCCCAAACCACCCAAACCCCATCCCCGTCGACCTCTTTCCGGCCACCTCTCCGGCGGCTCCGGTGGCCACCCAATCACCCAAAACGCCTGTTTAAACATCAATTAAACCGCCCTTTTCATTTCGTACATCAGTTTCGAACCATGTATCGGTTTTAATTGGATTCAATTGACAATCAATGCCAAGAACTCGAAACCGAAATCAAAATTCAAAGAGTGCCGTTCAACTATTGAAACCGAACAATAATCGAATTAATAGAACCAAAATCGAACGTTTAACTAGTTCTAAGCTATTATCAACCTCAATTTCATCTGAAAAACACAGAACAATCCCATCAAACTCGTCATTTTCATCGGACTTGCAACATAGTCGATCTCGGTTCTCCGAACATTTTAAAACAAAATTGAATGAGGGCTTTTGATCTCGGAGGTTACTAGGAGCTTTCTGCACAAGCAATTGGATTATTACCCACGTTTTAATATCGAACGGATTCAAGGCTTGGTCGCGAGCTCTCCTACATCTGTTCATCATCAATATAACATCATTTGGGTAATTAATCGCATGTACACACTCGTCTATACATGGTGAGCAAAAGCCCCATGATAATCGATATTAACAATAATGGATTCGTGTTCAATTGGATCCTAATAGAATTAGGGTTTATGTGAAATTGGGGGAAATCTGCAGTTACTGTTTTTAAACATTTGAAACGATCTTTTAAACAGATATGGGCTTCTAGCCCAACTGGCTAACACATTCCCTTTACCCACTCGAGGTCATGGGTTCGATTCCCGGCCCCTTCATTTATTTTTATTTTTTAAAAAAAGCCTATTTATTTACAAATAAAATTACAGAAAAATTATGATTAATAGAAAAATCTTTTTTTTGATAATTAATGTAAAGATTTTAGACACTAAAATATTTTCTGAAATTTTTTTAATTTAAATATATATATATATAAATATATAAATCTTTTAGTTATTCCTTATAAAACGGATTTAAAATGATGGTTTATAATTAATAAATTTTCATTGATCCAAGCATTATTTCTAAAATCATGATTGTTTTGTTTTAAAGAAAAAATATATTTATTTAAATTTTTATATTTAAACTTTATTAGATGTTACAAAAGGTTTTTTTTTAAATTAATTAAACATTTATTTATATTTGGTTGGACTTAAAAACATTTATAAACACTTAATTCTTTAAAGAATTAAATTCATAATTGTAGTAATTATATATAATTACTTAAAATATTTAAGAATATTATTATAAAACAAATTTTAGCTAATTAATATTGTGTTATTAATCAAAATGCTATTTTCTTATTATTCTTAGATAATTAAAAAGACTTAATTGTATATTGAACCTCCTCATCATTATATCTAATTTCATTTTTGTAATACTTAAATACATATATAATTCTTCCAATGGGTTTAAAATGAGAATAATTATTCTATATATTTAGTTACTTGTCAAAACACCTTAAAACTATCAAAACCCTAATCATTAATAGAACGTTAAACTTATTATTAACTTTAATCTTTACCTTGTAATATATATGTTAGGTGCCTTGTAATGGATACGTTGGATTATCTTTTAATCTTTTATATCATCTTGAAATGCATATATCAATGTGAGTATTTCATACCCTTTTTCTTATTTTCACACTTTGGGGTGAAACATGTTAACTTATATTATTGCACTTGTAAACCTCTTTGAGACTTGTAAACCTATGGCAATTCATCTTGTAAAGTTGTGATTAGTTGAACTTTTGTGGTTACCATGTTATGGTGTTATATGTACAATCATTAACTATTGCTAGCCCAGCGAAGTCATAGATCTATGGGTAAGACAAGCCTGCTTGGTTGATCCAAGTACACTTAGCTGATCGTATATACTTTTAACGTTTGAAACTTGTAAAACTTTGTCGAGGTTTGATTGTTGCATTGTTCATAACATCCCTAATCACTTTATTCACTAACTTATGACTTGAATTGCCATCTTTTATATACTTATGTATTGCAAACTATGGAATGCTCACCAACATTTTTATGTTGACCTTTTATTTTTAACATGTTTCAGGAACACCCCAAGTATGCGTTCTACACTTTGAAGCTTGCACATCTAGGAATGGACCTAGATAAATAAATGAAATAAGAATGATTCGTTACATTCTATGTTATGCTTTTAATTTCTTTGAGACATATGTTGTAACGTTACAATTGAAACTTATGATTAATATATTTGGATTTAATAAATAGCGTTATGTGGCTGTGAACAATCGTAACCCTCACATCTCGACATTTCCGCCGTCAAGGTTGGGGTGTGACAGATTGGTATTAGAGCCCATAACTATAAGGATTTAGGTTATTAGAAATGGTGACCTAGACTATAGTTGCATGAACCTCATAGAAAGTTCCTTATACCTTTGTGCTTACATGTTGTTTGCATGCTACATAATGCTATGCCTTTTGTGCAACTTGATGCCTTAGCATAGGATTGCCTTATGTATGCTTAAACTTAGTTACTTGTCTCCCTAAACTTAACTTTAACTCTTTGACTCTCCCCGACAAAATGAACTTCCTAAACTTATTCTTAACGACATGTGGAATCTACACTTATCATCTGGGTTCAATTCCTTAGACTCTATGTCTAATCTATGAAAATCTCATCAAGGTTTTGATTTCATAAACCAAAGAAATTTGTGTGACACATAGACACCTGTATTCTGGATTTCCTGGCAAAAGGCCTTCGGGCTAAGGCAAGCATGTCGTATAAATCTCATTGTGAGACCAGTTATGCCTACCTGGGGATTTCTGGGATGAGTGATAAACTATGGTCAACATACACAAGTCTCTATGGCAAATGGGTCAATTTACTTTGACGTGTCAACGATTCCAAATGGTAATGCGTTACCAAATGGAACCATCCTCTACGTATCTTTAAAATCTTTGATTCCTTGAACTGGAATCCTTTCATTCTTATCATACATAATATTCCTATTAATACTGAACCTACCCTACATTTCAACTTTTACGTTTAAACACTGTTACACGTTGAGCGTTTCATGTAACTATTTCTATATCTTGACCAACGAGAACATGGATCTTAATATACCCAAAGATATTCGGAATCTAAACCGAATGGTCATCAAAAACTTTAAACCGTTACTTATGGTTCTCAAGTCTTCTTAAGGATGTGTCCCATAACTAAGAACATGCAATGCTATAGGTGGAATTCCTACATCTCGAGATACTTTGTCTAGGCAAAGTGTAAATGGTGATTTGACTCGATCATTGAATCCATTTACTTGACTCGAAACCCGTGAGATAAGTGATCACTTATAAGTACGCGTGTCTTCAATAAGGCTATGGTTGACCTCATATCTTGAGAAGTCCATGTATTCCTTTCGATTGTGAATCGAATGTTCACATCTCATTGTGGTGTTGAATACTTTCCTGCCCTTGATTTCGTCTTCCCGATTGAAACCATCCAAGATTTGAACACCACAACAATTTCTGTTATCTTGAACTTTGACCTTAAGCTTGAAAGCATGATTTTTCCTTTTGTTACATTGATGTAACTTGAAATTTTTCCGAATTTCTAATTGATACCATTGTCCTTTCGTCGTTAAGTCAAACTCCGTACCGTCTGCACCGTGAGAGATGCAAGTGTTTGCAAGCCAACTTATGACTAAAAACACTCGTATCTCCTAAATGATTCTAACTCATCAAAACAGGGGTGATTCCCTTACTTTGATGATTTTCTATTCGTTTCGATAAATGGTTTCCAATTGTGATTTATAAGAATTTCATCCCCTGGATCGGGGTGATTTCCTTATCCCGAGGATTGACTTCAATTGTTTTCTTTGGAATGACATTTCACAAATGACATGATCTCACCAAAATAGGATTGAAACCCGTACTTTGGTGACAAATGTCAATCTTCGATTGTTTTCTTGCTATTATGAAATTCAATCATCAAGATAGGCGTGAATTCCATACCTTGATGATAATATCATCTTTAAGAATTGTATATGTTCAAATGAGACGACTTCATCAAAGTAGGAGTGAATTCTGGATTTTGATGAAGAAGTTCATCTTGTTATATTTTGTTTTTGTAAAACTCCACCGTTAAGATAGGAGTGATTTCCCTTACCTTAATAGTGAGTTACCTCATCTTATTTCTGTAGATCCTTAACAACGAGTTAGGATCGAACTTTTCGATTTGGTAAGTTAGCGGTCATACTTTGGGAATACACCCTCAAGTTAGGAGTGAAAACCACACCTTGATGACTATTCTCATTTCCTGATCTCCAACTTACCAAGGTTTTAATCAAGTGACAAGAAACATGTAGTAACTTGAAGGGTGAACCAATGTCAGTGTTTGGACCTATCAAGCCAAAGCATGATTTCTGAACTTGAAAGGAGACCCGATCACTCTAGGTTGATGTTGATTCCGAGCTTGGAGCATTTAAATTCTTAAATTGATTTCTTTCCCTTTATCCTTATGTTTTGATTTGATCTAGCTATATCGAACCATTTATTCCCTACTTATCAACTTTCATTTTGAGATATCATCAACACATGATTGTGTGATGGTAGTCTTCTTAAACAATCTTTCTACTAAATAAAGACATTATCAACTTGTGGTTATGTCTTTCTAGTCATACGAATGTTCTCGACTGTACTCATGGGTTTGATGAACTGTGTATGCAAACTATACTTGGAAATTTGCTACTTTGCAAGATATAAGTACATTTCCTATTGTTCACGTCATTTCTTAAATCGTCTTTAATCCTTAACCATTGAAAATCATTAAAACACTATCCTGATTTCGATCAACGAGACTCGTTATTACTTACGTTGTGACGCAGATATAAAGGTTCATAAACCTTCGTAACTTGTAGGCATGGGTTTGGCATGTATCCAAGTGTCTTACCATCACATATGACAAGACCTAACATTCGTGATCCTATGGATCTCCTGTTTAACTTTTCATTCACTAAGTGTCTCTTATCTTAGCTGTCATGATGACAATTGGTGCATTATAGGCCGATTGGTTAATTGCATATCAACTCATGTGGGATAACGGGTCGAGAAATTGGCTTGTATCTATCTCAAATAGTTGTATACCGTGGTATGTCGTTAAACATCGATCATTAATTTGGATGATCAATTTATTTTCTGCTTTTAATAATGTTCCTAACCATCGTTGTGAACTTATTCCAAAATCTTCACATATCGTATTATTCTTAGGCCGATGATTGGTCAAAGGAGAGATACATATTCTCAAGATATGCGTTAAGATCGTTTCATATAGTGACGTTTGGGATTCTTAAATCTTGACGGTTAACATTTCTTACAATTGTGGTCTTTTATTGATTTCAACATATCGCTTTACTACGAGATTATATTCTAGAAGTTGTGGCTTATGAATCTAAGGTACCACGGTAACTCGTCATCGTTTTTCGACGTTTCATCTCAAAACGTCTCGCGTTTATTATGTTAAGAATCTTGTAAGATTCCATAAAGTGAAGCGTTCCACCTGTAATCAAACGTCAAACACTGTTCGTTGAACACTCACCTTTCATTACAATTCCTTTGTTCATTTAAGTTCATTTTTAATTTCGGGACGAAATTCTTTTAAGTTGGGGAGACTGTGACATCCCTTAATTTTGTTAATTTAGAAGTTAACCTTGTTAAATTTTAAAAGGGTCTTTTATGTCATTTCGAAACTTTGGGGTTTGTTATACTTAATAATTAATTTGGTGATTAACAAATTAATATAATAATAATAACATTATAAGTGTTATAATGTTGTTTATTATTATAAAATTTAAGGTGTTAACAATTTTAAATAAAATAATAACTATTATTATTATTATAATAATGACACTAATAATAATAATAGTAATCATAATAATAATAATAATAATAATACTTATAATAACTAAGAATAATACTAATGATATCAATAATAACAACTTGTAAAATTTAGTTAAAATTAAAAAGAAAAGTTTAGGGGGGCTTTATTGACCATTTTAAAACTTAAAACATAAGTTTTCACATGAAATATCAAATTGGAAACCACAGGGACCATTTATGAAAATTTGTTTAAAACCCAAACCACCCAAACCCCATCCCCGTCGACCTCTTTCCGGCCACCTCTCCGGCGGCTCCGGTGGCCACCCAATCACCCAAAACGCCTGTTTAAACATCAATTAAACCGCCCTTTTCATTTCGTACATCAGTTTCGAACCATGTATCGGTTTTAATTGGATTCAATTGACAATCAATGGCAAGAACTCGAAACCGAAATCTAAATTCAAAGAGTGCCGTTCAACTATTGAAACCGAACAATAATCGAATTAATAGAACCAAAATCGAACGTTTAACTAGTTCTAAGCTATTATCAACCTCAATTTCATCTGAAAAACACAGAACAATCCCATCAAACTCGTCATTTTCATCGGACTTGCAACATAGTCGATCTCGGTTCTCCGAACATTTTAAAACAAAAATGAATGAGGGCTTTTGATCTCGGAGGTTACTAGGAGCTTTCTGCACAAGCAATTGGATTATTACCCACGTTTTAATATCGAACGGATTCAAGGCTTGGTCGCGAGCTCTCCTACATCTGTTCATCATCAATATAACATCATTCGGGTAATTAATCGCATGTACACACTCGTCTATACATGGGGAGCAAAAGCCCCATGATAATCGATATTAACAACAATGGATTCGTGTTCAATTGGATCCTAATAGAATTAGGGTTTATGTGAAATTGGGGGAAATCTGCAGTTACTGTTTTTAAACATTTGAAACGATCTTTTAAACAGATATGGGCTTCTAGCCCAACTGGCTAACACATTCCCTTTACCCACTCGAGGTCATGGGTTCGATTCCCGGCCCCTCCATTTATTTTTATTTTTTTTAAAAAGCCTCTTTATTTACAAATAAAATTACAGAAAAATTATGATTAATATAAAAATTCTTTTTTTGATAATTAATGTAAAGATTTTAGACACTAAAATATTTTCTGAAATTTTTTTAATTTAAATATATATATATATAAATATATAAATCTTTTAGTTATTCCTTATAAAACGGATTTAAAATGATGGTTTATAATTAATAAATTTTCATTGATCCAAGCGTTATTTCTAAAATCATGATTGTTTTGTTTTAAAGAAAAAATGTATTTATTTAAATTTTTATATTTAAACTTTATTAGATGTTACAAAAGGTTTTCTTTTAAATTAATTAAACATTTATTTATATTTGGTTGGACTTAAAAACATTTATGAACACTTAATTCTTTAAAGAATTAAATTCATAATTGTAGTAATTATATATAATTACTTAAAATATTTAAGAATATTATTATAAAACATATTTTAGCTAATTAATATTGTGTTATTAATCAAAATGCTATTTTCTTATTATTCTTAGATAATTAAAAAGACTTAATTGTATATTGAACCTCCTCATCATTATATTTAATTTCATTTTTATAATACTTAAATACATATATAATTCTTCCAATGGGTTTAAAATGAGAATGATTATTCTATAAATTTAGTTACTTGTCAAAACACCTTAAAACTATCAAAACCCTAATCATTAATAGAACGTTAAACTTATTATTAACTTTAATCTTTACCTTGTAATATATATGTTAGGTGCCTTGTAATGGATACGTTGGATTATCTTTTAATCTTTTATATTATCTTGAAATGCATATATCAATGTGAGTATTTCATACCCCTTTTTCTTATTTTCACACTTTGGGGTGAAACATGTTAACTTATATTATTGCACTTGTAAACCTCTTTGAGACTTGTAAACCTATGGCAATTCATCTTGTAAAGTTGTGGTTAGTTGAACTTTTGTGGTTACCATGTTATGGCGTTATATGTACAATCATTAACTATTGCTAGCCCAGCAAAGTCATAGATCTATGGGTAAGACAAGCCTGCTTGGTTGATCCAAGTACACTTAGCTGATCGTATATACTTTTAACGTTTGAGACTTGTAAAACTTTGTCGAGGTTTGATTGTTGCATTGTTCATAACATCCCTAATCACTTTATTCACTAACTTATGACTTGAATTGCCATCTTTTATATACTTATGTATTGCAAACTATGGAATGCTCACCAACATTTTTATGTTGACCTTTTATTTTTAACATGTTTCAGGAACACCCCAAGTATGCATTCTACACTTTGAAGCTTGCACATCTAGGAATGGACCTAGATAAATAAATGAAATAAGAATGATTCGTTACATTCTATGTTATGCTTTTAATTTCTTTGAGACATATGTTGTAACGTTACAATTGAAACTTATGATTAATATATTTGGATTTAATAAATAGCGTTATGTGGCTGTGAACAATCGTAACCCTCACATCTCGACGTTTCCGCCGTCAAGGTTGGGGTGTGACAGCTTCTAAACCAAAGACAAAGAAGAAGAAGCCTAAGTCATCTACCTCTACACCTCAGGCTGAATCAGATCAACCTGAGGACGTGCATGATGAGGCAGCCCAATCAACTCCTATGCAAGTGACTCCTCTAACAACTGAGACACCCATCTTGTCCTGGACTTACTCTACCAATCCAGAAAGATGGCATGTAATCAGAGATCAAGGTGTTAAGGATGTCTACTCCTGGCAAGACATAATCAACTTACCTCTGCATGATATCTTTGAAATGAGAAGATACTATGAGAGTCTTGATGATCCTGACCATCTAATGAAGAACGGAATGGTCATGATTGTACTGAAAACCACCAACATCTGAAGATCTTCTAAGTGTTTTGGTAGCATCAGCCTAGGGGGAGTTTGTAAGGATTCCTTAAGTCTGATGCAACCCAAAACATCCAATGTCTCTCTGCAACATGCACTAAGTACTGAAGTAAAGAATGCTTCGGAAGTTTTACACAATGCACTAGAAAATACTCTAAGTGTAAAATCTTCCGAAGCCAAGACCAATATCTTCCGAAGCCAAACATGAAGTCTTCCGAAGCCTCGAGACAAAGTCTTCCGAAGTTTCAACCTATAAAGACAGATTTCTTCCGAAGACTTTTAGTACACATGCTTTATCTGATGTACTGTTCCATAAAGCACCTTTTCGCTGCATCTCTGTAAAGTCACCAACTTACATGAGTTGGTGAAAAGGTCCATGCTTTTGGTAACTGTACATTGAGGTCTTGAGTCTGTAACTTTCTACTTTATGTACTTTATCCTTTTTGTAATGTATAAGGATGTGAGCTATGGCATGTCATAGTCACAAGGTCAAAAGGCAGATTTGCCTTTTGATCCTACAATTGATTTTGTTAGTGTCTAGTCAATTGTATCCAGCTGGCTTTCAAAGTATAGCGGCTGTAGGTTGTAGTATAAGTATTCCAAGTTCTTGTATCTTTCTTTATGCTTTGTAACACTTGTAAAAGAACTTGAGAAAGCAATATACTGCCTCCTTGAAACCCAACTCTCTTGTTCTGTCTCTTTACTTTACTTGTGTTCTTAGTATCAACTTGGTTAATCCAGTTCACTGTTTGATCAAAGTTTAGGTGCTCTCCTCATTGTGTTGTTGTGTTGTAATATTGTTCAAGTCCTTAAACGGTCCTGCAGAATATAATTAATCCAAACGATGAAACTTAAGAAAACAAAATTGTTTGCATTGTTCCACCTGCAACTTCGATTAAAACCCAATTAAATCACTTCCAAGCCGTTATTCGACTGTTACGAACTTAACCCTCTGTTTAATTGTGATTATTTGATCATTAACACACAAAACTCAAACCGAAAGAAACACATTCGAAGACCATAACCGACTTCACCTCAATCCGGGTTGAATGAGCATAATTATCAAGCTATAACGTTCCTATGATTACTGCGACCATAACACCTCAATCAATCGAACATATAACTGCTTAATTTTCATAAATTCGAATCGAAACATCCGAATTAAACAATGAAGCCGTTCGAGCTGAAACCGATCACATTAAACCTAATTAAACGAGGGAACACTTAAAAATCGATCCCTTAAAGCTTTCTGAGTTATCAATTGTACAAAACAGAAAACACCCTTGTCATGTTCGATCATCATCATTTCATCACCTGCATTTTAGCCGATGTCCACCTTCTGGGTTTCATTACTCAAAATTGACAAAGGGCAATTGGTCATGATCATCATAAGAAGCTTTCCAAACGATTAATTGAATCAAAACATCATAAACATCCCGAAATGATTCATGAACAGTCGCGACTTCACCTCTCATCTGTTCATCCCCATTCCAATTCAATACAGGTAATTAAACACACTCTTATACTCGAATTCACTTGGGGATTGAAAGCCCCAATGTTAATTTCATTAACAACATCAATTTGATGTTCAATTGGAATCAATTCGATTCTAGGGTTCTTATGAAATTGGGGGATTTTGTATTTAATGTTTTTTAAACTCTATAACTAAGCTTTTAACAGACATGGGGCTTATAGCCCAGCGGTAACATACATGAACTACACCCATAAGGTCCCGGGTTCGAACCCGGGCACCCACAGGTTATTTTAATATTAGTTTTTTTTATCATTTTAAATTCCATAAATTCTTAATATATTACTTAATCAAAATAAAATTATTATTGTTAATTAAATTTATTCCAGAAGTTATTAATTTAATTTCTGAAATTTTTAAACAAATTAATATTCTAATTTTATAGTTTAAAATTATAAAAACTATGAAAATAGTTATTTAAAAGTTTATTTTTTATTACCTTATAATGGTTTTCTTTAAATCAAATAAGTTATGTTATAACCTATTTAAATAATTAACTATTTAACTGATTATTTTAATTAACTATTGAATTAATTTTAAAGGTTAAAAAAAAGCTTATGATTTTAAATTTAATTACTTTAAAGAATAACAAAGGTTATAAAAACATTATTAAATCTTTTATGTAAGTTCAATGCAATAAATCTATTATGGTTCAAATGTAGATTATTTTAAAACATTATAAATCTACATGTTAAATAAATAATTATTCAATTAGTTATTTAAATAATTAATTATTCATCTATTCATTTAACCATGTTATATATAATTAGTTAATCAAGATATTTCTTAAACTTTTATATAAGTTCTTGAAACTTATAAAACAATATAATTTTTTTATTAGACTTTATTCTTATTTTTAAGGCTTGATACTATAAGATCTTTATAATAAATCATATAAAAGCTCAAAACTTTATAAAATGATTTTAGATAATTTTAAAGTCATTTAAATAAATATTCAATTAATTACCTTTATCAAATTTTAAATAATTAATTATTAAATTAATTATTTCTTTTCACACATCATATTTAATCTTTATTAATTCAATAAATTAAATTGTTGAATCACTCACTATCATTCTTATTCTTAATTGACTTATACCACCTTTATTGAACCAAAACATAATCGATTGTATTATTATATTTGACTTAAATATTAAAACCCCCAAATTCCAAATGAAACCCTAATTCATGTTTACTCTTGAATCATATCTTTATTCTAATCCTAAGACACCAAATCTTAGGTTGAATCGTGAAGGAATCGTTGGAACCATCTTATTTTCTTATTATTATCTTAAGTGCACCCTTCATCATGTGAGTTCTCCATGCCCCTTTTTACTTTATTTCACATCTTTTGGGGTGAAACATGTTAACCTTATAAACTTACACTTGTAAACATCTTGATACTTGTAAATGCACATGCAATTCATCTTTACTTTTTGTCATGGTTATTGGTACTATTGTGAGTGTTATATGAGATACATTATATGTTGACAATCACTAACTATTGCTAGTCAGGCGACGTCATAGATCCATGGGCCTGACAAGCCTATTTGGTGCTAAAGCCGATGTATTGCCGGCTTCTGATAACGTATGACTTGTTCATCATGGGAACCAAGTACACTTAGCCAATCGTTATAAACTTGTAATCTTAATCTTGGTTAAGGTTTGATTGTAGCTATATGTGTTCTATAAACTTGCATAATTCATAATCATTGACATGAATTGCTACTTGTAAATCTTTTTATATATATGTATGTTTAACCCATGGAAAATCACTAACTTTCAAAGTTGACCCTTTATTTTTAACATGTTTCAGGATTGCTACTTGAGAAACTCTTCTTGCTCATATAGGACTTGCACTTAGTTTAATTAAACATCTTATGTTGTTGTTTATTTTTTGTTGTATTGTAATGACTTATTTGTCTTGTATTGTTCAATGTAAAATGATATTTAATATTATTCCAACTTATCTAGTTCCATGTGCTATGAACAATCGTTTCACATTCGTCCGCCCCGATGATTCCGCCGTCGGTCGGGGTGTGACAGTGTTTCTCTCTCTTCAATTTAAATATTATTGTTTTATATTTTTGTTATTAGTTTTTCTCTTTCTTCCATTAACAAATACCTTTAAAAATATTAAAATTTTTATAAGAGTTGAATTGTATTTACTCAAATATACATATGAACATTGACATTTTCTCTCTATTTTACTCACAAACACTAACAATTATTTTTATAATATAATAACACATTCACACATTTATAGAGAATTTATTGTGAATGCTCCAATAAAAACTGTTTCTTTTTTACTTAACTCAAGTGTAACTTAAACATTTCACATCTACTTAATGGAAAAGGAAATCTTTAGCGTCTAATTTTAAAGCTTAAGTAGCAAAGTTAAAATTTGAGTTAATTACATAAATGGTCCCTATGGTAAGGTTGTTTTTCAAGTTTAGTCCTCAAGTGTGATTTTGTTACAAGATAGCCCACCAAGTATGCTAAGCTATAACAAAATCGTCCCTAGCTTTGATGATCGTTAACTTTTTCTTTTGAGTATATGTGAAATGACCTTTTTACCCTTGTCTTCCTTATCTCTTGATTCTCTTAACCTGAATTGCATAACCACCACCACCACCACCACCACCACCACCATTGAAGTAGCACAACCAACACTATATCTTCTCCATCCTCAATAGTTCGACCATCCCATTGCCAAGGTACCCCTTTTCGACAGTCACCACACATACACCATACACTTCCAACAATTGCCACCACCACACATACACCATACACTTCCAATAATTGCCACCACCACACATCTTTAACAGCTAGCCATTGGGAATTTTATGTGGTTCTGTTAAGTTTTCTTCACTAGATTCAAGATCAAAACTAACTTTTTATTTTCATCTTCAACTGGTAGAGCTTGTGAAATCGGGTTGAAGACGATGCTAGCTATGGTGGTGTTGGAGATGGTGCTAACCATGGTGGTGTTGGAGATGATGTAGAGATGATGGTGTTTAAGATAGTGTCTAGAGGTAAAGATTGATACAAGGAGAAAGGGGTTGAGGAGGGGGTGGAGGCGGTGGGGGCTAACAGTGGTGAAGGCGGTGGTGATGAGAATGGTTTCGGTGGTGTGGAAAGGGTTATGATAAGGGTATAAAGGTCATTTCGCACATATTTAACGGAAAAAGTTAACGTCCATCCAAGATGCTGATAATTTTATTAAAACTGACATACTTATCTAATAACAAACAATACTTGAATACCAAACATGAAAAATAATCTTAACAAATGGACCATTTATGTAATTAACTTTTAAAATTTTAGTAAACCACGAGAACCAATTTAGTATTCTTATAACTCTAAAACTTGATTAAATAGGGATAAAGATGTGGTAAAGAAGAAAGTGGGGTTTGGTAGGAAGAGCATAGGTCCATGTCCCAAAAACAAATGCTAGTGTTTGACATTTTGTTTTCAACGGGCATCAATCAATTGCAGCTTTTTCACTTCATTATTTTCTGTACTTTCTCACTCCCGCTTTTTTGACTCTTAATATTTTAATTTCGACATATCACATGGTTAATTGAGTAAAATCCTCAATTATGTTTATGTTTAGTTTTATAAGGAAAAACTTATAAAAAACAATTCTGGAATGATAAAACAATACTACAGTCTTGTTATTAGAATATATGTAAATTACATAATATTAGTTAATATAACAACACTTTGTAATCGAGGTACGTGTCATTTTATGATCGGTTTATCATTTCTGGCTCATATAATGATATAATATTCGGAAGATAGCTATTTTTATTTTTTATTTAGTCGTTTTGGTTAACAACCGTGAGATTTTTTGCAACTTATATGATAGGTAAGAGAAACGATGATGATATTCATATTATCGAATAACTATTATCTTATTAGGTTTGTAACTAATTGATATAAAATCTGTAAATATATATATAAATATGGATATGACCTTTTTTTCCTCATATTATTAAGTTATCGGGCGCCAAATCCACCGAGGAAACATACAACTAAGCCGAAAAAGATAAGAGAATGTGGCAAACAAATTACTATAACTAAATAGCAAACAAACTACTAAAACTAAAGTGCAAACAAACAGCCAAGAAAAACTCCATATATAAACAACTAAACGAGCCCATCACCCAACAAGGCAACAATGTCTTTAAGGTTTAAAATTTATAGTCTCTAATCAAACTTTTTATTTGATCTTCAAGATGAGGTCTAAAACACCGATATCTCGTGTATATAGGTAAAACATACTCGTGACGCGCGAGTAGCATCTTTGAAAAAAAATTTCAACCTTAGACTTGATAAAAAATATGATCTATAGATTCTTGCAAAGCTTCAAATAAATACTTATGTGTAGGAACAAATTTGTGTCAATCAAGTCATTAGAGCAATCACATCCTAATTTTTATATTTATCTCTATAATTAAACTAAAAACAACTACCTTTAAATTTACAGATGAACAATAATATTTTCTCTCTCATCCACTCACAATCACCCAAAACCATATAATTTAAAGACTCTACTCACACATTTTTAAAGAACAGAATGTGAATGCTCTGAGTCGGGTTAAAGAAAATAATAATTTATGATATAATAACATGAATACGTGTGTACTAAGATTCATTGATGTTGATAGAGCACAATCACAAATAAATAATTGACATAAACAGACATGTTACTTTAATAATTTATAGAATCATTTAGCTTTTTTAAACAAACAAATAAACTATACCAAAATATCAGAAAATCAACTTGAACTATAAATGATTAACTAAAAAGAGTAAACAAGAAGATTATTAACTAAACAATATTAGACCAAAACAAGAAAGCAAGTAGTAATAAACAACAAATTTAACAAAATATTAGCAGGCACTTTGCAGCGGATTAAAGAGCGTAAAGAGCAACAATTTGAAGTTGTGGTGCTTACATTTTAAATATCAAAACGTACATTTATAGATTCTTTTTTATTTATGGGTTAAATTTAAAAATATATTGACTTGGGGTAAATATATATAAAAGGAGACTTCAGGGGTACCCGCCGGTCACACCGGCGAGTTCTCCGCTCGTAATTATCGTGCCCTGCCATGCCCTACGAAGATTCAAAACCATTTGTCGTCTTCCTCAGAACCCGCCAGTGCCACCGACGAGTTCTTCCCAACCACTTTTTCTTTAATGGCTTTATTGACCGGACTTTATTGGCCGGGTCTTGAAAAGAGAGAACCCGCCAATGGGACCGGCGGGTTCTTTTTATTAGGGTTGGTCGGGTGTTTAATATAAACCCTTGAACCATCTCACTTTTTTATAAAATCCCGAATCCTCAAAAAAACCACTCAAACCAAAAACCAAAAACCTCCTCAAACCAAAATAAAAAAATCACACTAGCTGTTCAAACCGCTCGTCGCTCGACGCTCGCTCGGAATTTGCTCGAAAAATGCTCGTTTTGCTTGATTGTAAACGAGCCGATCGGCTCAGATCGGTTTGTAAACGAGCCAAGCACGAGCAAAGGTCCGCTCGGTTCGGATCGGCTCGAATTAATATGCATATATAGTTTATACGTAACACTTTAGTAGATTTGACCCATTATATACAAATATACAATTATATTTATGCATACTTGGTCAATCAACCTAATAAAGAGTTCTACATTAAACATAGAAGTGAAATTCTAATCCTTTAAGAGATATTTTTTCGATCATTTCCCACTTTCATCGTTATCGTTCTCTGCAATATGTTCTCCGCCTTATTGGCTACAGACTTAGTCTCATCGTCAGTCACAATGTATTGTCATCCATGAAAATATTATGTAATGAAACCTTATTCGTTGTGGTATAAATCATATGACACACTAGATAGTTGGGTTGTATAAATTATTCGCCGCTCGTTTGCGCTCGCTCGACGCTCGCTCGAAAATTTAATGCTCGAAAAATGCTCGTTCGATTTTCCGCTCGGTTGTAAACGAGCCGATCGGCTCGGTTCGGTTTGGAAACGAGCCAAGCACGAGCAAAGGTCCGCTCGGTTCGGCTCGGCTCATGAACACCCCTAATCTTCATTTAAAAAACCCCATCCTCAAACAACTCAAACCAAAAACCTCTTCAAACCAACAAATTTCATCATGTCTAGACCTTATTTTATCCAAATATATTGGGGTGGTGATGTTTCCTTTGTGAACGGAAATATTATGTGTGATGCTTCTACCAGAAGTACCATAATTGTTCTTCAAAAATTTCGTACAAAGCTTTTGTTGATTTCATTTACGATCATCTTCAACTTTCACGAGAATATTATAATCTGAAGTTCAAACTATTTTACACGTACGATGGTTTTTCTCAAACATCTGGAATTTTTAATGACTCAAGTCTTGAAGTATTGTATCAATTGACAGATTATGTGGAAAATTTCATTGGAAATATTCATGTAATTTTGGATCCAATAATGTCACTCCAACAATCAAATTGTATGGATCTCCTACGAGGGTTTTCTGTATCCGAATCACCTGAACAAACAGTTACTACCTTTCCAGGCAATACAAGTTCACGTGATCATCAAGCCGGTCCGTCAAGCAATTTTAACGTGGGGTATATTTCAAATCAACAATCAAATGTTGATCTAAATAAATATGAACACGGAGGGTTTGATAACTCGGATGATGATGGTTCACAAAGAAGTGAAGATACTAAATCTGTCCCGTCACGTGATGAATCAACCGACAATGAAGATGGCTACGAAATTAGTGAGCACCATAATTTTGTGGTTAATCAAGGAATCTTTTACGGGGAGGTGACCTATTCTGAAGATCCCCGAGAATTAAGAGATTATGAAGTTGTTGATTTTGATGATGAAGACTACATGGATGTATGGAATGAAGAAACAAAAGAAATCCATATCGGCATGTTCTTTAAATCAAAAGATGATCTGACGCATGCGGTGCGATTATGGAATGTTGCACGTAACGGGGAAATGTTTGTTGTTGAAAGTAAAAGTGATGCGTATAAAGCAAAATACTACACAACTAGCCCCAATTATAACAGTGATCTTCCCATTGGTCCCGACTGTAGTTGGTTTGTGTATGCTACCAAGCCTAAACATCACAACATGTGGAGAATATCTAAGTGGGTCAATCCACACAACTACTTTGGTAGTGTTGTTGGTAACAACAACAGAGGTTTGAAATCTAGAGATATTGTAAATCGCATCATCCACTTTATTCGCCAAGACCTTACTTTTCCCGTCAAGCAAATTCAGGCACACATTAAAGACACGTTGAATGTTGATGTTTCATATAATAAGACGTGGAGAGCTCGAAAGGCTGCTATTGAGATAATATACGGTACTTGGGACAGTAATTTTGAAGAACTTCCTAGGTACATCAATGCTCTACAAGAAACAAACCAAGTTATTATGGAATGGTTACATCATCCGATTAGTTCATCTCAATATCATATGTTTAAATATGTGTTTTGGGCATTTGGTCCGGTAATCAACACATTCAAGCATAGTCAGCCTGTGATATCTGTTGATGGTACTTTTTTGAAGGGATCCTATTATGCTAAGATGTTAATTGCAGTTTTTAAAAATGCAAACAACTACATAGTGCCGGTAACTTATGATATCGTTGACGAAAAAATGACAGATAGTTGGAGTTGGTTTTTCAGCACTTGTGGTCCCATGTTGGAGTCCATCATGATTTTGTTGGAAGAGGGAAAAAATTATGTGTTATTTCTGATAGACATAAAGAAATTATCGTCGCTATGCAGAATGTTGAAGATATGGTAAACAATGCGGTTCATCGATTTTGTCTTCGACACGTGCGTATTAACATGATGCACAAGTTCAAGGTGTCTAGTTTAAAAAAGATTTGTTGGTTGATTGGATGCACCTCCCAATAAAGATAGTATGATTTACTGTGTCATTGGTAACCTTCTAGGGATCATTTGAATCATGTCAAATTGCCTCATTACACTGCTCGCATTGTGTGGCTCATTATATTCCCAAAAATAAGAAATGTATCACTATTCCAACATGAATTATCACTTTTACAAATCTCAGGTAGACATTGAAAATTTTCATCATAAGACCTCCAGATAAACTAATACAAAAATAAAATTTAAATTGTTAAAGTTTTCGTAATATATATTTTGTGATTAATAATAATAAAAAATTAATATCATGTTATTATTTATCGAATGTAATGATGATCTATATGCGCACAAGCAGTTCGGGGTGGTTGAAATATAGCTAAGTATTCCACCCTGCCATCTTTAAATATAGTTCAAAACAAAAATCGTTTAAACAAGAATAATAAATATAAATTCATAAAAAATAGAATAACATTTTTTACATGATTTTAACATACATTGCACCATATGGTAATGCGTATGGTGTATTAGGGTCAAGACTACAGTCATTAATCGGAGAAAAGGAAGGTAACCTTTCCCAAGCCCATAATTGTAACAAAAATAACGGTCCACTAACATCAGTAGCCGATATTTTTGTTGCCTTTCATAGCTGTCTGTACAACCATGCTAAAGTGGCACTCCCCCAACTTAGTTGGCCGCACTCTTCTAAATCTTCTACATGTGTTAAAAAATTAACATGCAACCAGTTGGAAGATGAGTCAGGGAATAAAATTGCGCCAATCATGTATAATATTATTAATCGAGCACGCTGCTAGCATTGCTCAATAGAGGCATTTGCATGGAAATCTTTTTCTCTTTGTTTAAAAATGGCAACCAAGTTTATTTTTAAACCTTCTATATGATGGGGATCAAGAAAACAACCTGTCAGACGCCCGAACAAATCTATTATTTTAGTTTTGTATTATTTTAAGTTAAACTAGGTTTATTACCGGTCGCGCGTTGCCGTGTCATTGTACGTGACGTGATAAAGTATAGATTACAATTGACCCGACTCGTTTTCGAACTAACTTTACGTCAATACGTAAAGTAACTTGAATTTATATTGTTGAACAAAAACGTATAATATTTGACCAAACTATTTTCCAAACAAACTTATTGTCGAAACATAGACTTACAATCGATCCGACCGTTTCCGAACTAAATTTAAGTTCAAACGTATAGTAAATGAAAACGTATTATATTGACCCGACGCATTTCCAAATAAACCAATGGCGAAACGTTGGCCAACTCAAAGCGTACATAAAAATAAGCACGAAAACATTTTATATTTGACCCAACTCATTTCTCAACAAATATTACGTCAAAACATAGACGTATGTCGAAACGTAGACAGTGCTAAAGTGTATAGAGTTAAGCTTGGAAACATTTTTATTTGACCGAGTCGTTTCTAATTACGTATAAACGTAGACAGACTTGAATTTATATCGCATAGGGGTAAACTCGGAACTTTAGAAACTTAAGGGTTAATGTGATATTTTACAAAGTTTTTAAAAAGTTAAAAAGACTGAAAATGTAAAAATTAAGTAGGAGGGGTAGAAAGTCCGATGAGAAACTCCACCGTCCTTTCTTTTTGAGTTATAGTAGTAACTAGTATTAAGCTCCCCGCGTTGCGGTGGCGGGCGTAAAACTGTGCCAAGTAACATTAATGTTATATCACCGGCAGTGACCACCAACACCGGAAAAACTCATATTAAAAAAGAAATAAGAGCGAAAAATATAAAATCGAACGGAAAGTAGACGTAAAAACGTTGAATCACACACGTGAAACGTAAAATATTAAAAACTAAGTTGATCTAAGACCTGTGCGTTGTGCCGGAACCGTTAAAGGGGAAAAAATAAACGTAAACGTTGAACCATACACGCAGGTTGCGGTGTGTTAACTCGTAAAATTCGTAAACCGAAAAATTATAAAATATGAAAAGTATATGAGACAAAGTTGAAAGTGAAAAAATATAGAGATTAAATTGTAAAAGATGTAAAAGTATTAGGGTTTAAAGTAAAATTAAAAACTAAAAAACCCAAAGGTACAACCCATTAAACATAAGGTACAACACTTGATGCATAAAAAAGTTAGTAAGTAGTATTATATATAATAAATGATAAAGTAAATGAGAACAAAGTTAAAAATGAAACATGTATTAAAGTTAAATGTAAAATATGGAAACTATAGGGTTAAAAATGAAAATTAAAAAAAAAACAAAGTAAGGTACAATTAATAAAACATAAAATACAACCCATAATACACAACTAAATTGATAATTAATATTATATAAATTATCCACATAATTAGGCTTTCCTTCGCAATGCTCATAGGGAGTCCGTCTTTTCGTTATTAAATGATGGAACATTATCAGTTCATTATTTTGTTTGTATTTTACATATTTTTTATTTATAAAACCCTAATAAACTCAAACCATGAATATATGTATATGAAAAACTACAAATTAACAGGAGGCTTGAACAGAAGCCTCGCAAACATGTGAATTGGGCCACTGAAAAATTTGTGAAATGTGTTTTTGGAATTATGAGAAAACAGGTATTGTAAGTACATGCTTTGTTGTTGCTTGTATATATTAGAATATAGGTTTGTAAGTACATGACGTGTTGTTGCTTGTATTTTCTAGAAAATAGTTTTGTAAGTACATATGTGTTGTTGCTTGTTTTTTTTATTAATCACAAGGGTTCAAAATGTTATGTAATCATGTAACTCGTCTTGGATCTAAAACCTAAGCAAGTCGGGACTTGAACAAAAATGTCATGAAAGCACCCGTAACAGCTTTACCAATCATCGCATGAGATACCACACGTGAACCGTCATCAAAGCCTAAGAGGAGACATTGCCGTGACCGAAGGAGGTTGGGAAAAACCTGGCCCGAATGGGAATCTAAATGCACTTAAATACCACTCAATCTCATCATTTTTTTATACATTACTTATGTTCCAATCCACTCTCTAAAATTTCATCTAATCTTTATTTTTCACTAAACAATATGGAATCATCATCAAGCTTGACAAAAAACAACCCAATTTCGAAAGACTTGTTAAAAAACCAAACCTCACAACCACCTTATCAACAAACTCAACCATTTGACGCACCCACGTATTATCCACAATTTCAATCATCACCCTGCTACAACTAATATGCCACTTTCCATGTCACAAGCATACTCAAACAATTTTAAGAATATCGGTGTGAAGGCTCCGATTCTAGTGAAGAAACATTTCCACAGTTAGGCAAGGAGAAAGATGTGCCTAGGAGGATAAGGAGGAATTAACAAGTGAGGAGGAGGAGGAGAAGGTACCGAGTAAACCACCAAGGAAAAGTAGAGTAAAAGTGAAAAAGAAAAGTTAAAAGATTGACCAATCAAGAAGAAATTGTGTTAGCGAGAGCATGAATATATTGTTCGGAAAATCAGGTTATCATGAATTAAAAAATCAAGATGGCATTTGGAAGAAGGTTAAAAGTTAAAGTTTTATTTGTTTAAATTCTAATGTTTTAGTTTTTATTTTCTTAACTTTTAAGGTTTTAATAATTATGTAGATTACGATGCATTTTCACACTTAAATGAAATATGACGATCGAAGTTTAGATCAACTATATTTGAAATGGAGAGATGTAAACCATGCAATGAAATAATAGAAAGCATTTTTTACAGAAAAAGAGTCGGCGCTACGCGATCTAGCGGTAATGGTGAGAAAGATTTTATTTGGAAAGCCAATTCGTACTACAAAGAGCTTTGCAAGAAACAAAAGGCTTTCCACACATGGATGCGTGGACGATTGTTCAGTCTCACCTCACATGGGCCAACATTCCGACAATAAGTAATGAGTCACAAACGACAAAAAGTTAAAACAAAAAAAACAAATGAATCTGATCACGACATCATGTCCTCGGAAGCTCAATTTCACGACATTGATCTTGACCACGATGAGAATGTAGAACATGAGAGGTCGATGAGGAAAGGCAAAAGATTGGCAGCATTATTAACATCACAGAAAGAACTTTTAGTGAAGATCGAGAGTTTCAACGGCTTAAGTTACCGGTGCTGAGCATAGAACTAGTCTTCAAGACGAGAAGTTCCGTCTTATACAAAAGAACAATAAGTTTAGATTGGATCAATGCCACAACAACTACAAGCAATGAAAGAACAACAACAACAACAACAACAAGAGAACATATTGTTCATATTAAAAGACTAGTCGACCTATTTTCGGCCCAATGCTAGGAGTTAATCTACAATAAAAACAGGAAAAGGCAAAACATTAGTGATGACAATTCTCGTTACAAATGTTATTTAATTTTAGGGTTATTGGATTTTAATAATCTCAAGTTTCATTTATTGGTCGAGATTAATCCAAACTCAGTAAATGTTTACAGGTACTCCCAACTTTGAATTTATTTTCCTCCAACGATCTCTTACAAAATGAGAGTTAACCCCATTAGTTTTTTGATGACGTGGACTGTTTTTGTGGCTATAACACTAAACAAAAAGTTAAAATCTATCATTAGATCTGTTAATTTGAAACTTCAGCACCCAAAAACCCATCAATCTCCATCTGATTTGAACCATCAAACTCTTTGGAGGTAGATTTCAAGTGATGATGGAGGTAAGATAATAGAAATGTACCTAATTGAGACTAGGCGTGCTGTAGTTGAAAATTGGCTCAAAGTTGACATCATTTCATCAAAAAAAAACTAATGAGGGTTAACTCACAGTTAGTTATGGATCATTGGAAAAAAATAAGTTCAAAGTTAGGAGTGTCTGTAAATAATTCTTGAGTTGGGATTAATCCCGACCAATAAATGAAAAATATGATTATTAAAATCCAATAACCCTTAATTTTATTAAATTATTTTCGTACTAGATGTTATTTTTATTTTTCTATGTTGTATTTATTTAATTAATGGAAGTTTATTTAATATTCTACTCTATTGAATTTAATTATAAAATAAGAAATATAAATACAAAATTAAAAAATGAAAAAAGACAAGAAAACGAGGAAGAAATGGGACCACACCTTGTGACGCTAATGTGTCACCCTAGAAATAACGATTAAAACAAAACAATTTTCAGTAACTTAATAAACATCAAGTTGTTCTGAAGTAGACAAATTAACAATAGTGAAGACATGAGTACTCTTTCATATAGTCATGTACATTGGCAAGAGGGGTCATGAAAGAGTTTTGTAGCATAACCACCACCCATGAGACCCTAACAATATAACGTGTGTACAAAGCACCGCCTAACATTTCAATGTGTGGTATTGAGTCTACAATTCTCATTAAATCTTATAGTTTGACGATCATCAATTGTAAGAAACTTAGACCCAACATCACATTTGTTGAGTTTTGATTACCAAAGTTTATATTTACACTTGATCGGTATTCAACATTTTATGACATTGTAGTCTAACTTACAAAAAGTTAAAAGGGACAATGTCGAAATGTCAAAACGGGTAGTTTGTATCATAATAAGAAATATTGAAAATATTTCAAATTTTTATAAATCTATATGCAACTTATCGCTATTAAATAAATTTACATCAACCTAGACAAAAGAAATAAACAAAAGTGGTGGTGCAACCACTCCTACGTAGGATATAGCTCGTTATTGCACTTTTTTTCTTTTATTTTTTGTTTTATTAGGTTTAATTTGCGGATAAAACACTTATACTTCATATATTTAACAAAGAGTCTTTTGGTTGGGCATGTTAGAGCTAGGGTTGACAATTCTCGATCTGTATATAACACGATTAAACTTGTTTAATAAATAATATATTTTTTTGTATTTTTACATTTTTAAAAATAATTAATATCAGAAAGCTAGACTCTATTATTTCATATTCTTGGTTTAAAAATACATTAAAAAATTATAGGCATAATATATAAATAGTTAAACAAGTCTTTTCCATGTTTAATACGTGAGTTTTACGCAGGGGCGGCTCAACAGTTAAAAAAATAAGCTAGGGCTTTAGGCCCACCCATTTTAAAAGACCCCCAAAAATATATTTTCTTGTATAGCTCGCTCATTCTCAGTCTAAGCCAAACTAAACTAACTTCAAAAAAAAAAGAATGTATGAAAGAAAAAAGGAAACCTAGGTCGGCAGGTCATAGATCTTCAACACAAGCTATTGGTCAATTTTTGATTAGAGGGTTGGGCCGGGGGGAGTTAAAATGAAGAGACAAACAAAGCCAATAGGTTAAGGTGAACAACCGCACAACTTCGATTTCATCATTCGCCTATGATTTTCCTTGCCCCAAGCGAACCCAACAACGCAGAACTTCGATTTCTTCACTGGAGTAACGAATAAGAACCCCCCCCCCCCCCCCAACCTTAGTTTGGTCCTCTAATTTCATCTAGTGGAATCACGATTTGCTTATTTGATTTGGTTGCAATTAAAAAGCCTTTAAACTTCGATTTTATCTGGACATCTAGTGGAGTAACGGACTCACAATTAAGTAGTAGGCTGAGTGGGTTCTCTGATTGATTGATTATCTCCCTAAATAAGGTAAATTGCTTAATGTATTACTAATTGTTTTTCTTTAATTCTTTGTTCTAGGGACAAGTTGTTAATTGCTAATTGTTTTAAATTTGTTTTAGTTTTGTATATGCTTCTTTTTATTTGATTTGCAAATTGCTAATTGTTTATTTGTTTTAGCTTTATGCTTGTTATTGTTTATATTAGAATATAAAATCATTGAATCAATTAGGATTTGCTTTGAATAAACTGATTTAGAAATCATGAATCAACTAGTGCTTGTGCTTCAAAACATGAGAAGTTTTTAAAGCTAAAGTTTTAAAAGTCCTCAGATTTTATTTTCGCTTTAGGCCTCTCAAATCGTTGAGACGCCCCTGGTTTTACGCGTCATCTATAACCTGTTAAACACGATAAAACCCGTTTTGTCATCCATAGTTAGAGCACGCCCTTTAAAGGAGGCCACCCATGTAAGATCGACGTCACACTGGATTTTAAGTGGACAATTTTAAATTTTTTGTTGTTTTATTCAATTTAAATTCAACACAAATGCATTTAAATTCCATATGTGTGACAAAGAGTCCTTTGGCTGGACTAGCTAGAGTTCACCCCTCTGAACCCAGATTTGATTCCTGCCCTTTTCTTTGGATTTTTTTTTCTTGCCTCTTTTTTAGTTCACGAGGCTTCAAAATTTTCTTTTCCGTCCTCTTTTTGTTTTCCTCCTTTTTTTATGACGTATTTTAAGAACCTAATTTTTACCAGTTATCAAGTTGAACATGTAGTGACGTTGATTCAACGAAACACAAAGACTACAAAAACCTTTATGTGGTTCTATGCGACACAACGCGCCGAAGAAACAACCCTAGTTCATATAACTTTATGACAAGTGAAGAAAGGCATCAACAATCAACATTCATCCCAAGAGTAGTGATTGAACATTAGAATTTATAAATATATGATATAAATATAGGCACCATAGATTTTAAAATTATTATTATACTAGGTAAAGTTAGTTTTTTTAAATATTATTAATAATTTAAAATATCGAGAGAAAGTTGGAAAAAGGTTCTGGAAGAGATACAGGAAAAAGGGTACACAAATTTTAGAGTTTAGTGTGGGGAGAAGGAGAGTTATTGCTGGCTTAGAATGGCGTGCAAAAGCTAAACATCTTTTTTTTGTTTTTTGTTGCCAGACGTAGCAAGTCATGTCACAATCTCACTTCTTTTTTAGTTTTAACTTATTTTATTCCCATAGAATGTATACAAATATTATTTTCAACCATCGATATCTTTCATCGATTCAAATTACTAACACATTGCTTTCATTAGATACTAAATTATAAATCTGAATAAGACTACTTTTATAAAGAGGAGAAATTATTAATTTTATGCTTATAGGCAAATTTAAAACGGATATTTCTTTTTAATATCTAAAATACAATTCTTCTAGGTTATTTTTTAATGCATCTCTAGAGGTGTTTATTAACATCTAAAAAGCGAACACACTGTTCGAATTAAATCAAGTTTTTAGTTTTTACCTGAGTGATGGTTTATGGACCCACCTACAACTTGCAACTTGAAACAGGCCGTATAAATCGAGTCACTGTTAAAAAAATTAATTTATGTATTATACATAATTTTTAAAATCTTAATACAAGTAACAATTAAAAGATAAAAATAAAAAATTGGTTTAAGCGGCCAACCTACTAAGACCAGACGGACTAGCTGAACCACTCAATCCGTCCAATTTTGTTTGATGCTTCCCAAAATCGTAACCGGTGTTTCCACCCAAAGTTTTATAAAAGTCAGGTTAATTGAATCGTTAACGCCTTATCTCATCTATATACAAATTATATGTTTTAATTGGTTTTGCCATTCAAAAGGTGTTGCGGAGCAAGTTGTTGTTCGTTTACCTGCTACTTTATTGTAAATATTTATTTAAAAAGAAATTAATGAAATACTGAAAAAAATCTATAAAATATTATTTGGAAGTACAAATCAAATAAGGTTTTTAAAATGTACTTGATTTAGGGAAAATTAAAAAAAAATACACATTTAAATTAAGTACCGGTGGGTATGAGGTATGTGTGGGGAAATGGATGCATTGTCAATCAAAGTTTTTCTACATATTTTAACTTGATAAATTCTATAAATTAAATACTTTAAGAGTTTGTAACCATGAAAATACAACTTAGTTGATTTTCGATTCGATTAAGATAAATACTTGGTCAGCTCATTGTAAAAAAACAAAATTGTTCTAAGTTTATTATAAAAGAGTTAATCTGTCAGCTCTGCTACAAACTGTCATATAAGCCCAGGCCCAATAACTTAAAATAGAATAGAGAGTAACTGCTAATAATGATATGAAGCCCAGTCAAGTACAGAGAAAGCCTGCTAGTTCGAACATGAAGGTTGATTACCAACATGTATAAAATAACAAGGGAAAATTCCCAAAATATATGTTTTTTTTCTTACTTTCTTTAAAATGTCGCTTAAATAATTTCTTCTCAAAATTTTCTCCTCCAGACAAGGCGCCCGCACCTCCTTAGACAGAGGGTGGGCGCCAGTATAGCGGGACATTTAAAATCATACACGTGTCTTTTATGGTGTTGGGCGCCTCCAGAGTACGGGCGGGTGCCTCCTTAGTGCGAGAGGGCGGTAGGGCGCTTCCACAGAACACGTGTACAACTTTGAGTGGCTACACGCCTGCGTCTTGTGTAAGAAGGCGCCAACGCTTTGTCTGAAGGGGACAATTTCAAAATAAAATTTTGGATGGGACATTTGGAGTGAATTTTATGTCAAATGGAAAATTAGTGTGTTCAACAGTCCGATTAACAGTTTATTCAGTTTTATTTGGTTATGATTAATTTTTGGGTCTATTTGTTGACCAAATTAAACTGAAACGAAAACATGTGTAAATGAACCGTATTAGACCAATCAAACCAAATTCACAAATCGGCTTCGGCTAAATTCAAATAACCGAATTCACATTCCGGATATAGTTAGGAACGAAACTGAAAGCTGAAGTCACTGTTCGATTTAGTTTTTTGGTTAGAGATACGATTCTTTTTTTTTGTTTCGGTTTCATTGAACACCCTATCAATAATTAAATAGTTGTGACGAATTTAAAAAAACACAAATTTAATGCCCATTGTCGGGGTGGTATAGATCGAGATGGATATTGAATTTTTATCTTTTCAGTTAACAACAGGGTTCAAATTGATGTTATTAATTTGGTTAAAGTCAAATCTCAGTGAATTAACTGTTAAACTTGAGACATTGTCCAAACTCTAAAGTATGACACTTGACATTCTAAGATACATAGTAGAATCAAGGATTGCCTCATCAAAAAGGATATGATGAGTAAATAAGTTAGTGGGTTTTTTCAGCAATGAATTTCCTCGTGAAAGGGTTAAAGATGCGGTCCCGGCTGATAAACAGATAAATAGACCCAATTAATATAACAGTCATAATACATCCTCCGAATCATGGTCGCACCTTTTCCGGTAAAAAAAAAACCTAGCTTCACAACCTTACATCCCACTTCACTTATTCAACAAACCTTGAATTCCCAAGGACTTAACCTAAACAACAATAATAGATCATACATCTAGGGAGTAACCTACACAACATCAATAGATCATTCTATTGATACTTAAGATAGAAGCCATCCAAACTATCTTTTTAAAAAAATTCCTAGAGCTTAGAAGAGAAGAAGAGACCAGAGCTCACCTAAGACACATTGCTTGACCTCCACCTTGGTTTGATGGTGATAAAAAGGGAGCAGAAGATGATGGATGCATCAATGAGAGATATAGAGGTTGTAATTAGGAATCCTACATCGCACATGCCTAAAATGAAGCTAATGAAACCAAGCATAAGCCAAGAGTTTCATTAGTTTGTCAAAGATAATGTTGCCACTCAAAATGAACCAAATGTTGATGTTCAAGATACAATTGAGTAATTGACACACAAGCTAACTACCATGGATTTTTTCGTATGCCAAGAACTTGAACAAGAGGTTAGGGACAAAGAAGCCAAAAGGAAGAAGGATGAAAGACACCTATTGATCTTGAAAAAGAAAAAGAAATAACTTGTCAAAGTTATGATGGATATATTGGTGGTTGAAGAGAAACTAAGTAGACAATCTTTGTCAAAATGCGTAAGAAGAGTGTAAGGATTCCTGAAGTCTGATGCAACCCAAAACAGCTTAAGTGTCTCAACAACATGCACTAAGTACTGAAGTGAAGAATGCTTCGGAAGTTTTACACAAAGCATTAGAAAATACTCTAAGTGTAAAATCTTCCGAAGCCAAGACCAATATCTTCCGAAGCCAAACATGAAGTCTTCCGAAGCTTCAGAGACAAAGTCTTCCGAAGCCTCATCCTATGAAGACAGATTTCTTTCGAAGACTTTTAGTACACATGCTTTATCTGATGTACTGTTCCATAAAGCACCTTTTCTGCTGCATCTCTGTAAAGTCACCAACTTACATGAGTTGGTGAAAAGGGCCTTGCTTTTGGTAACTGTACATTGAGGTCTTGAGTATTCAACTTTCCACTTTATGTACTTTATCCTTTTTGTATTGTATAAGGATGTGAGCTATGGCATGTCATAGTCACAAGGTCAAAAGGCAGATATGCCTTTTGATCCTACAATTGATTTTGTTAGTGTCTAGTCAATTGTACCCAGCTGGCTTTCAAAGTATAGCCGGCTGTAGGTTGTAGTATAAGTATTTCAAGTTCTTGTATCTTTTCTTTATGCTTTGTAACACTTGTAAAAGAACTTGAGAAAGCAATATACTGCCTCCTTGAAACCCATATTCTCTTGTTCTGTCTCTTGCTTTACTTGTGTTCTTTGTATCACCTTTGGTTACCCAGTTCACTGTTTGATTAGAGCTTAGTTATTCTCCTCATTGTGTTGTTGTGTTGTAATTGTGCTTAAGCCCTTAAACGGTCCTGCAATTGGTATCAGAGCTTTCCAGGCTCTTGATATAAGATCTAACCATCTTAAGATCCCTCACACACACAAAAGCTAAACTCTTCAAATGGCTGCCATCTCTAAGACTGATATGGAGACTGGAACCATGAACAAATCCCCACTGATCACTCTTGATGATTTTGACACCTGGTGCATGAGGATGGAAGGCTTCATCAGGTCTCTTGATTCAAGAATGTGGGAATCTGTTGAGAATGGACCTTTCATACCCAGCACCCCCTCTGCTACTGGTGCTGGTATGATTCCTAAAGATGTGGCCAACTACTCAGATGAAGATAGAAAAAGAGTAGAGATTGACAGGAAGGCCATGACTGCTCTTCAGACTGCTCTCCCAAACTCTGTATACAGAGGCTTTAAGAAGTGCAAGACAGCCAAACAGCTGTGGGATGCACTGAAGCTGATGTATGAAGGCTCCTCTGAAGCCAAGGAGAACAAGAAAGATCTTCTGAAGCAGCAGTTTGAAAATTTCACCTTCAAAGCAGGTGAGACCATGACCCAACAATACTTCAGGTATGTTGAGATTGTGGATACCCTAGTGGATGGAGGAGTTCCTCTTGAGAACAGGGACATTGTAAGGAAGTTCATGTCCTCACTTCCTAGGCAATGGACACACTATTGTGTGGTGATCAAGAGGACTGAGAACCTTAAGACTCTTACTCTTACAGAGTTGTATGGGATTCTCAGTGGATACCAGATGGAGATGAACATGCAAGGTTCATCTGGCAACTCCAACAATCAAATGGGTTCAGCCCTTCATGTGGTTGAAAGGGACAGCATAGAACCTCAGCATCATCTCTTATGCTACCCTGACAACTCACAAAAGGGTCCTTTCATCACCTTCCCGGAGACACCAAGGGAGAACTTTACTCAAGGAAGCCCATTCCAAGAGACAAGTTCTTCTCAAGCCTTTGTGTCTGCAGATGAAAGCTGTGGGAATTATCTCTTCACTCTTGAAGACCTGGACTGTATCCATCCAGATGACCTGGAATACATGGAGATAGTTCAGCAGATGGCTCTCCTCACTCACAGAGCCAAGAAGTTCTACAAGAGGACAGGAAGAAGATTTCCAAGCAATGCTACCAGTAGTAAGTTTGGGCTGGATAAAAGCAAAGTTAAGTGTTACAACTGTAACCTTATGGGTCACTTTGCCAGGGAGTGTAAGGCACCTAAAGCAAATGGGGGCCAAACACAACCCAGACCAAATTTTACTGACAAAGCTCCTCAGGCTGAGAAGACAAAGCAACATGCTGCTGTTGCTGTTGAAGAAGGAGGCTTTGACTGGAGTTTTCAGGTGGAGGATGCTTCTCCAAACCAAGCACTGATGGCTGACCATGATGAAGCCAAGGTATTGGAACATCTTTGCTCCCCTGAATGCATTGCTAAAGTAAATAGATACAGGTCCTATAACCTAGAGATGAGATCTGATCTTGAGTCATTAAACATATTAAAATCTGATTTTAGAAAGTCTGAAAATGATTACAAGTTAAAGATAGAAGACTTGGAGAAAACCATTTCAGTACTAAAACATGAACATACAGATTTCAGAACTCAGATCCAAGATCTCATCACTAAGTTAACTGAGTGCCAGGCTGAGCTTGTGATCAGCAAAGCCAAGGCAGAGAAGAGTGTTCTTGAAGAAGAGACCTTCAAGAACATGATATCCTCATCCCTGCACAACAAGGTTTGTTATCAAAATAGACAGGGACTAGGATCAAATGAGATAGCTCCTCCACACACAATCTTGTCTGTAAGATCTCCTAGGTGTGGAACTTGTGAAGATGAGCTTCCTCTCATAGATCCTGTAAGTGAGGATGATGAAGAAGTGATAGTGAAGAATTCCTCTGAGAAGAGTGAAGAAGAGGATTCTTCCAAGGGCCACTATCCTTCTGAGGAGAAGAAATCAACTGTGATGACCAAGTCCAAAAGAAAGAACTTGATCAGAAAGAGCAAAAGAAAGGCAAAGAAGGCTCAAGAAATCAAGGCTACTTTTGATGCTAAGCAGAAACAAGTTTTTATCTCTGCAGGTTTCAAAGTAGTAAGGACTGAAGACATCAACCAAGACTCCTCAGCTAAGAGTCATGGTTCTTGTTCAAATCATCTCAGTGTCAAGAAGAAGACTGAGCTGCTGTGTACCACTGCTGCACAGCCTGGACCATCAAACTCCAAGAACAGTTCACAGCCCAAAGGAACTGTCTCAGCATCTACCAAGATGAAATGGAGAAGGGATGTGACCAAAGTCAGTCTTGCTCTCAAAGGGAGACTTCTTTGAAGAAGAAAATGTTATGTGTTATGTGTGAAAGTACTTCTCACATTGCTAAGGATTGCCCATACAATCCTAAAAGTACTGTCCACATGACTAAAACAAAGACTTCAAAGAGTCTCAAGAAGTCTCAAGCTTCGGAAGGAAAGTCTGTTTCCTTCGGAAGCTCCAAATCAAAGAAGAGGGTAAATGGAAAATTACCTTCGGAAGCAAAGTTGGTCTCGGAAGAAAGGAGTTCTTCCGAAGCACTAAAGTCTGCTGCAGTGACTGTAGATTCTTCCGAAGGATCAGTCATCAAAACTTGTGAAGTTTCAAAAACTTCTAAGGTTTTGAAGGTCAAGTCCAAGACTCCAAAGGTGGTGTGGAAGTCTAAGAAAGACCAAATGACTGAGGTTTCTCCATCAACAACAGCTGAAGATCCCCATAGTACAACCATAGGATCTATTACTGTTGCATTACCTTCTATTACTGTTAATGAGCCCAAGACAAGTAAGGCTTGGGTTTCCAAATGTAACTAATCATTTTCTCTGTGCAGGAACAGCTCAAGACCAACAGGAATGTCTGGATAATTGACAGTGGCTGTTCCAGGCACATGACAGGCAATAGGTCTCTACTCCATAATTTTGAGAGAATTGATGGAGGACCAGTTGCTTTTGGAGGAGATGAAGGTGGTTACATTTCTGGAAGGGGCAAGGTCACAAATGGTAAGCTCAGCATTGAGAAGGTAAACTTTGTTAAGGAGCTTGGGTACAATCTTCTGAGTGTATCCCAATTTTGTGATCAGAGTCATAACATGCTCTTTACTGAGCATGAGTGCATTGTTCTCAAACCTGGTGTGGTCATTCCTCATGAGCATATCCTGCTCAGAGCCCCCAGGAAAGGGAACATGTACAAGATGGATTTGCAAGAAACATCTCCCTCAGGAGAAGTTTCATGCTTTCTATCTAAAGCAAATAGTGATGAGTCTTTCCTATGGCATAAAAGAATGTGCCATGTAAACTTTAAGAACATGAATAAATTAATTAAACATGATCTGGTAACTGGAATGCCAAAGAAAGAGTTTACTAGTGATGATCATTGTGTGGCATGCCTGAAAGGGAAGCAACACAAGGTATCTCACAAGCCTAAGGAAAAGAACTCCATCACTACTCCCCTACACTTGTTACATATGGATCTCTTTGGCCCCACCAGTGTAATGAGTTTAGGAAGGACCTCTTACTGTCTGGTGATCACAGATGATTTTACAAGATTCACTTGGGTCTTCTTCCTTAGAACTAAGGATGAAACCCCTGAGATTCTGAAGAATTTCATCTTAAAAGTTGAGAATCAATGTGATCACAAGGTCAAAACCATAAGATGTGATCAGGAACTGAATTCAAGAACCAAATCCTTGATGCATTTTGTGATGAAAAAGGTATTACAAGACAATATAGTGCTCCCAGGACTCCTCAGCAAAATGGAGTTGCTGAAAGGAGAAACAGGACACTTATTGAAGCTGCAAGAACTATGTTGTCTGACTCTAAACTGCCTATCACCTTCTGGGCAGAGGCAGTCAATACTGCTTGCTATGTGCAAAACAGAGTTTTAGTAGTTAAGACACATGGTAAGACTCCTTATGAACTTTGGCACAAGAGGAAACCTTTCATTGGTTTTCTCAGGTCATTTGGATGTCCCTGCACCATCTTGAATACCAAAGATCAAATTGCCAAGTTTGCTGAGAAATCAGATGATGGACATTTCATTGGATACTCTTCTCAAGCTAAAGCTTATAGAGTATACAATCTCAGAACTAGAATTGTTGAGGAGTCAGCCAATGTGACTTTCAATGAGCACACTCCTTGTGTGGCTGGTTCTGGTCCGGATTGGCTGTTTGATCTTGATTTAGTTACCAACTGTTTTAACAAATCTTGTGAGCATGTTTCAGGATCTGCAGAAAATCTAAATACAGGTGATCCTGATCCAAGATTTGAGCTAGGAAGACCTTCAACTCATACATCTTCAGCTCCAGTTGGAACTACTTCAGCAAATGAGGTTTCTATCAGCACAACAATGACAAATTCAGCTGATACATCTGGCATGCCTTCAAATTCCAGCTCAGAGGCCTCTCAACCAGATAAAGACACCTCACTTGTAGAAGACAACAATGGTGATGGTGATAGTGATCAGGAATTTCTTGATGCTAATAACCATACCATAGATGACAACATCAATGATGTCTCACACTCATTGGATCAAGTTAATCTTGATAAGTGTGATAATGTGGAGGGTGAATCTTCAAGACCAGATTTAAATTTCTCAAATTTAGATCTTTTCAGCAACTTGCTGTGATCCCTCAGCTAAGGATCCACAAGTCTCACCCCACCACAAACATCATTGGAGATGTTGTCACAGGGGTAAGAACAAGAGGACAAACCCATGAAGCAAATGTTTGTCTTCACTCTTGTTTCTTATCTCAGATAGAGCCCAAGAAAGTTGATGAAGCTCTAAAGGATGGAAGTTGGGTTGAAGCTATGCAACAAGAGCTGCTTCAATTCAAAAGGCAGAAAGTTTGGAACCTTTGTCCTCTTCCTCATGGGAAGACTACCATTGGAACCAAATGGGTTTTTAGAAACAAGAAGGATGATAGGGGAATCATCATCAAGAACAAGGCAAGACTAGTTGTTCAAGGATACACACAAGAAGAAGGGATTGACTACACTGATGTCTTTGCTCCTGTAGCAAGACTAGAAGCTGTTAGGATATTCCTGGCATTTGCTGCATCCAAGAACTTCAAGGTCTACCAACTTGATGTAAAGTGTGCTTTCTTATATGGAGTGATTGATGAGGAGGTTTATGTCAAACAGCCACCTGGTTTTGTAGACCCTGATCATCCTGATTATGTCTGCAAGCTTGACAAAGCTCTTTATGGGCTGCATCAGGCACCCAGGAAGTGGTATGAGACACTATCTAAGTATCTCTGCAAGCATGGATACAGAAGAGGTACTATAGATGGAACCCTCTTCATCAAAGGACAGGGAAATGACTTATTGCTGGTTCAAGTATATGTTGATGACATCATCTTTGGTTCAACTAATCCAAAGCTCTGCAAAGACTTTGAGAAGCTGATGAAAGACAGATTTGAGATGAGTTCAATGGGAGAACTCAACTTCTTTCTGGGAATTCAAGTGAAGCAGGTTGAAGATGGCATCTTCATAAGTCAGTCAAAGTATGTTCAAGACATACTCAAGAGGTTCAATATGACTGATTGTAAGATTGCTAAGACACCCATAGCCAGAAACCACTCCCTTGGTCCAGATCTTGAGGGGGAGTGTGTAGATGAGCACTTATACAGGGCTATGATTGGGTCTCTTATGTATCTTACAGCTAGCAGGCCTGATATCATGTTTGCTACATGTATTTGTGCAAGATATCAAGCCAACCCTAAGATGTCTCACTTAATCACTGTGAAAAGGATTTTAAGATACCTCAAAGGTGCTTCAACACTTGGTCTATGGTATCCAAAGAATCCAAATTTCAATCTGTATGCCTATACAGATAGTGATTATGGTGGTTGCAATATGACTGCAAAGTCTACATCTGGGGGATGTCAATTCCTTGGTGGAAGGGTGGTCTCATGGCAATGCAAGAAACAATCCTGTGTGTCTGCATCAACTGCTGAGGCTGAATACATTGCTGCTGCAAGCTGCTGTGCTCAAGTGCTTTGGATTCAAAATCAGATGCTGGACTATGGATTTAACTTCAAAGAGACTCCTATTCACATAGACAACAATAGTGCTATCTCTATCACTGAGAACCCTGTGCAGCACTCAAGGACCAAACACATCAACATCAGGTATCATTTAATAAGGGATAACTATGAAAAAGGATTAATTAAACTAGTCAAAGTTCATACAGATGAACAATATGCTGATCTGTTCACCAAAGCTTTTGATGAACAGAGATTTAAGTATCTGATATCAGCTATTGGGATGATTAACTTTGAGTAGACTTTTTATTAAAACTAATTCTAATTATTTCTTCTTAAAATATGTGTGTCCTAAGTTGTCTAGTTCATCACTTTCATAAGCTCATGTTTTCTTTGGATGTAAAATTTCTTTTGAAGACTTTCCTTAGAATCTTGAAAATTTCTGATACTTCGGAAGATAAAGATTTTATCTTCGGAAGAAAAAACATGTCTTTAAAATAAATAACTGTCTAAGAGATTTTACCTTCGGAAGAAGTAAATTCATCTTCCGAAGCTTAAAATTCTTATCTCAGACACTTATCTATTTTCAAGAACCTTTTCCTTCCGAAGCAAAATTAACCTTCGGAAGCTTTGTTTATTTTCATACAAAGCATTCAAGGGTTTATTTCTCTTCCGAAGCATAAATTATCAAGACTCTCAGGAAAATCTTCCGAAGCCATTTTAGCTTCGGAAGCTTTTTAAATCAAAACTTCCGAAGACAAATAAACTTCGGAAGCTTTTCGAATTCCAAGAAAACTACTTTTTGAGCAAAAGTAAACTACCTTTTCAGAGGTGGGACCGACTTTCGGATTTCAAAGTTTATCCTCTTTCATTAACTTTGGTTCAAATCCCTTTTCATATAAATACCCAACGGTTCCCCCTCTTTCCCACTATCTTCCTCAATTCTACTGTTTCTCTAACCTAATTCTCTAAACCGCCTTTGCTTTCTACCTTTCTTCACCCTTAAGCTTCTGAAATGGCCAACCTTAACCGCAGAAACAACCCTGATTTCTCCATGCAACTACACAGGCAACATAATCAAGTTGCTCTGTTAAGCTCTGAGAAAGATGCAAGTTTCTCAGAGATTTGCCAATTCTTGACTCTGTCAAATTATTTCACCTCCCTAACCATTGATCCTACTCTATATGAGGATCAGTTGCTTGAATTCTGGAAGACCTGCCAAGAGGTCATTATGGATGGGGAGAAGGCACTGTCTGCCACAGTGCAAGGGAGGACAGTCTTCATCACTCCGGCCATAATTAACCAACATCTACAGCTGGATGATGAAGAAGGTGAGGTGTCCTTCCCAAAAGAAGCTGTTAATCATTCTTTTGAGCAGATGGGCTATGAGGGAGATTTCTCTGTAAAGACCTTTAGGAAAGGGAAGGTCTCATCCCAATGGAAATTCCTGCTCCATGTGGTTATCCACAGCTTGTCAAACAAGCATGGTGGATGGGACCAGATTCCTGAGGATCTCTCCTTTATAGTTCATGGAATGGTTCAGGGGGTCAAGTTCAGGTATTCACAATTTGTTTATACTAATTTACTTGCAAACTTAGACTCCTTAGAGTATTACATGTTTCCTAGATATGTTCAACACATTCTCAACTGTGAACTGGGCTCACAGTTGAGGGAAACAGGTAATATTCTTAAATTGGGACAGATGAAGCCCGGCATCTTTAAAATAATGAAGAAGCCAACTGTAGGCTTCTCTGGGGTAGAAACAGCCCTAGTCCCAAAAATGTTAGAGCTCATTGCTCAAGGTGACAACCTAGCAACACAAGCTAGTGTTGAACCCACACATCTTTTGTCCCTACCATTAAAAAGACCAGAAATCACCCTCACCTACCAAAGAAAATCCAAACGAACCCCTGCTCAGACTATTGAGTCTGTGCAGATCCCCAAATACTCAACCTTACAGGCAGAAGTGGACACTAGAGCTCCCACTTCTCCTGAGGAGCAAACTGTCACACCCCAACCTTGACGGCGGAAACGTCGAGGAGTGAGAGTTAAGATCGTTCATAGCCACATAACGCTATTAATAAACCAAATAAAGTTTAAACATAAGTTTTAAATTGTCACATTACAATCATAAGTTTCAAAGGAAACACAAACATAACATAGAATGCAATAAATCATTCCATCTTATTTATTAGTCTAGGTCCATTCCTAGATGCAAGCTTCAAAGTGTAGCTAATCAAACTTGGGCATTTCCTGAAACATGTTAAAAATAAAGGGTCAACAATAATGTTGGTGAGCATTCCATAGTTTTTAATACATAAGTACATATAAAAGATGGCAA
This sequence comes from Flaveria ramosissima, assembly GCA_025215565.1. Taxonomy (NCBI): domain Eukaryota; kingdom Viridiplantae; phylum Streptophyta; class Magnoliopsida; order Asterales; family Asteraceae; genus Flaveria; species Flaveria ramosissima. Next base: position 65,435,590 of record CM046046.1, read on the forward strand.
TTCAAGTCATAAGTTAGTGAATATATTGTGATTAGGGATGCTATGAACAATGCAACAATCAAACCTTGACAATGTTTTACAAGTCTCAAACGTTAAAAGTATATACGATCAGCTAAGTGTACTTGGATCAACCAAGCAGGCTTGTCTTACCCATAGATCTATGACTTCGCTGGGCTAGCAATAGTTAATGATTGTACATATAACGCCATAACATGGTAACCACATAAATTCAACTAACCACAACTTAACATGATGAAATTGCCATAAAGTTTACAAGTCTCAAATAAGTTTACAATGCAAAGTATAGGTTAACATGTTTCACCCCAAAGTGTGAAATAAAATGAAAAGGGGGTATGGAATACTCACATGATCAAATAAGTAAACAATTGACGATTAACAAGAAGTATAATAAGCAACGTTTCAATGTGATCCTTCACAATGCACCTAAAATAAATATATATTTACAAGGTTAAAGTTTAATTGTAAGATTTGACACTATAACGCGAACTAGGGTTTCGTTGGGGGTTTGGAGCTTGTCAAGTAATTAAGTTTAACAAAATGGAAACAATTATATTTATTGAACTCAAAGAAATTTGTTATATATTATGTAAAATCATGTGTGAAATATAATATCTATAACAATTTGTATACATAATGATTAAATAAATATATAGTAATCTCAATTTAAAACAATAATTTGATGATATTGGGTGAAATAATATTTATGTGAACAAAATATCATCTAAATTCTACTTCTTATAAAATTTTGGTCTATTTATATCTCTTTTAAAATATTTAATAAAACTTAAAGGTATTGTTTTTTTTTAAATAAACAATTTACAGAAAATGTTCATAAAATTTAGAATACTCAAATTTTATCAAATGATTTTTTTTATAATTTTTAGAATTTTTTTTGTATTTGATTTAAAGGCCAAAAGACCAAAAAAAAATAGCATGAGGTTCCCCGGGTTCGAACCGGGGACCTCCTGCTTTGCAGGGTGTGTGGGTGACCAGTGAACCAAGGCTCTCAGCCGCGGTTTGTAATGGTTTTAAATTCTTTTAACTTAAAGCAGACGATCACCCCCAAATCCAAGAACCCTAATTCGATTGATTCCAAAATTGAACCCAAATTCGCGATTGATAATGGAATTGATTATAGGGCTTTTGTTCGTTATGATGAAATGAATTGGTGGGTGGTTTCATTTACCTGATTCGGTGTTAGATGAAGGTGGTTGAATCAAGAACAAGTCGCGACCAATCGTACCACTCGATCGATCCCCAAATGATGATCTTAATTGAATTCGTTGCACAGTAGGCTTCTGTTAGTCCCAAAGATGAAAAGCCCTCTGCCAATTTCACTTATTGTCGATCGTACACTGATGAACACTAAGGCCGCAGTCGCGAAGAAACGTTGATGTGGTTGGATCGTTTAGAAATGATTGAGATGAAATTATGTTGGGTAGAAGCTTAGTTACGGTTAAACGTTCGTGTAGGTGAAATTAATTTGATTATTATTGCGTTTTAGATGTCGAACGGCTCGATGCTTTATGAGTTGCCGGTTACTCGATCGATGGTGTGTGTAACCGGCGTTTTAATGCGTTTAAGGCTCATAACAGCTTTCGAATCATGGTATCGGTGCGATTGGGATGACTTGGTATGAAAAACGGGTGGATTTGAGGCGTTTTAAGCCTCGCCGGAGCTCGCCGGAGCTCTTGCCGGCGACGGCTGCCGGATTCACGATTTAGAAAGTGGGCGGGGGGTTGGGTTGTAACTTCCAAAGTTACATTTCGGCCCTCGTAGTTTATCTTGTTATTATTTTATGCCCAAAACTTTATATTAAAGTTTTTAAATTAACAATAAACCCCCCGAAACTTTATTTCTTCTTAAGTTTCAACCAATTTAAGTTTACTAAACCTAATAAATTATTATTATTGTTATTGTTACAATTACTATTATTATTATTATAATTATCATTATTATAACTTGCTATTATTATTAGTATTAATAATAACATAATTATTTCTCTTATAAAGGTTTATTATTGTTGTTATTGTAATATTCAATTTAAAAGACAAATAATAATCTTTTTGCATTAAAGAATTAAAGACTAACTAAGAAATAAACACAAATAGCCCAAAAGTTTCATGTAAAGCATTAATAGCCCTTATAAAATAAACGACGTTAATTTTTTTTATTTAACCAAAATTACAAGATGTTACAGTCTCCCCAACTTAAAAGAATTTCGTCCCGAAATTAAGAATAAAGCTAAGAGAACAAATGCGGGTATCTCTCCTTCATATGATCCTCACGCTCCCAAGTAAACTCAGCTCCACGTTTGTTTTCCCAACGGACTTTGACGATAGGTGTGGTAGTGGTTCGGGTCTTCTTCAGGGTTCGATCCATAATCTCAACAGGCTTCTCAACAAAATGCAAGGACTCATCAATTTGAATTTCCTCTAGTGGAACATGCAAATTCTCATCAGCCAAGCACTTCCTCAAGTTTGAGACATGGAAGACAGGATGAACTCCGCTAAGTTCAGAAGGTAGTTCCAGCTTGTAAGCCACTTTCCCAATTCTTTTTAGAATCTTGAAAGGTCCTACAAAACGTGGGGCTAACTTACCCTTCTTCCCAAAACGTACAACACCCTTCCATGGAGAGACCTTAAGAAGAACCATATCGTCGACTTGAAACTCCAACGGTTTGCGTCTTTTATCGGCATAACTCTTTTGGCGACTCCTAGCCACCTCAAGGTTATTTCGGATCTTGGAAACTTTGTCAGTCGTTTCTTGAATAAGTTCCGGACCAGTGATAAGATTTTCTCCAATGTCAGTCCAACAGATCGGAGAACGACATTTACGACCATACAAAGCCTCGAATGGTGCCATCTTGATACTTGAGTGATAACTATTGTTATACGAAAATTCCGCAAGCGGTAAGTGCGTATCCCAATCACCACCAAAATCAAGGACACAAAGACGCAGTAGATCCTCGAGGGTTTGGATTGTTCGTTCGGTTTGACCATCGGTTTGAGGATGGTAAGCCGTACTTAAATCCAATTGGGTACCCAAGAGTTCTTGCATCGAAGACCAAAAGTGCGATGTGAAACGAGCATCTCGATCGGAAATAATGTGTAAAGGCACGCCATGACGACTCACAATTTCGTCAATGTAGATTCGAGCCAGCTTTGAAACCTTGTATGTATCTCGTATAGGTATGAAGTGTGCTGTCTTGGTCAAACGGTCAACGATGACCCAAATACTATCATGACCACGAGGTGTACGAGGTAACTTGGTTATGAAATCCATGGATATATGCTCCCATTTCCACATAGGGATTTCAGGTTGCTCAAGTAAACCACTTGGTCGTTGATGCTCGGCTTTGACCCTTGCACACGTGAGACACTTAGAAACATAAGACGCGATATCCTTCTTCATTCCAGGCCACCAATATTGACCACGCAAGTCCATGTACATCTTATCGGAGCCAGGATGAATGGAATATCGGGTTTGATGAGCTTCGTTCATAATGAAGTGTCGAAGATTGTCACGATTCGGGATCCAAAGTCGATTCAAGAAATACCACATGCCATTCGGTTTTGTCTCCAGTTGCGACCGAACGTTAGACATCAAATCTTCATCCTTCCCTTCGTCGGTTAGTGCCGCTTGTTGAGCCTCGCGAATGCATAACTCGAGGTCACTATCGATCCTTATGTTTTGGAGCATGATAGTAGCCTCGTTGACATCCACATGGATCTCGGTATCAAATTCTCCTAGCGTATCAAACCATTGCCTTCGATCTCGAATCTCTTGAAGCGAGACAGTCTTGTTGTGAACCTTACGACTTAGCGCGTCGGCTACAACATTCGCCTTGCCAGGATGGTAGCGAATGTCGCAGTCGTAGTCGCTAATTAGCTCGATCCATCGTCTTTGTCTCATATTGAGATCCTTTTGGTTAAACACGTGTTGGAGACTCTTATGATCGGTGTAGACTATGCATTGCGTCCCATATAAATAGTGTCGCCAAATCTTCAATGCGAAAACCACAGCACCAAGTTCGAGATCATGAGTTGTGTAGTTCACTTCATGAACCTTTAATTGCCTCGACGCGTATGCTATAACTTTGCCTCGTTGCATGAGAACACAACCAAGACCTTGATTAGAGGCATCGCAATATACGGTAAAGTCGTCGTTTCCATCGGGAAGTGTGAGAATAGGAGCGTTACACAACTTGCGTTTCAATGTCTCGAAAGCCTCTTCTTGCTCGGGTCCCCATTCAAAGAGTCGATTCTTTTGGGTTAGCGCCGTTAATGGTTTAGCAATCTTCGAGAAATTTGCTATGAACCTACGGTAATATCCCGCTAAACCCAGAAAAGAACGAACCTCGGTTGGGGTTGTGGGAATACACCAATTCTTCACGGCTTCAATTTTAGCAGGATCAACGTGAATTCCTTGGCTATTCACCACATGTCCTAAAAATTGAACTTCTTCCAACCAAAATTCACACTTGGAAAACTTGGCGTACAATTGCTCCTTCTTCAAAAGTTCAAGAACTTGTCGCAAGTGTGTCTCGTGATCGACTTTCGTCTTGGAATAGATAAGAATGTCATCAATGAACACGATTACGAACTTATCCAAATACGGTTTACATACTCGATTCATGAGATCCATGAACACGGCAGGCGCATTGGTCAAGCCAAAAGGCATAACCATGAACTCGTAGTGTCCATATCGAGTACGAAAAGCGGTCTTTGGAATGTCATCATCGTGAACACGTAGTTGATGATACCCAGAACGTAGATCGATCTTTGAGAATTGAGTTGCTCCTTGAAGTTGGTCGAAGAGATCATCGATTCGAGGAAGAGGGTATCGGTTTTTGATAGTAAGCTTGTTGAGTTCCCGGTAGTCGATGCACATACGAAATGATCCATCCTTCTTCTTCACAAACAGTACAGGTGCACCCCACGGTGATGAACTAGGACGAATGAAACCCTTATCGGTCAACTCTTGCAATTGACTAGCTAATTCTTGCATTTCAGACGGTGCAAGACGATAAGGTGATTTAGCCACAGGGTTTGCGCCAGGGATTAAGTCAATCTTGAACTCAACTTCTCGCACGGGAGGTAACCCTTTAAGATCCTCGGGAAAAACCTCGGGAAAGTCTCGCACAACAGGGATGTCTTTCAACTCCTTACCCTTGGCTTTCGTATTAACTACATATGCCATGAAAGCCATGTAGTTTTTACTTAAGCACTTGCGAGCCTTGATGCAAGACATGAGTTTGAGTCTTTGGGATGATTTCTCCCCAAAGACCTTCAAAGTATCCCCAGACGGTAAAGGAATTCGGATACACTTCTCGAAACATAGAATTTCCGCACGATGCTTGGCTAACCAATCCATACCAATGATAACATCAAAGCTTCCCAATTGCATAGGAATAAGGTCGACGAAGAACTCGTGTTCGTTAAGGCTTAAAGTGCAGTCACGTATTACGACGTCCACAACAATAGATTTTCCATCGGCGATTTCGACAGTGAAAGATCTTTCTAGATTGACGCGCGGTTTAGAAAGTAAAGACTCGAATTCCAGGGACACGAAACTCCTATCGGCACCCGAATCAAACAATACAGATGCATAATGTTTATTTACAAGATACATACCTGTTTGGTAACAACCTATTATTGGTATGATGAACATAGATAGGAAATTTCACAAGACAAGAAAAGACTAAAAGAAATTCAACGGCGTACCATTCACCACGTCGTTGTTGGCTTGTGCTTGGTTGGCATTGATGTTGAAAGCCCTTCCACGAGCCGGTGGCACGGTTCCCACATTGCGAGGACATTGAGGGCGAATATGGCCAGCCTCGCCACAGTTGTAGCAGGTTCGTTGGTAAGCATGGCAGTGTTGTTTGGCGCACGAAGACAGTAGCCACCAAATGACCATACTTTCCACACAGCGAGCAGACTCGGCATGGAATGTTGTTTGCATGATGGTACTTGCACGTGTTACACATAGGATGTGGGCCAGCGTAAACCTTAGCCATGGGAGCTTGATTCGCAACCACCATTTGTTTTTGAGGAGCATTAGGAGCGGTCACGGCGTAGTTGCGTGTCGGGATGAACTTACGCTTTTTGTTTTGCGAAGATGACTCGGCCCTTACCTCCTTTGTTGCCTCGGGTATCACCTTCGCAACAGACTTGGAACCCTTTGCCGACATAGTACCAGCTCTTATATGATTCTCAGTGAGCTGTGCAGTAATGGTAATTGCTTCCTCCAAAGTTGTGGGCCTACTACCCACCACGGCATCTTGAATTTGAGGTGGCACCCCCTTGATAAATTTCTCGATGTTACGGGGCACGGTGTCCACCATGTGTGGTAGGAGCATACTCAACTCATGATGCCGGGTGGAATAAGCCAAGTGATTCCCACCATCCTGTTTGAGGTTCCAGAATTCCTCCTCTAGCTTTTGCAACTCGCTCCTCGGACAAAACTTTTGGATCATGATCTCCTTAAATTCCTCCCAAGGTAAGGCCAAAGCAATCTCGGTTCCACGGTTTCTTTTTTCACTATTCCACCATGTGAGTGCTCGTTGTTGGAGAACACTTGTGGCATAGCGAACCTTGAACTCGTTGGGGCACTCACTAACAATGAACGTGTTCTCCATGCTTTCAAACCACTCGAGAAGTCCAGTGGCTCCTTCTTTTCCACTAAAGCTAGTGGGTTTGCACGAGTTGAAGTGTTTGAAGGTGCAAGTACGGTCATTCCCTTGTTGATTGTTCCCATTTTGATTGTTGCTATTGTCTCCATTAGCACCACCATTGTTCCCATTGGTGTTGTTGTTGTTGCTATTAGCCATTAGTGTGCTATTGAGTTCAGCAACCATAGTCGGGAGAACGGCAGCCATTTGTCGGGCAATCATGGCAGCCAGCTTACGGTCGGAACTTCCACGCTTTCCATGGTGACGAGACATGCTGGATATACAAAAATGAGTTAGTATAGGAGCGGGGATAACAAAGGATAGTAGTTTAACAAAGATAAGCTAAGGGTTATAAGGTACACGGGATGTTTCCATTTGGTAACGCATTACCATTTGAAAACGTTGACACGTCAAGGTGAATTGACCCATTTACCTTAGAAACTTGTGTATGTTGACCATAGTTTATCACTCATCCCAGAAATCCCCAGGTAAGCATAACTAGTCCCGTAGGATTTATGCGATATGCTTGCCTTAGCCCGAGGGCCTTTTGCCAGGAAAACCAGGATACAGGTGTCTATGTGTCACACAATATTTCTTAGGTTCATAGAATCAAAACCTTGATGAGATTTATATAGATTAGACATAACGTCTAAAGATCCAAGTCATAACATAAGCATAAGATTTCACGTGTCGACGAGAATAAGATTAAGAGAGTTCGTGTTCGGGGAGAGTCAAAGAGTCAAAGTTAAGTTTAGGGAGACAAGTAACAATGTTTAGGCAACCCTATGCTAAGGCATCAAATTGCACATAAGGGGCATAGCATTATGTAGCATGAAAAGTATATAATTTACAAGATAGAAATATAATTCTATAAGGTTCATGCATACTATAGCCTAGGTCACCATTTCTAATAACCTAGATCCCTATAGTTATGGGCTCTGATACCAATCTGTCACACCCCAACCTTGACGGCGGAAACGTCGAGGAGTGAGAGTTAAGATCGTTCATAGCCACATAACGCTATTAATAAACCAAATAAAGTTTAAACATAAGTTTTAAATTGTCACATTACAATCATAAGTTTCAAAGGAAACACAAACATAACATAGAATGCAATAAATCATTCCATCTTATTTATTAGTCTAGGTCCATTCCTAGATGCAAGCTTCAAAGTGTAGCTAATCAAACTTGGGCATTTCCTGAAACATGTTAAAAATAAAGGGTCAACAATAATGTTGGTGAGCATTCCATAGTTTTTAATACATAAGTACATATAAAAGATGGCAATTCAAGTCATAAGTTAGTGAATATATTGTGATTAGGGATGCTATGAACAATGCAACAATCAAACCTTGACAATGTTTTACAAGTCTCAAACGTTAAAAGTATATACGATCAGCTAGGTGTACTTGGATCAACCAAGCAGGCTTGTCTTACCCATAGATCTATGACTTCGCTGGGCTAGCAATAGTTAATGATTGTACATATAACGCCATAACATGGTAACCACATAAATTCAACTAACCACAACTTAACATGATGAAATTGCCATAAAGTTTACAAGTCTCAAATAAGTTTACAATGCAAAGTATAGGTTAACATGTTTCACCCCAAAGTGTGAAATAAAATGAAAAGGGGGTATGGAATACTCACATGATCAAATAAGTAAACAATTGACGATTAACAAGAAGTATAATAAGCAACGTTTCAATGTGATCCTTCACAATGCACCTAAAATAAATATATATTTACAAGGTTAAAGTTTAATTGTAAGATTTGACACTATAACGCGAACTAGGGTTTCGTTGGGGGTTTGGAGCTTGTCAAGTAATTAAGTTTAACAAAATGGAAACAATTATATTTATTGAACTCAAAGAAATTTGTTATATATTATGTAAAATCATGTGTGAAATATAATATCTATAACAATTTGTATACATAATGATTAAATAAATATATAGTAATCTCAATTTAAAACAATAATTTGATGATATTGGGTGAAATAATATTTATGTGAACAAAATATCATCTAAATTCTACTTCTTATAAAATTTTGGTCTATTTATATCTCTTTTAAAATATTTAATAAAACTTAAAAGTATTGCTTTTTTTTAAATAAACAATTTACAGAAAATGTTCATAAAATTTAGAATACTCAAATTTTATCAAATGATTTTTTTTATAATTTTTAGAATTTTTTTGTATTTGATTTAAAGGCCAAAAGACCAAAAAAAATAGCATGAGGTTCCCCGGGTTCGAACCGGGGACCTCCTGCTTTGCAGGGTGTGTGGGTGACCAGTGAACCAAGGCTCTCAGCCGCGGTTTGTAATGGTTTTAAATTCTTTTAACTTAAAGCAGACGATCACCCCCAAATCCAAGAACCCTAATTCGATTGATTCCAAAATTGAACCCAAATTCGCGATTGATAATGGAATTGATTATAGGGCTTTTGTTCGTTATGATGAAATGAATTGGTGGGTGGTTTCATTTACCTGATTCGGTGTTAGATGAAGGTGGTTGAATCAAGAACAAGTCGCGACCAATCGTACCACTCGATCGATCCCCAAATGATGATCTTAATTGAATTCGTTGCACAGTAGGCTTCTGTTAGTCCCAAAGATGAAAAGCCCTCTGCCAATTTCACTTATTGTCGATCGTACACTGATGAACACTAAGGCCGCAGTCGCGAAGAAACGTTGATGTGGTTGGATCGTTTAGAAATGATTGAGATGAAATTATGTTGGGTAGAAGCTTAGTTACGGTTAAACGTTCGTGTAGGTGAAATTAATTTGATTATTATTGCGTTTTAGATGTCGAACGGCTCGATGCTTTATGAGTTGCCGGTTACTCGATCGATGGTGTGTGTAACCGGCGTTTTAATGCGTTTAAGGCTCATAACAGCTTTCGAATCATGGTATCGGTGCGATTGGGATGACTTGGTATGAAAAACGGGTGGATTTGAGGCGTTTTAAGCCTCGCCGGAGCTCGCCGGAGCTCTTGCCGGCGACGGCTGCCGGATTCACGATTTAGAAAGTGGGCGGGGGGTTGGGTTGTAACTTCCAAAGTTACATTTCGGCCCTCGTAGTTTAACTTGTTATTATTTTATGCCCAAAACTTTATATTAGAGTTTTTAAATTAACAATAAGCCCCCCGAAACCTTATATCTTCTTAAGTTTCAACCAATTTAAGTTTACTAAACCTAATAAATTATTATTATTGTTATTGTTACAATTACTATTATTATTATTATAATTATCATTATTATAACTTGCTATTATTATTAGTATTAATAATAACATAATTATTTCTCTTATAAAGGTTTATTATTGTTGTTATTGTAATATTCAATTTAAAAGACAAATAATAATCTTTTTGCATTAAAGAATTAAAGACTAACTAAGAAATAAACACAAATAGCCCAAAAGTTTCATGTAAAGCATTAATAGCCCTTATAAAAATAAACGACGTTAATTTTTTTTATTTAACCAAAATTACAAGATGTTACACAAACCACTCCCATTACTTCACCTATCAGGGCTGAGGTTCCTCAAGCTCACCCTGATGAGCTAAATAGCCCAACAACCTTAAGCCTTCACTCTGAGTCTCAACACTCAAGTGGACAACCTTCAGGGGACAGCTACCATCCCCAGCCTTTGGATCTCAACCAACCAATTCCCAACCTATCCTTTTACACTGATGAAGACTTAGGATTCAGTGAGTACCATGAGTCTCTCTTCTCCTCCCCTACTCAAAGAGAGATGAGTACCTCTGACTCTCCTCAGTCTATCCCCCATCAGTCACCTGTTACTGAGGTGGACACTTCTGAACCTGTTCAGGATGTCTATATGGAAGAGGCTCTCACTTTTGAAAGTGATTACATCATTAAGACCTCAACCATGGCAACTCAGCCCATTGGCATCTCAACTGAGGCTGCCAGTGAGCAGAGGAAAACCAGCAGCCAAGAAACTCAAGCTGGTGGTGAGAGAGAGGACTTTGGTCCAATCATCTCATCCCCCAATGAATCTTCTGATGAAGATGAGGGGAATTTGAGACTAAAGGTGCAACAACTGTCAAAAACATGCACCTACTTAGTCTCTAAGGTTAGTCACTTGGAATCTCAGGTGACTATCCTGCAAAACAGGGTCAATGATCAGCAACTCCAGATTTCATATCTGCAGGAAAAACTAGCTGGGAGACCTTTAAGGAGAGCTCAACCAGGAACACAAGACCCTGTGGAAGTGATTGACTTATCCTCCAGCTCACCTATGCAAGTGGGTGATGCTACCAAAAAGGGGGAGAAAGTTGTTACAACCACAGAACCTGGGAGTTCTTCAGAGAGAATGGACATAGAGGACTCACCATCCTCACTTGTTGTTGTGCATTCTCAGCAACTTCCTCAAGTTCACATTAATGTGGACTCTATAGACTCTCTCATCAGGAGTCTCTTTGAGGAAGGCATACCAAGGGCTGTCTCATCTCCACCACTGGGAACTGGCAATCAAATCATAAGGTGGAGGTATGATGATGACAGGAGAGCCCTCATACTTCAAAGAGTTCAAGGCCAACAAGAAGTTTTTAAATTCCAAAGCCTGAGCTTTTATGAAAGACTGGATTTAGTCAACTTGCCACTTGTCAATCCAAGCAATTCAAGACAAGCTGACAGGCTGGCTCAAAGAATCCAAGACAGGATCCTTGCAGAGTTCTCTCTAAGAAGGAGACTTAGGGAATCAGGAAATGTCATCGGTCAACTGGATGTTGAGGTGGACCCTAAGATTAGTTTCATAGGGGAAACCTTGACTGAAGGCCCAGTGACAGAACCTGAGACCCCTGTCTCATCATCAACAACTGCTGCTGAGGTCCAAACTCCATCTGAGACACCTGCTGGTGAAGGTGTTTCTCAGCCTCTCTCTGGCCAGAGCATGGAAGCTACTCCAAGCAATGAAGGCCAAGCTTCAATCCACCCTGAGTCACAAAGGTCTGTTGGTGACAAAGGGAAAAGGATAATGACTCCTGAGGAAATTGAGGAGGAAGAGAGAGAGAGAGGAAAAGGAGACTAAGGGGAGAAAGTTCCACTGGGTCATCTAGCTTCATGCAAGCTGCAATCAGGGCTGCTCCCAGACCAAATACTCAGGATGATGAGTTAAGGGCAGTCAGGATTACCTACTTACAGACCAGGAACTATGACATTGATGAGATCATCTCCCTCCCCTTAGAAGAACTAAATGAACTGGCTGACAGAGAAGTGTCAAGAGAGTTGAAGGAGAAAGAGGATGCAATGATACTTCTCCAACTCAAAGAGGAGAAGAGACAGAAAAGACTTTACAAGCATGCTCCTACTCTCTCACCAGTTCAAGAAAGTCCTGCACAGGAAGATGTGGCTCCACAAGAACCTCAGGTAGATAAAGAGGAAGATAGGATCAAGATGATCAACTACCTGAGTGCCACAGGCTTCTATCAGGCAGATGCACTTCTCCCTTTGTCCTATGACTTCATTGAGTTCGAGTATTTAAAGCAACTTGAGCTTGAGTTAGTCAAGGAAAGAAAGACAACCAAAAGGAAACTAAGGGAAGAAGCTGCAAAGTCAAGGGCCATCATTCAAAAGAATGCAAAGAAGTCTGCTGACAGACAAAGAATGGTGAGCTTCTTGAAGCTGTATGGATTCTCCGGAAGGAGACTTGGCCCCATGTCTCTATCCACTATGGATGAGCATATTAGGGTGATCAAGCAGAAGATTAAGAGTGGAGAACTTATTGACTTGCACTCTCTTCCAAGTCAAGTCCCACCTGAAGTGGAGGTCAAGTTTGAACAACCAGAGACACCTCAACCAGCACCTCCAGCTGAGCCCCAGCAAGCTTCATCTTCTGATCCTAGGCAGGGTCAAACTCCCTCTCCTTCTGAACCTGTGAGGGAGGAACACCCAACTGAGAAAGACACTGATGATCAACATGGTGCTGCAGACCAGTCTTCTCAGTTAAAGACAACCAAGAGGAAGAAGAGGATGGCTTCTAAACCAAAGACAAAGAAGAAGAAGCCAAAGTCATCTACCTCTGCACCTCAGGCTGAATCAGATCAACCTGAGGAAGTGCATGATGAGGCAGCCCAATCAACTCCTATTCAAGTGGCTCCTCTAACTAGTGAGACACCCATCTTGTCCTGGACTTACTCTACAAATCCAGAAAGATGGACTGTTATCAGAGATCAAGGTGTTGAGAATGTCTACTCATGGCAAGACATAATCAACTTACCTCTGCATGATCTCTTTGAGATGAGAAGATACTATGAAAGTCTTGATGATCCTGACCATCTCATGAAGAAAGGAATGGTCCTGATTGTACTGAAGACTACCAACATTTGAAGATCTTCCAAGTGTTTTGGTAGCATCAGCCTAGGGGGAGTTTGTAAGGATTCCTGAAGTCTGATGCAACCCAAAACAGCCTAAGTGTCTCAACAACATGCACTAAGTACTGAAGTGAAGAATGCTTCGGAAGTTTTACACAAAGCATTAGAAAATACTCTAAGTGTAAAATCTTCCGAAGCCAAGACCAATATCTTCCGAAGCCAAACATGAAGTCTTCCGAAGCTTCAGAGACAAAGTCTTCCGAAGCCTCATCCTATGAAGACAGATTTCTTCCGAAGACTTTTAGTACACATGCTTTATCTGATGTACTGTTCCATAAAGCACCTTTTCCGCTGCATCTCTGTAAAGTCACCAACTTACATGAGTTGGTGAAAAGGGCCTTGCTTTTGGTAACTGTACATTGAGGTCTTGAGTATTCAACTTTCCACTTTATGTACTTTATCCTTTTTGTATTGTATAAGGATGTGAGCTATGGCATGTCATAGTCACAAGGTCAAAAGGCAGATATGCCTTTTGATCCTACAATTGATTTTGTTAGTGTCTAGTCAATTGTATCCAGCTGGCTTTCAAAGTATAGCCGGCTGTAGGTTGTAGTATAAGTATTTCAAGTTCTTGTATCTTTTCTTTATGCTTTGTAACACTTGTAAAAGAACTTGAGAAAGCAATATACTGCCTCCTTGAAACCCATATTCTCTTGTTCTGTCTCTTGCTTTACTTGTGTTCTTTGTATCACCTTTGGTTACCCAGTTCACTGTTTGATTAGAGCTTAGTTATTCTCCTCATTGTGTTGTTGTGTTGTAATTGTGCTTAAGCCCTTAAACGGTCCTGCAAAGAGACTGAGAGATGAGATGAAGTTAGAACGAAGAAAATTTGATGAGTTCAAGAAGCCAAAAAGAATCAATTGTGAGATATGGAAGGTAAAACAAGAGGTTGGTGGAAAACATATTACATTAACACCAATTTCTCAATTTTCACCATCAGCAGCCATTACAACTCACAAGGTTAACAAAGGCAACTACATAAATTGGATCATCAGCACAACTCATCCAGTTAGTGTTGATAAAAGAATGATCAAATCAAAGAGAAAGAGCATACAAAAATAGTGGATAAATTTGAAGATTCGCTATTTAGTGCTAGCACACAAAGAAACTGGGCAACAACTAGAAAAAATGAACCTCTAAAGACAAAGATAAGTAAATAAAAAAAAAAGCTAACAAGGTCATTTCTCAAGACCATAAGAATTGAATACGTGAACGTTCATATGACTACATCAAAAAATGCACCCGAGTATGATTAAGAACCTCCAACACTAAAGAAGTTAGCTTTTAAGGTACCTTAATACAAGATGGGCTTATGATGTCGAGTTTGACGCTTATGTTAATACAAAGGCAAATGAGAATACAAGTGTTTCTCTAATGTGATATATTTCATGCATGAAAATGATTTAAGTGAGATATAAGATATTAGAACCTCCTATAAGAAATCTTTCAAATAAAAAAAAGCTCTAAACAGAGAAAAAGATTACATACTTATCTGAATGCTATTCATGATTCAAAGAGAAATCAAATGTAGTTTTTGGTATCATTATTCATGGGAAGATTTTGAGATTATGATACTTATAGTTGATGATACAAAACTGACTTATATAATGCTGATGCTATTATTATTAATAGCTTAAGTTCATACCAATGAGAGTAGTACTACTAATGGTGAATGAGTGATAATGAACAATGTGTCACTCAACAATGTGTCTGATGTTAACATAGTGCAGGGTTGGTCTTGAGAATTCCCAAGGGACTTTGGGCTCGGGGCGGGAAGAAAAAACAAGCCCTATACTACAACATATAAAAAAACTCTAAACCGAATAACTTGTATATAAAAATTTATAATACGATGATAATTTTTACGACAATAAACAAAACCAAAGTATTGAAGCAAAATGATTTAATATACTTATTTAAGCTGATCGGGAGGCTCTCCTAGTATTTTTGAAAGCAAAGTTCTCGATCAAGTTATGATGGAAATATTTGATTTATCTTATAGTTTAATTTTGTTAAAACAGGTCAGGGTCAAAATTATGATGGTGCAAAAAACATGTGAGGAGAGTTTAATGGCTTAAAAACTTTGATTTTAAGTAATCCATCAGCACATTACATATATCGTTTTGCTCGTCAACTTTAGTTGTGATTGTGGTTGTTGCACAAAAACAATCCGGTGTTAAAACCTTTTATGAATACCTTTCTATGATTGCTAATAGGTTTCTGCTTCTTGTAAGCGAAAATATATGATACGCTAGGCAAAAAGAAAGAGACCGAAAGAAGGAATTCTTCAAGATGAAATAAAGACCGGAAAAGGATTAAATCAAGAGGTTTCCCTTGTATAAGCCGGAGATACATGATAGTTTTTTCATCATAAAACACATAAGTTTGCTTAAATTATTTTCAGAAGTTGTTGACGTACTTCTTTATGTTAAAGAAGAAAGAGATGGCACTCAACAACGATCAAATGCAAAAAGTATTATATCATATTTTAAACAACTTAAAATTGTTTTTATGCACACTTAATGGAATATGTTTTAGGCCACACAAATGCTCTCTTCAAATATCTACAAAAACACAGTCAAGACTTATTAGAAGCGGCTAAGCTTATAAATATAATAAAACGGGCATTGAATTACTTGAGGCAAAACAATTTTGCTTCAATATTGCAAAAAGTGACTTTTTCTTATGAAAAAAATAATAATATTAAGATATAAGATATGACGAAAACTTATGGTAACCCAAAAAACCGAAAGAATGTCATTACATATCGACGTCCTTTTGCAGTTGAAGTTTTTAATATAGTTTTGGATATGCAAATTCAAGAATTAGGATATCAATTAAATGAGGTAACAACTACTTTGATAGAAAATATGTTGGGTTTGAATCATAGTGATTGATTTTCTAAGTTTGATGTATTTAAGATATTGGTATTTTCTAAAATGTATCCGAATGATTTTAGTACGAATGAAAGAGGGTGTATTTTGGGGGATCTTAAGGTCTTTTATCACTCCATAAAGGAAGATGATATATTTACAAGATTAGATGGAATAAGTGACCTTGCTAGTCTAATGGTGGAAACCTGAAAAATCTTTCTTTTCCTTTGGTTTATCGAATATTAAGTCTAGCATTACTTTTACTAGTTGCAACCGCAAATGTTGAAATATGTTTTTCTAAATTAATCCTTATCAAGACGGATCTACGCAATCGAATGGGTGATGATTATCTGAACAATGCTCTAGTTTGTGCGATTGAAAGAGAAACATTAGATCAAGTAACATATAACGATGTAATGCTCGATTTCAAGCTTTCAAATGCCATAGATGAGAGATCTAAGACCATTTCATAGGTATTAGTTTAACTTCCATTTTAACGTATTTTTGTGTTGCATTTACACGAGTGTACGCTTAATTTTTTATTATTATTTTATATTCATAAAGTTTTGCTTTAGATCCGCCACTAAATCTATGTAACACTATGTCAAGATAATGTTTCTCTTTTCATGTGGAGATTAACACTATATCAATATGATATTTATTTTCAAATGAAAAACTGAACACTATATCAAGAAATCTTTTGTCTCGAGCCACACCAACACTATATTAAGATAGTGTTTACAAAATATCCTTACAATACAATAGTAGATAGATGGAAGTTGTAGCTCAAACTTTTATTTTGCATTTTTATCTTTAATCTTGATCTTTAAACACACGTGATGTGTTAATAATGTGATATTAGTGAGATTAACACTAGGTATGCATTTTAGTGTGATTATATATAAAAAGGTTAATCTAAATATTAGATAACACCTGATATGTATAGAAGACTGATACAAACTCAAAAATTAAATAGAAGTCATACTGTTAACCAATGGTGTAAAAATCGCTAGGCGCTGCTAGGTCGGTCGACTGGGAAGTTGCGAATACTCGTTCTAGGCGGGGAGTACTCGGGGAGTACTCGGATAGGATAAATAATAAAAAAAATTTTAATGGTAAGAAATTATACATATATCAAATATCGTAACTCTATTAATATTTATAATAATGTATGTGAATATCAATATAAATTAGAAGAATACATGTTTCAAATATGAAAATAATTCAAAAAATAATATTTATTCTATAATATTATAGACATAGTGATCATTTAATAGTTGTCTTCCAATGTATATACAAGAAAAACAACAAAAATTCAACAAAAATCGATGAAAACAAGCGGAAATTGACGAAAAACTGTGAAAATCCGAGTTTTCTGAGTTGGGCCGCCTAGCTCCAAGTTGGTCCGAGTAGGTCCGAGTTGGGCCGCCTAGCTCCGAGTACTCCCCGATTTTGACCGAGGTTGACCGATCCCGAGTTATAGGACCGAGTTGAAGAAAGTCGCTTCAGTAAATGATCGAGTTCCGAGTACTCTCTGAGTACTCGGCTGAGTTGACCGAGTTTTACAACACTGCTATTAACCCACAGTAATGGACGGTCGACCATACTAACAATTGCAATTATTTGTCTTATTTTTTAACGTTTCATTTTATCCAATCTTACGCTCAATTATCATTTCTAGTATTTCAAAAATATTTTAAAACCTTCTAAAGTGTCCTTAAGACCTAGAGTGATTAACCATTTTTGTAAAACCTTTTCTCTTGAATCAAAATAAGTAGAGCTCGAGCCTAGACAATCTCAAGCTCGATTCGACTCGTTTACACACCTGAGTTTAACTATAACATAATTTGCAAACTATAATCAAAATTTGCAGTTATTTAAACGGTATAAAACTTTAACCGATTTTTAAAATTTATCTACACCCCAGTCACCACTCGTTATCCTTGCAAGATTATATTATCATGCCCGAAGAATGATGATACTGATACCTCACACACTCTTTCTTCTGCAACTGTAACTGCATCAGCAATCGGCACCGGAGTAACCGACGACGGAGTTGAATGTCGAACGCCGTCGTGAATGGCCTCGCCGGCGCCGGCGGAGGTATAATCGCTCAAATCATCACATATCCTCTTCAATCGGTACCAATTTCTTCCTTCAACTCTCTCTCTATCTCCTTCATCGTTACCAATTTACCATCATAGTAACCAACAGCCACAATTTGCATCAATTCAAGGTCAACACGCGCCAACAGACGGAGAGAATCGCAAAGAAGTCAAAGTCTCAGGGATCATCTGGCGGTACACTTGTTCAATTACTTGAGGTTTATTATTCGATGTTTTGCTGTAATTTATACACCGATTTTGCCTTCTACGATCACAGATTGATCTGTAGAGAATTTCGTTTTCTCCAATTTGAATCTCATCGGAAATTTTGGAAAGTGAGGTGGATATTGATGATTGGATGATAACAGGTTATACGAAGCGAGGGGATTGGTGGATTGTATAGCGGTCTTAAGCCATCTCTGCTTGGAACTGCTGCATCACAGGTAGCATTAAACCCTAGGTTTGTTGTGTTTCTTTGTGGAAATGGTTAGGCGTGAGGTGATTTAGGTTTGTGATTGTTCTTGTGGTTCAGTTTTTGTATGAAGGTGATGATGTTCTGTTGCTTGTGGCAGGGGATTTATTATTATTTTTACCAGGTGTTTAAGAATAGAGCGGAAGCTATTGCAGCTGCTAATAAGAGAAAGGGGCGTGGAGATGGTACTGTTGGTATGTTCTCCTGGCTTGTTGTGGCTGCTTTAGCTGGGTAAGTGAGAACACATAAAAAGAACATGATTTTTAGAAGGAAATTGATGTATTTTTGAATGAGTAAAGCAATACAGGATCAAACTGAAAGTAGACAGATAACTGTAGTACTGGACGCGTGAATTAATGAAATACATGATTAAGCGTTTGTTATAATTAGAATGGAAAACAAATCAAGAAAATTGGGAAAAAGTGAAGTAAGCATCCAATCCTCAAAACCAAATGTGCAAATGTAAGATTGGATGATCATATTTTCTGACTTCTATGAATTAAGTTGACGGAGACAATCATTGAGCCCCTAGCTTGTAACAAGCTGTTATAAGATTCCAACTGAGCCTAGCCATTAACACGGAGATACAGGCTTAGGAAAAATACAAACCCTTTTTTTAAGGTTAAAAATTTAAGTTCTTTTTTCTTCTGAAAAACATATTATGTTGAGCAGAGCTTTTGGGCTTCAAGAAATCATCATTTTTGTTTCTGTTATCAGCTTGATTAAACTCTTGCTTGTCAGCCATGATGTGCAATTGATTTTTATGTATCTTAATTACTGCTAACTCCTTGTTTTCAGGTCACTGAATGTACTGTTTACAAACCCGATATGGGTGCTTGTGACACGCATGCAGGTACTTTAAAAGTAACACCTTACTTAAATTTTATGATTCCGTATTTTATGCAGGTGTTGTTTTTTCCGTTGGTAATCAGAAGATAATTTTCATTTCTCTCATCTGTCAAGCTAAAGAAATTGGATAAGGGATTAGTCATTTTAATGAAATGAAACTTTGGGGATGTGGTTGCTCAGTTCTTTATTTACTTTTGTTGTTTAGACACACACTCAAGCAGAACAAAAGATACTAGAAGCGAAGAAGGAAGCTATGCTAAGAGAATGTTCCGAAAGCAGTCTGACTGGTACTTCTTTGCATGATAAGTTGCGTGAACTCGAATCAGTGAAGCCTAATCCTTATGGGACGTTGCATGCGGTAGGCATTTTTTATATATTCATGTTTTCTGTATCATATTATGGTGATTGTACTGTACTAAAGTCTTTATCATGTGTCTTTAGAGCATGTATTCCTTAATGAAGGTTTATTCCATTTACAGGCATATGAGGTTTATAATGAAGCTGGAATAAAGGGATTTTGGAAAGGCATTGTTCCTACTTTAATCATGGTTAGGCTGATTATTCATATGAATACTGTAATAAAACTTATGTTGCTGCTAAAAAGGATGGAAATGGAATGACAGGTATGCAACCCGTCAATACAATTCATGATTTATGAGACATCTCTAAAGTATTTGAAATCTAAACGTGCTGATAAGAAGCAAAGTGCAAATAAAGTTTCTGCTCTGGAGGTAAAACAAGAATCTTGTGTAATTATTTGTCATGTGTACCTTATGTTTCTCAGCACTCTGTGCATTGAGGTTATGTTTTTGATCTAATTGGTCAATTAAAAAATCTTGAAAAGGAAAGGAGCCAAACGGGCTGAAGCTGCTCAGTATTTATTTCTAATGTATAAAGTCTCTCAAATAATATTCATTTAAAATAGCTTATTATTAAAACAATATTGTTATTGTAATCATAATTTATACATTAGTTATTATGAAAGATGTAAATTCTGGACAATAGGTGGTTTGGGTCACCTAACATGTTTTAACCGGTGCTAGAATAGTTATTACCTGAACCCATTTTGACCCACCTCAGCCTCCCATTTTGCCACCTCCACTTGTAAAATCACCAACTTTATTCAGAACATGGTTATTATATTGTTGTAATCGGAAAGGTTTTAACCCATTACTCAGTTCGCAGACCCGTACCGAAACACCAGAAATGTTTTCCAGATTTTGAATGTGATCACGTTCTTGATAAAGTAGCCACTTTTCTATCTTCTCTTGTTCTAAAACCAGCATGTTTGTTATTGATTCTCTAAACAATGTTTCAAGATACTCTATTTTGCCTTGTATTGTACTGGCAGGTATTTGTAGTAGGTGCCATTGCTAAACTTGGAGCAACTGTGACAACATACCCTTTGTTAGTTGTAAAGGTAATACCATAATTCATTTTTCTAATTTATGATTTCAATTTTAGATTTTTATATTATTATTTTTTTTGTAAATACTTACAGTCAAGACTTCAAGCAAAGCAAGAAATCAGTACAAACAATTCTTTGAGATATTCAGGTATGTAAAGTTTTCTCTATTATAGTTATGTAAAGTTGTAAACCCATTCCAAATCTCCTTAGTTCATAAAAAAGCGGCATTTTTATATATACCCTGGAAACTTTCATAATATTAGATATACAGAACGAAAAGAAAAAACAATACTAAATGTAACCATTCAAAATTCATAAAATTCCATAATTACCTATTTGATACAATACAATTTATAATACAACCATTTATCCTTTTGTTTGCTCTTGCACTTTAAACTCTAATATCCTAATATCATATATACCCAAATATACCCATTCAAAATACTTAAAATTTCATATTTACCTATTTCATTAGATACAATTTACAGTAAGACAGTTTTACCCTTCTCTATCTCCTTGCACTCTAAACTAAACTCTTATATCCTAATGCAAGTTTTAAGGGAAGTGTATAAATGTCAGAATTGAAAATGGATTTATCTTATATTGTGTTTTTATTGCGTAAATGTGATATTATACCAACTTTTGAGGTTTATGATCGTAATAATAACACCTTTTTTATTATTTTTATTAAATTGCATTGAAGGTACCATGGATGCAATTGTGAAGATGATCCAGTATGAAGGATTATCAAGCTTCTATAAAGGTATGAGCACCAAGATAGTACAGAGTGTATTTGCAGCCTCTGTACTTTTCATGATCAAGGAGGAGCTGGTTAAGTTTTATGGAATGTTAGCTAAGAAGAGCCAAAAGATATTATTAAAAATGTCAAATTAACAGACCATAAAATTTGCTCCTTGTATACATATGTTGTGCATCTTATCATTTTATAGAAAAAAGGTCCATCTTTTGATATGCTTAACCCGTCTTTGTATCATGGGCGGCAATTTCTTACACGATTTAAAACAAGGGATGAAAATAATCAAGTTTGATTGGGTCAATATAAACTTTTATTAAATGGGTTTACTCGAACATAGTTGTTTAATATTAAGGTTGGAGTATTAGCACATTTAACTCTTAAGGGTTGTTAAAGAGTTTCTATCTAGATTTTAAAGCATTTATTAAAAAGCTTTAACATTTCCTTAATGTGTCCTTCACCCACTCTTCATTTTCAATGATCTTATTCATTTCCCCTATTTATTCACATTTTCTTTTTCTTTAATCAATTTCATTTGTCTCATCTAATTTCGAGTAAATATATAAACCAAGTTTTTTTTATTTGGGATAGATATAAGGAACAAATAACGATTCGAAGATGCCAATTAGTAAAAAAAATTAGAGGATAATAATTACAAAAGAAAGTACATTAACCAGTGCTAGTGAATCATTATGATACACATAATTCTGACAAAAATAAATGTATGAATCATATTCATGTCAGGTGACCCGTCAAATTGAAATTGATCAACCGAACAACAACACATGATTATACCCTATATTCATGTGAAATTAACCTCATGGTTTGTCTGACACTAACCTACATAAATATTTCAAACAATTTGTAATAAACTTCCTAACATCTTCCCTGACACTAACCTTCATAAATATATCAAAAATTTGTAATAAACTTCCTAACATCTTTCTCGAGATGTTTCAAAGAAGGTTTCAAATGGACAATTTTTCTAATCATCAGTGATTTGAAGTACTTTCAAATCACTTTTGATACACAGGGTTTCTAGAGTGTTACATTGCTATAAAAATACACGTCTACTATACGACAACTAGCATATGAGGATGCTCCTGACGTGCTTAATACTTGCATGTTTTTAAAATACATCGCGTGATGTACGTTAACCGTATTTGTTCAATGATGTTATCAATGGAAATGCCCGAAGTATCCTTTTTGTGGTAAATGGAGTTCAATACATATTTGGATATTATATTGCCGATGGGATGTACCCAATTGTGTAAGACCATAGTTAATACGTTTTTATATCCACCTAAAAATTATTTACAATGAGAAAAAGGTTTAAGAAAGCGAAAAAAAACACGAAAGGACGTTGAACGAGCTTTTGGGGCCCTAAAAAGCTAAGTGATGTATACTTTAACAACTAAAACAACTTCTTCCTAAAAGAATAAAAAGAATCATGTACATATATATTATCCTAAACAATATGATTTTGAAGAGGGATAGTATGTAATATTTCTCAAACATAATTCTCTAAGTGATTAATTGTTGAAGCATGATATTCATACACATTTACAATAAAGCATAGTTCATAATAACTTTCGATCATTTAAATCATCCGCACAAAGTCTTCCACTAGTTGCATTTATAAGTGATGATATTAATTTCTAATAAAAGAATACATTGAAGTCATAATAAAAAGGGTCCCGCTATCTAAGCACCCCATAATTATAAATCAACACTTCAATTTTCTATACACACCGTATAGCACCTATACGGTACGCATAACCCCTCTGACATCCTCTTAAATTCTTCATTATAGTCAGTGTCGAAATTTGTACATATATATGTGTCGTATAGGATTATATGGGGCGTATATCCCTCTAATAGTGCCCCCTGAATTTTGCTCGTTTTTAGTGTCTTCGAATCTATACACTACGTATGGTGCTATACAAGACGTATAAAGAGGTATCGATTTAAAAATTATGGTGTTTGTATATTAAGACCCTAGTTAAATTATAGTTACACAATTCAAAGGAGTTAAAAAAAAAAGCAAGAAAAGATGGTCACCACCCCCCATATTAATGCACTTCTTCTCCATTTTACACGCCATAAATTCCTGCAAATCCCGATCAACTCTCCCATCAAAATCCCAACAAAAACAAGATGCATCATCATCATAATCACCATCACCAACAAAAGTTGATCGTACAAAATCCCCAAAACATAAAGCAATCATCACTCTATTTTTAGCCCATGAATCATCCCCTTTTATGTCAATCGCCGTCTTCTTCACGTTATCACTCCCACTTTCCCCTCTTATTTAAAATCCCTTTGCCCCCTTCTTCTTGAAACTGCTGATTTTGCACTCAATTGACTCCTTAAATCGCGCTTTGAGAATTGTGGGTTATTTTGTTTATTCTTCGAATCTGAATTGACGAAAAGTTTGTGTGAATTTGAGAGGAAATGGAGAATGAGAAGAGATCTTCGGGTGTATCGGATGTGGGTGCGTGGGCGATGAATGTTGTGAGCTCTGTGGGGATTATTATGGCGAATAAGCAGCTTATGTCTTCCAGTGGATATGGGTTCACATTCGGTTAGTTACTCCTTCTTCAGTTTAATTTGTAGATCTCAAGTTTCAGGTTTTTTTGGATCACTGGGTTATCGGCTTATCCGATCATCTCCGTTACTCGATTACGAAATTTTGGGCTCTAGACTGATATGTCCCCAAAGGGAGCTCAACAACGATTCGTCGTCATAAGTATCATACTTAAGACGACCCTTATAGGAAACCCAATTGAGCTAAGAATCATTAATAGATTTCATCTCCATTACATAAGTTTCATACTTAAGTTTGGGTAGTTTGTCTGGACCAATTGAGCTAAGAATCATTAATAGATTTGAAGATTAAGTTTGACATGTGATTAGTTTTCTCTTGATGTAATGGGGTTGCAATTTGAATGAGTTAAAGACACTTTTGATGTTGTTTTGTTGGTCTATGAATTTCGTGGCTTTAAACGAAGTTCTAATAGTAGTAGTGTACTTTTCAAAAGCTTATAGGTTCTAGTTTTTCATGCTTTATAAATAAGATGTAGTGATTATACTTTTAAAAATCCCCTTAAAGAAATGAGTTCAGAGCTTTTTGTGGAGCCTTAATTCTTTTGTTAAACTCGTTTATATAAATTAATTACATTAGATTTTAGGTTATGTTAATTTGGTTTAAGTAAACATGGATTTATTCTTCAAAAGAGGGTTGTAGGAAAAATATTTGTCAAAACGGGTTATTTGAAATTTATATACCAAAAAATAGGTGTTTTTTCATTATTTTTTTTTTATATTTTCAACTAATCAATTTTTGGTTTTTATTCAATCAACCTATAATTATTATTTCACATTTTCCTCGATCAACTACTTATAGTTTATTTATGTTTTCAACTTTCACGTATGCTTTTAAATATATGTTAAAAATATAACAATATGTTTTTTTTTCTTAATTCATACTTTAAATATATGATAAAAATATTGCAATATGTTTTCTTTCTTAATTCGTACTTTTATATCCTCGTAGGAAATATATTATTATTATTATTATTATTATTATTATTATTATTATTATTATTATTATTATTATTATTTTTGCCTAGTAAACATTATGATTGTTTTTAACATATAAGAAAATCTATACGGTTGCTATTTTTTTAATTAATTGACGTTAACAAAATACATTTTTTAATTGAATGGTATTATAAACTTTAATATAATCAGATGTTTACTTAAACGGTTTATTAAAACAGGCTTTTAATTTTTACAGGTCATGACAAGATATATCTGGGGAGGAAATTCATTTAAATATATAACTCATTAGTTTCTTTAAGTGTTATTTAGAAAAATAATAAACGTGGATGAAGTATAATCATTTTCCAGTAATAAATATATAATATACTTTTATTTATGTATTTTGAATATTTAGTTATATTTTGATCTTCTTAATGTATTTGTAATGTTTGAAATAGATTTGTTAGTTAAAAAAAATTACTACGAGTTAACTGTGAAAAACATATAAAAATGATAATAAGTTGATTGAATAAAAAAATAAAATGAAAGGATTATAATAGATTGTTAAAAATGAAAAAAATAAGAAAATACATATATTTTAATAAATATTTTTCAAATCACCCATTTTAATAAATATTTTTACCACCAACACCATTTTAGAAAAAAAATCTCAATAAACATGTCATTTTAGGTCATGTGTTTAAACTGATTTAATTTGTTTAATTATTATTTAAGGGCGTTATTTTTGGACTGAAGTCTTTAACTAATGAGTCGTATTTAAATTGATATGTTTAATACACTTGCTTGTCTAAAATTGGAATAATAAAACAAGCGTTAGTTAGAACTTTAGATTTAAGTTTAAAAAGTTATATATTTAGGTTATATGATTTTTTCTTGTAACAAATTTAAGGTATAAAGTTAACTTCGGTTAAAAACCTTATTAAGTTCGTGACAAAAAAACCCTTGAATAAAAGTGTGAGTAGAGGCTAACCACTTCTTTCGTACGACTGCCACCCTCTTTTTGGGCTTTTATAGTTTTTTTTATTTTTTAATTATTAAGAGTAGTTTTTTTATTACACGTAAACTTAACATAATATTTAGCGGAAGTTGGTGTTCGACCCGACACATATTACAAAATGAAAACCATACATTCCAAATGTAACTTTTTACACTTAGACCCTAGAAGTGTGAGTAGAGGCTAACCGCAAGGACTTTGGTGCAATTATTTCTAAAAGTTTAAATATCTTTTTATAAGGTAAGCAGTTAAGAAAGATAGAGTGAAAGCGAGATATCACAAATTCACTCTATTAAGATCTCCTCTCCCACTATTCACAAAATTTCTTTCAATTCGATGACTAATTCCGCTTCCTTCCTTAGACCTTCTAACATTTATCGATGTGGATTCACCTTCCCGCAGTCTGCTGGAAGGACTCCATGTACTGTTATTACGACACGTCAAGTCGTATCTAACATTTTAACTCATTTACAATCTCATTACCTCTTGTCAACCTGTCTAACTTGTTTAGATGACTGAGTTATGCAAAACTGTGTCCAGGTCACGAGTTAATATACGAGTCATGTTAATAACACCTCAACCATGTCTGCAATGTAATTGTGTTCAATTGGTTGGATAAATAAGCTATTTCAGTAAGGTGAAGCCACTTAATACTTTTAAGGTTTTATCAAATATGAAACCTAATGAAACCAATCAAATTACAATCTGATAGGTTGGGATAATAATTTGGTTTTATTATTGTTAGATGAATATATCGAGGTACTAACTCAAGCATCAGATACACACATTTTATAAGATAAGTAAAAAAACGAATTTACCGAATTGTAAATTTCGAATTTCCTACTTTTTATTAATTAATCCTTTCAAGATGTTTGCTGTATTCTTTTTCCTTTACACCATAATTATAGTTTAGATTTCGTTTACCTATGTTTCATAAGTAATTATACCAAGATGTTTGTTTTTTTTTCTTTACACCATGATTATAGATTAGATTTCGTTTACCTATGGTTTTTAACTGAGATTAGTGTGATATTTTGTTTTTTAGCCACAACATTAACCGGATTCCACTTTGCTGTAACGGCCCTTGTCGGGTTCGTATCAAATTCTACCGGCTACACTGCACCGAAGCATGTTCCTTTGTGGGAGCTTTTGTGGTTCTCAATCGTCGCAAACATGTCCATCACCGCGATGAACCTCAGCCTCATGCTAAATTCAGTCGGATTCTATCAGGTTACATGATTTTAAGTATGTACGTATTAGAGTTAATGTCAGACTGTCAGTATCGGTCGTGTTGGGTTCATCAATCCAACCAGCCATATTTTAATTAACCATTTATTATTTATTGCCTCTTGGATTGTAGCTAATGGTAACATTTATTTTAATACGATGTAGATAACAAAATTGAGCATGATTCCAGTGGTTTGTGTGATGGAATGGATCCTTCATGATAAACATTACTCAAAGGAAGTTAAAATCTCTGTTATCGTTGTGGTTATAGGCGTTGGTGTTTGCACTGTCACTGATGTCAAAGTTAACGCTAAAGGTTTTGTATGCGCTTGTGTAGCAGTTTTGGCGACATCATTGCAACAAATCGTAAGTATGTTATTTCGAACATAGCAAATAAAGCGATTTTGATGGTTCTTTTCTAAAACGGCCCCATTTTGGTCAAAACTCGTTTGACCCATTACCTGACCCGCCCATTTTGCCAAACTTACCTCTAAAGGATTATCTTTCTTTGGTTTGGTTGGTTATCTCAGATATATGATGGAAGATTTTTATGTAATGCAGTCAATAGGCTCATTGCAAAACAAGTACTCTATCGGCGCATTTGAACTGTTGAGCAAAACAGCTCCAATTCAAGCCCTCTCGCTCCTTATATTTGGCCCGTTCATCGACTACTTTCTAAGTGGAAATCTTGTATCAAATTACATGAAAACAATATCCTCAGGCGCGATTGTAAGTTGTTTATAAACTGTTCTAAATTTTTTTTTAAAATAAAGCATTTCACATATCAGATTACTAATCCATTGTTCCCAACTGCAGCTGTTCATCCTCCTTTCATGCTCGCTGGCGGTCTTCTGCAACATCAGCCAGTACCTTTGCATCGGGCGTTTTTCAGCAGTTTCGTTTCAAGTTTTGGGTCATATGAAAACTGTGTGTGTTTTGACTTTGGGTTGGCTTTTGTTTGACTCGGAGTTGACTTTCAAGAACATTATGGGGATGCTTGTTGCTGTTGGTGGTATGGTGATATATAGTTGGGCTGTGGAGGTTGAAAAGGCTGATGTCAAAGCAACACTAGTAGTGAAAAATAGCTTGACTGAAGAGGAATTGAATTTGTTAAAAGATGGAATGGAAGACAATCCAATTAAGGATTACAAGATTGGTGAATCTAAAGAAGTAGAGGTACTTGATGTTTAGTTAATTATGTTTTTCTGTTAATTTTTAATCTCTAGTGTACAATTAACAAATGGAAGTTATGACTAGTTTGTTTCTGTTTTGAAATAGGTAAATTTTATAAAAAATCAGCCATGGTTGATGAAAAATAGTTAGGAAAAACTATTAAAGCATAGATGTAAAACTATCATGGAGGATTGTAAAAGGGGTAATATAAATAAATGGTTTAAGCAAGAAAAAATTATGAAAATAGATGTTTTAGGGACGTAAGTGAATGTGTATCGTCTGAAAAGACAAATCTTTTTAAGAAAATAAAGTATATACGTGAAAATAAAATAGATGCGTGAAATTTGTTCATGTATTTCATGTTTATAGATGTAAAACTTGTCTAACATACTTAGTACCGGGGGTGTTTGAAGTCAATTTGATTGATTTTTGACAAAATTTAAGGTCTGAAGAGTTAACTAAGGTTTCAAAAAACGACAACAAACGGTTGGATTGGTTTGATCGGCAGAAAAATTGGTATGACGGTTTGCACTAGATAAAAAAAATATTAGTCATTACTTTTCGTATTAATTTCTTAAAAACAAATAGTTCATTGAAGAGTTTATTACATAGATGGTTCATATGGTTTGAGTAAAGTAACGTGTTTGGGAACCAACTTTGAAAAGTTGCGTGTTTACAATTTATGTTTTCAAATTTATAATGAGTTTTGGTTTATTATGTTTTCCTTTTATGCAATTAAAAAGACATTATTTTACTCGTGTATGTTTGAATTCAATTATATATTATAATTATCACATGTATTAGTCTAGCATCTAACCCATATTCCCAACCCTAATTTACAGTGTTTTTAGAATAGAACCGGATCGGTCGAATTGGGAACCAATCATTGGATTGGTCTGGTTGTGTGTATTTGGACCGCTTCAGTTGAGTTGGTCGATTATTGGTTGAACCAGTGACTCGTTTGAACCGGGTTAGGTGGTCTGGCCGGATTTCAAAACTTGTTTTAGTTTTTTTCTTTCAGAAATCTCATTTTTTGATTAATTTATTATCCATATTCTAAAGTGTTATTATTGTGCTAAAAGTTTAAATCCATCATAAAACATATAATATTTCCTATATTGCTTTTGAACTTGATATATATACATATTATTTATTTTTATATATATGACGTCATCCGGTTCATAAATCCGGTTCGACCAGTAAACTAGTGAATCGTTAAGGCGATCGGTTCGTTGTCTAGCATGGATTTGAAAATATTACTAATTTATTTTCTTTCGTATTGCCATGGCCATCATTACACCTCAATCCTCAAATGACTCCTTTACTATCCAATTTCACATTCTTCTTCATCTCATCCCCATACAAATTATCTTTTATGAAAGAATCAAGTTCTTCCTCTTCTATCTTATCAAAATCTTCAAAGTCATGTTGATGGCACTTCTGCCTTCTCACCAACTATCCTTATAATAGATGGAAATTTTGTTGCAAACTCGGAGTACCTCTCATGGAAACAAGCTTATCAAAAGGTCCTACTTCTACTTCAATCGTCCTTAACAAAAGTGATAGTAGAGGTCATTGGTCTTGCTACCGCCTGACAGGTTTGGACCGCTCTTGAAGCTACTTATAGTCATGATTTAGTTGACTGTAACATTTAAAAGTATTTGTGACCAACTTGTTGTGATAGGCCATC
This sequence comes from Flaveria ramosissima, assembly GCA_025215565.1. NCBI lineage: Eukaryota > Viridiplantae > Streptophyta > Magnoliopsida > Asterales > Asteraceae > Flaveria > Flaveria ramosissima. The sequence goes on from CM046046.1 coordinate 65,465,798, forward strand.
TTGACACGGGGAAATTTCAGTTGTTTTTATGCGGTATGAGGTTTTTATTTGAAACTTTTACGACTACCAACTGTGTTTCCATCCACATCTAGTGTTTAGTGATATGGTTTCCATAATAAAAGTCATGAATTGTTCATGCAGTCTATTCATGGATCTTCAACTCAAGAGGCTTCTTTTTTTATTTCAACGACAACGCTCATTTGGTCGTGTTTTACATGTGATAAATAAGGACATTATGCATCTTCCCATCCTGGTCTTGCCACTTTTCCACATCTTATCAAGAACCTTTTCTCGGTTAGTAAACTCATCTAGAATGTGGTTGATGTTTTACTTTCTAATAATTTATTTTCCATCTATAAGCGTTATCAATTTACTTAATAAAAAATATTGTTTTTGTTTCTTATGAATATAAATAAATTGTGTTTTAACAAATGTAACTAGGTGAGGTATAATCTTAGAAGCAACGTGTTTGGTATCAATTGGTGATTTTAGTGTCTTTAAGGTCAATTAAGTTAAAATTTATTAGTTTAAAAACAAAGTAAAATCATAGTAAACATTGATACAAATTAGGTTGTTTTGTTGAGACTCTTGTGATTCATGATACCAAGGAACAGGAGTTTACGTCAAATGCTAGTAGAATATTTGAGTCTAAAAGAAATACTTAAATTATGAGGGTAAATAATCCATAAACTTGCAAAGTCTAAACATCCACCAAGATACATACTAAGTAGAAAATTCAAAGACATAAAATAAAAAAAGAAATAAAATCTCCAAGCATGTGTTCCACCTCCTACTTGCTTTCATTACAGGATCAACCCTGATTACCTATTGTGAAAACAAAAAAAACGGCTGAGCTGCAAGCTAAGTGCGTGGATGTAGATCACAATAAGACAAAATAGTATATATGGCATAATAAAGATTATAAGTTAGGAAAGAAAATCTTATTTTTGAATTTAAAACTTCTTTATTGAATTCCATCACATACACTAGATTTTAGCAATAAAATATGGCTAAAGCAACAAAGGGTTATGGTTATTTATACCGAGTAGCCTACAAAATTAATATCCAAACTGCACATCCATAGTGTTAACACATCATATCACATATCACAATCATAATGACACACTAGTCGCAACTCTAGTGCACCCCTAAATTGAAAGGTGTGTATGGCACAACACCACTCGATCGCGAACTAATAATATTAGGAAAATCCTAGGATGCATCCATACGCCTCCTAAAATAATACAAAGGCTCCTCGGCAGGTATAATCACAAAACAAAATGGAGATATCGTAAACTGATCATACCGCCATGGATAGTGTCAAGTCGTAGATAGCCGCAACGACAAATACTACATTACTAAAAGTAAGGTATCTTAGATAAAATACTATCTAAGATTTTGTAGTCATGACATGTCCAAAGACTTACCTTTTGTCACCAACTAAAGTTGGTAACTATACTAACTGATAAGAAATTAATAGTGGAATAAAGTATGGTCAACTACATGGGCGTGGGAAAAGCACCATGCAGTATCTCAGAAATTGTAGCGGAGTGTCAGAGGAACCATACTTATGTCCACTAGTTCATAGTAGGTTCTTCCAAAGGTTAATTGGCTTCGGAAGAACAAATTCTTCCGAAGCCACTTATACTTCGGAAGAAGCTACTTCTTCCGAGGCTTGAGTTATTCTTCAGGCCTCCATGCTTCGGAAGTCATTGTCTTGAATTCTTTTAAGTGTTGAACTTCGGAAGAAGAAAGACTTTGTCTTCGGAAGTTTTGCTTTTGCGTTCGGAAGTTCTTCATCAATTGCACCAAAATTGTCTAAGTGTTTGTTTTGGTAGCACCAACCTTACTTGATCCAACAAGCTTTCAACTTCTTCTTTTGAAAAATATATTTGTTTATCTTCATTGGTGTTAAAGGTCTATGTTTATCTTTCTTAAATGGCAATTATACCTCTAACACCGAACAAAAAACACTTGTGAGGCTCACTATGAAGCTTAGATCTCATGTTCAAACAATCAAACTTGTATTCAATATGTAATATAGTGTAATCATGCGAAGTTAAAGACCAGAGAATATAATCTACAATCTTTTAATGGGTAAGGTATCTATAGATATGGGTTAATAATCGAAATTTAAATCAAACAACATTTGTTACCGTAGGACTAGCCCACATGGTAGAGGCTAGGAGTGTGCATGAGTCGGTTTGGTTCGGTTTAGCCTAAAACCAAAACCAAAAACCGATATCTCGATTTGTAGGTTTTTAAAACGATCCGGTTTCGATTTCTTCAGTTTTCATTCAGTTTCGGTTTGGCTTCAATTTTTTTTTTGGTTTTACCATTTGGGCTTTAAATTTTTAATGATAAAATTGGTCCAAAGTAATGAATTTAAACTGAACTTTAGGTTTACATCATTTTATTGTAAATATAAGTTACATATTCTTATAAATTACTTTATATGAAAATAAATTGCAATATATAAAATACAATAACAAAAAAACTCGGTATAGAATTTTAATCTACCAATTCAAACAAAGAAGTTTAAAGACTATTCTTGAAACCTAAATATTAAAAAATTGCAAATAAATAAGTTATATATGTAACTAATAGACTAATCATGTTTTATAAGTATATGAATACACATCTAAATTTACAAATTCGGTTTGTATAGTTTCAGTCCGGTTTTCGTTACAAGCAAAACCGAAACCAACCCGAAAAAACAGGTTTCCCCATCAAACCAAACCCTCAGGAATCTTGGTTAATTTAGGTTTTTCGGTTCCGTATCGTCGATTATTTCGGTTACGGTTCAATTATTATGATTTCCCTTTAACGTGGAGTCTCGGGTTTGAGACGGAGGGGTTCGGTTCTCTAAAAGTCATCCGCCAACGTTTACGGGCTACACAAATGGGCCAAAGCCACACCAAACAAGCCTGTTCAAAAGGCCGGCACGAGCCACCATACTCCCGAAACGAAACCTCAATAGTCTACTACATCTGCATCTATACATTGACAAACACAAATTGATTCATCTTGTTCGCAGTATCAACTACTGCACAAGATCTGTTCCTACTAGTGTTAGCTGTAGCGCTAACAATGGCGCTTAAGCACCACATCATCTTAAGCTACTACTTCGTGTTCATCGCCTTCACTATACACACATCTACACTCGTTTCCGCCGATGCGATCCAAGGTTGCGGTGGTTTCGTCGAGGTGCACCGATTTCTTCTTCATCGGACTATGTATAATTGAACTTGTTAGGCATCTGGATATCGTTGTTGAGTAGTTTCTGATTGTAGGTCATTTCGTTGTTGTTGTACTTTGTTTAACTTGTGCGATCGTGTTTTTTGACCTTCGTAGGCGAGCTCGTCGTTGATCAAGGCTAGGAAGCCAACGGATGCGAAATTGGACTATTCGCATATCACGGTATGAGGTTAAAGTAGTTTCTGATTGAATTTGCGTGTGCGAGTGGTATGAGATGAATATAGTATGTAATTGGTTTTTTAAGGAAAAATATGTGATATAAGGTTGTGTTTGTTGTCAAAGAGGTGTAGAATTTAATGTTAGTGAGTGAAGTTAGTATCTACTTGAGGTGTGACATGAAAGCACATAACATGTAAATTGTGTTAATCCATTAAATCTGCCTCTGTTTCAAATGAATCTGTTGGAACTTTGTATCTTGTTGATATCCTGATACTTTTGATTTATGAGGAAGTTTGGTTTGAGCTGTTTGTTTAGCATCATAAGAATGTAATAGATACCACTTTACTTCTTTATGCTTGTCTTACTTAAATGATGTGGCTATTACCTCGATTGGGATTTTGGGATGCAAAAGATGTCTTTTTTAAAGCAAGATAAGGCTTGTTGTGCACTCATATGGAGAATGCTAACATGACCAATTATGAAATTATGATACCTAACGGTAAGGAAATGTCATGTGAAAAGTTGAACTCAGATCCAACTTAGCATAAAGACCTTGCTACTCTTATATGCTTAAAATATTTATGATTGCTACACACTGGATAAGGTTTACAAGGCTTCGTATAGGCTTCATGAAGTTTTACTTGTGATTTTATATGGACTCATGTGATCTAACTTTATGTGAACTCATCCTTTGTCTGTACTAAAAAAGTACCAAACAACTGAGGTTACTAATATGGTATTTAACATGCTGTAGGTTGAGCTGCGTACTTTGGATGGCTTGGTGAAGGATCGAACGCAATGTGCTCCGAATGGTTACTACTTCATCCCTGTTTATGATAAGGTACTGTAACATACTCTATTGGACTACCTATCACTCATAATTTTCACAGATTGTATGGGCCATGTATATATTGGATATTTATCTTTGGGATTATTGTATACTGTTGGTTAGGGGTGTAATTCATCCACGTGAGCCTGAGGTTGGTTTAGCAAAGGCTCATTTGATAGAAAAATGACGCTCAGGCTTTATGCTTAGCTAAATTCATACATGCTTGTTTAAAACTAAAACTGAACTATTTAGTTAAGTGACATATCAACCATCCCCATAAAATATTACAAAAAAGAAGTCTAAGAAACTAAAGCTAGGGAGCTAACAAGTACAAAACTATTTTAACTGTGGGCATTTGGCTAGTATATGCTTTGTGGGTTCCGCTCATTTAGGTTTGTTAGGCTGTCAAGCCAAGCCTATTAGGCTCCAGCTTGGATGGATAAGCAAATGAGCCAGCTTGGATCATTTTACGCTCGTGAAGCCTTTTTGCAATCCAGTTCATGAGCCCTCACTACTTCACACCTAGATTGTCTAGTTTACACCCTTAGATTATGGTTAAATATCCTAAAGTCCTTTTAACCTTCTGTTCCTCATGAATTGTCTTTTGCCATGCATATGATTACTGGTCCGTTAATGTAGGTGATGATCCCTCCATCTCAAATTTGAAGTCACCTACTGTAGTTGATATGTGAATTTTGTCATTAATCTGTATTTGGCATATTGCAGCACCAAGTGTTTGGATTTTACAAACATTTTCTTGTATTTCTATTACAGGAATCACATTTACAAGCTCAAGTTCAATATGTGTATAGTGTAAATTCTTCGTTGGGAATGGGGGGGATAGAGTGTGGAAAAGCAGTTGTTCTCTTACATAGCTTGATGATTTAGTGGGGTAGTTGCTGTTGTTTTTGTTTGCATGATTAACATTATCGAATTGTTATGGCTGTCAAGCATTACCTAACAAGGGACTAAGTAACACAACCTTTAATGTATTAAGGTGGGTATTATAGCTTAAATACCATTAGGTTTTCTTTAAGCTGCAGGGTCTATTGCAATTATGTTTCTATGTTTAATACCCATAATAGGTTGTATTAGTCTCTAGTTCTTTCACTTTGAGGTGAGAATACCAAATATGAATTATTTTTGGTGCAGGGTTCTTTTGTTATCAAAATTAAAGGACCAGAAGGATGGTCATGGGACCCAGATCAGGTATGTACTGCAAGTTTTTTTAAATTACTCCATATCAAACTCTTTTTAGATGATTCTTTGACAGGTGTTGTACATGGTGAACTATTATAAATGCAAAGATGTAAACTTCTGATGTCTTGCTTTAATCCTTTTGTAGGTTCCCGTGCTTGTCGATCATACTGGCTGTAATGGCAACGAAGATATAAATTTTCGGTTTACAGGGTTAGTCTAGCTTTGTCATTTTCATAATCCGTATAATCTTTCTTTGTCAAAAAAAATATATGTATATATTTTACTTAAATTGAGCTTCTACTGTATGGTACTTTTGCAGGTTTAGTATTAGTGGAAAAGTTGTTGGAGCAGTTGGTGGTGCAAGTTGTCCGTCTACAGATGGCGGTCCGTCAAATGTAAAGGTTGAGCTTTTGAATTCCAATGGGAATGTTGTATCTTCTGTTTTTACATCAGTTGCTGGACGTTACTCTTTCACCAATATTAATCCAGGTATAATTTTATCGATTATGATAAGCTTGATTCACGATTCGTATCATAAAATTAGACTTAGTTTCTTGATGTTTTTATTCTATATATCTCATGCTTGTTACGTGGTGGCGTTAGTGGGTTGCTTTCATTATTTTAATTATATCAATTGTTGGTGTAGGACGATATAACATACGGGCATCCCATGATGACTTAAATATTGAAGTTAAAGGTTCAACGGAGGTTGTAAGCGTACACCTGTTTTTTCTACAATCTTTCTCATATATTTCCAAGTCGTCTTCCTGTCAATTGCTTAAGCATAAATAAAATGTCAGGTTGAAGTGGGATTTGGAAATAGCCAAGTTGATGATATCTTTTTTGTCTCTGGTTATGATATCCGTGGGTTGGTAGTTGCACAGGTAAGTCTTCCATGGTACTTAGACTGGATGTTGACTTCGATTACTAGCAAAACTAATTCACAATATCTGTCATGGTATCTCAGGGAAACCCTATTTTGGGGGTTCACTTTTATCTGTACTCTGATGATGTTAAACAAGTGCACTGCCCACAGGGTTCTGGTAACCCATCTGGAGATAGAACTGCTCTCTGTCATGCAATATCTGATGTTGATGGAAAATTCAATTTTAAGTCAATTCCATGCGGTAATATTCTAGATTCTCTTCATTCCCCTGTTTTGCATATACATTTTTGGAATAAATTTGCCCGTGTCAGTTTGGGTTGATCCACAAACACTTATTTGTCCACTTTGAGTTTTATTTACTGGGTAATTAATGTGTTAGTCATGATTAAAAACAATATTATTTCAACAACAATCTAAATCTATGTATAAAATGTCTTAGGATCAATGTTGTAAAAATCGGACTAGTCGGCCGATTAATTGGCGACTAGTTGGTAATCGGTACCTCATCGATTGGGTTTTCCCTAATCGGAGCCAAAAATCGCTAGTCGGTCAAATTGGTCGGGATCGGCCCTAATCGAACCTAGTCGGCTGTTAATTGGCCAAATTCCGGAGACTTTTCGGCGGAATTCCGGCGAAATTTCAAAATTCCGGCCAAATTTGTTTATATATATATCAAACTAAACATATATATAAAAATTACATATAAAAATGAGTGTGTGTATATATATAAAAATGAAAATTATATATAAAAATTTTAAACCGATTAATCCCGATTACTCCCGATTAATCGCTAGTCAGTACCCCACCGCCCGACTAGCGCCTAGCGATGTTTACAACACTGCTTAGGATTTTGTATGCATTATAAAATTTCAACATGTTCTACCCATTTGACCATTTCTCCTTGCTGGTCTTTTTTTGTTTGACCGGTTTAAAATTGAGGTAAAACACACAATGTAGTGCACACATTGATTTGCAAACGGGTCAAGATTATTAAAATCTACTATGATATTAGTATATCACTACAACGATAGGTTGCTAACATGATTTCTTTAGTAATTTGAAACATGGTTGATTAAGTATTGTTTTAATTAGATATATCCTCATAATATTACTATAAAAATCAACTTGTTTGTGATTCTTTATTTGCACTCTCAAATGTTTGATTTTAAGATAAATTCTGGTTATCATGTGCATCATCTAAGCTAAAATTTGGGCGAAATGTTTTTTTCCCTTAATTTGAAGACACATATAAGAACACATTTGATTAATTTTGTTGCCCACTAAAGCATATGATGAACTTTTATCAGAGGGAAATTTAATAGTTTTATAAAGTGAATAAAATGTGTCTTATATTGGTTTATTATATCTTTGCACTTCATTTCTGTTATACTCCTACAGGTGTTTATGAGCTTATACCTTATTATAAGGGTGAGAATACAATCTTTGATGTGTCCCCTCCCTCTGTCACTGTGACTGTTCAACATGATCATGCAACAGTATCTGAAAAGTTTCAGGTACATCGAAAAGATATTGATATTCTTCTGTTCTAATTCTGGTCTCCCTTCCTAGTGAAGCAAACCTGTGAATTTCTGGTCAAAGTTCAATCATCAACCGGCTAATCACTAGTTAAAGGGCTACTTAATTATCAACCATGGCTTAATTCCTTAGTTTAGATAAGCTAACCATTGCATAACTAAATTGGGCAGGTTACTGGGTTTTCTGTTGGGGGTCGTGTTGTTGATTCAGATGGCAAGGGAGTGGATGGTGTGAAAATTGTGGTGGATGGTATTGAGAGGTCCGTCACTGATAAAGAAGGATATTATAAGCTTGACCAGGTAAGTTCAGACATCGCAATTGGTATATATATGCGCACACATACGTATGCATTGTGTATGTGCATATGTATGTGTGTGTATACGTGTGTGTGTTTCAGTGATGTACGTTTTGCTGAAGATACCTGCCATAAGTGAATTATATGGATTGCTTGAATTTCCATTGACAAGACTAAGCTCTATATATACACATTTTTTTTACAAAAATTAGGAAACAAAGATGTGTACAAGAATCTAAATCTTAGTTCACAAGGATATACAATCTTTTTCCTAAGAAAAGATCTACTTTAATGTCGGGAAAGACAATTCTAATGGTTCTTTAGAGTCTAGAATAAATTTGGATTTGACCATATGCATATTGATGCTCTTACTTCATGTTAAATTGTTTTTTGAAATTTTGCCTATTTGGTGGCAAAAAATGATATGTTCTTTATTCCTTTATGTTTTTACATATTTATATAATTATTGTATGTACTTTATACTTGTATTGTTATTAAGTTATTTTTTTTTTGCTTGGAGCTCTATTTTGCATCTTCTTCTATCTAATATTTGTTCTTTGTGCTCTTTTACAGGTTACATCTAAACAGTATCTGATTGAAGCAAAAAAGGAGCACTACAAGTTTGACAAATTGATTGACTTCATGGCAAGTGCACCACAAAACTGAAGCACGCATGACCATTTTTTTGTGATTTTCTAGCCTAGCTCACTTCTAATTTTACCTTTTTTTTCAGGTTTTACCAAATATGGCATCAGTTGCTGATATCAAAGCAGTGTCATATGATGTTTGTGGCTTAGTGCAGATGGTTGATTCTGGTTCCAAAGCAAAAGTAATTCCTACATTTTTTCTTCCTTATTTATATGTATATCTATAATAAATATTTTATGCAAAGGTGATGAATTATGAAATAGTGAACATGATTTTATTTTTCTACTCACGAATATGCTTTCTTCCAGGTGGCTCTGACTCATGGACCACATAATGTTAAACCACAAATGAAACAAACTGATGATAAAGGCTATTTCTGCTTTGAGGTACTTCACACAGAATCTTCAGTCAAAAGTATTAGGATATTTTTAGTGATTACTGCCTCCTTATAATACATAAGTTTACTCTGACGTAAGTGATTACTGCATCTTATGTGATTTGCAATCAATTAACTGGTATTAATTTGTTTCAGGTTCCACCTGGTGATTACCGGTTATCAGCTATTGCAGTTACACCTGAAAATACTCCGCATCTTTTATTTTCACCCCAACATATTGATGTCAATGTCAATGGCCCATTGCTGTCACTGAATTTCTATCAGGTGATTATATCTCAAATTGTTAGAACTTCCTATTGTTACTTTTCCTTCTTGGTTCTTCCAAGTTAATATTGATCACAGTATATCAGTGGTCCAACTTAGCAAATCAGAATCCTTAACCTTCTGTTCTAAAATCTTTTTGAACTGCTAGATATATTCATTGTCTCAAAGTAATGATCTTTTTTCTATATTTTTACTCTATTATTTGTTAACTTTCAGGCACAAGTTAATGTAGGTGGTTCGGTATCTTGCAAAGAAAAATGTGATTCATCTGTTACTGTTGATCTTGTGAGATTGGATGCTAAACGCAATGAAGAAAGGCAGACAGTTGGTTTGACTGACCAAAGTAGTAATTTTTTGTTTCAAAATGTCTTACCTGGAAAATATAAGCTTGAGGTATTGCCGTATTGCATATTGTTCTTGTCGCTTTCTCTTCTAGAATCAGTTTTCTATATACAATTTGTTTTGATGATGTATAAAGAGCAATCATATTATATTATATGCTTGTTCTTCCCAATATGTATCTATTTGATTTATACTTTTGATGTTTTTAAGGTCAAACACCTTTCTAAAGGAGCTATATCTGGAGAAGATAATTGGTGTTGGGAACAAAACTCCATACTTATTAATGTTGGAACAGAAGATGTTAAAGGGATTAACTTTGTTCAGAAAGGTTATTGGGTTAACTTAGTTTCCACTCATGATGTAGATGCACATCTGCATCAATCATATGGTTCCCGCGTGACTCTGAAAATCAAGGTATTTTAGAACACACACAAACACATATTAGGTTGGAAGAACAAGCACTGTACTTTTGACCTTGCTTTCCTCATATTCGTTCTGTTGTTAATTACAGAAAGGTCCTCAGCAAATATGCATTGAATCTCCTGGAGTGCATGAACTCCACTTTGTGAACTCGTGTATACATTTTGGGAGTTCGCCTGTGAAAATTGACACTGCCAACACATCAGTATGTTGTTTATTTGCTTCTTTGACCTTTTTCTGTATAATTTCTCATATAGTTTTTTGTGTGGTTTCTTTAGCCTATCTATCTAAAAGGAGAGAAGTATCTACTCCAAGGAGAAATTAAGGTTGAATTGACATCACAAAATGACGTTGACAAGTTACCTAAAAATCTAGTGGTTGACATTTTGAACGATGAAGGAAAAGTTATTGATGGCAGTACTGCGAAATTTGTTGTCAGTGAGAATGAACAATCAAATACAGCTCTTTATGAATATAAAATATGGGCAAATCCTGGAGAAAAACTTACATTTGTGCCTCGGGATATTCGGTAAATCTTTGCTATTATTTGTCATTTTTGTCTGTTTCATCACTCGTATGCTGTTTTCTTAATTTAAACTGATATATCCTTTGATACTAATCAGAATACCATCTGTGTATGATGTCTTGCAGGAGCGGAAATGAAAAAAAGATCTTATTTTATCCTAGACAACATCAGGTAAACAACTCCGGAGATATATTTAATGCCTCATTAATAATCTTCCAGACATCACTTTTAATTATTACTGTTTTAATCAGGTTAAAGTGGCACAAGACGGCTGTCAAGTTGTTCCTCCTTTTGCTGGACGACTTGGGTTGTACATTGAAGGATCAGTTTCTCCTCCGCTTCCAGATGTTATTATTAGAATCATAGCTTCTGGGGATAGTCAAAATGCTCAACTCAAGAAAAATGAATTGGCCTATGAAACAACTACAAGCACAGATGGCTCTTTTATTGGTGGACCGCTATATGATGACATCACTTACCATACCCAAGCTTTAAAGGTTTAAACTGCTACTTTATATATAAAACAATTCTGCAATTTACAGATTTAAGGGCTTTTGTAATTTTGTTTTGTTTTGTTTGTGGTAACAGCCTGGTTATCATGTAAAGGAAATTGGACCCAATTCCTTTTCGTGCCAGAAGCTTGGTCAAATATCTGTTCGTATACATTCTAAAGAAGATGCCAATGAATTATTTCCCTCGGTGTTGTTATCATTAAGCGGGGAAGATGGTTATAGAAATAACTCGATATCTGCTGCTGGTGGAACTTTTGTATTTGATAATCTGTTTCCAGGAAGTTTTTATCTCCGTCCTCTGCTAAAGGTACTCTGGCTCTTCTTCATTATTATTTCTTTTCATATAATTTACTTCTATTATGTCTTTTTTTGGTGTAATTTGTAGGAGTATGCTTTCTCACCATCAGCACAAGCAGTTGAACTTGGGTCTGGGGAGTCCACGGAAGTTGTCTTCCAAGCTACACGCGTTGCTTACAGGTACCCCTTTATTCATATCGATTTTTCTGTTATATAAGATTTTTATTTTAACTGCATCTATTTTTAATTTCCTTAGTGCCATGGGTGTGGTTACTCTATTATCTGGTCTACCAAAAGAAGGCGTTTCAGTCGAGGCTCGCTCGGACACAAAAGGTTATTATGAGGAAACTGTCACAGATTCATTAGGAAATTATCGCCTAAGGGGACTTCACCCTGATACCACCTACACAATTAAAATTGGAAAAATAAATGGATTTGGCACCTCTAACATTGAACGGGCTTCCCCAGAATTTGTTGAAGTCAAGGTGTGTTCTACATACCATAATTATAATAAAAAATAAATTATAAACTGAATTTGTAAGAAATTTGCATGACTTGTGAAGGTTGGCTATGAAGATATCAAAGGACTAGACTTTTTGGTTTTTGAGCAGCCGGAAATAACTCTATTAACTGGCATTGTTCGTGAAATCAGTACTAAAGATTGGTTCACTGCAAGCAGTAATAAAGGGGTGTATGAACACCTACAGTTGGAAATAAGATCGGCTAGTGATCCATCCAATATCGAATCATTGTCACCTGTGTCAATTTCAAACTTCTTCCAGGTAAAGGGTTTGCCCAGGGGCAAACATCTTCTGCAGCTTCGGTCTACTCTAACACCACGTACCCTCAGATTTGAATCTGAAGTGATTGAGGTTGATTTGGAGAAAAATACCCAAGTTGATGCGGGTTTCTTGAGATTCAAAGTTGAAGATGATCACCATAAACAGGTTTGTCCCTCTTCCCTGTGAATTGTAAACAGATCAAAAGGGTAAAGGGCATAGAAGGCAATGTACTTGTGGCAAGTTTCAAAAATCTGAACTCAAGGTAACCAATTTTCAAAAGTTGTGATTTTAGATAATAATCTGACCCAACCTGGTAAAGATTAATCATGTTGTCTTTTTTGATGTGCCCTGTGGTTCCCTGTTACCTCACAAAATTACTCGAAATCCAAGTTTTTGAAATGTATGCTACCTTTCTTATTTGACACCTAAAATAGAAAACCACGTAACGTACATTATCTTTTTATGCAAAACTCTATAAAAAACTCAGGATATATTCTTGTTCGGATGATTGTCGAAATCATGTAGAATCTGATCCTGATTTATATTGTTCATTTAACTAGTCAATCTTATACCACCGAGTTATTTTAATCATCTTCCGGGTTATCAGCAGGAATTGACTCCGGCACCTGTTTATCCACTCATTATTGGAGTATTAGTGATTGCATTATTAATCAGCATGCCAAGGTAGCTGGAAATCTTTTATTTATTTATAATTTTCACTTGTTTGTATTTTTATTTTTAAGACCTGAGCCAGTTGCATAAAGTGCTAAAAAATTTAACTGTATTTGCTTTATCTCCGGTTGATAGTATCATTTTATTCTGAATCATAATAATTTGATGGTGATCCACAGATTAAAAGACGTATACCAAAGCAATGTAGGAGTATTGGTACCGGGACCCAGTGCTTCAACGAAGAAAGTCGTGAGGAAAAAGACTTACTGAAGACCCTTTCTTCTTTCAAACGTGGAGTTCAACCCGTAATTTAGTTTTAGCCATTTTTGTTACATTGATGAGTAAACTAGTGGCTTGTAACCAAGAATAGAAAATGATGATTTTGCTATTTATTAAGCCTCTACATCTAAACTTTCTCCAAATGATAAAGTGGCTAACAACTGTGATGGCCAACGGGTCGCCATTTTGAAAGTCTAAGTCGATAAAGTGAACAAATAAGATGGGTCGGGATGTTATGAAACATCGAATATGTATTGAACATACAATTTGAAGTTTCTGTATCAGTTTTGATAACTTTTTATACCATGAAACCACCATGTAATATTATCATTACTAATGCTAGTCAAAACATCTTGCTTAAGACAGGATATCTGACATCTTTTATCACTTGATGATGAAACATGAATCAAACAACATTAGTTGATTGGGATGTGAGGCTAAATATTTTGTTTAACTAAACACTCCTTAATAAAGCTTCGGCCCTATGGAGTAAAGGGAAGTGCGGATCTGGAGGAAGAATTGCTTAACGAATAACTTATGATATCTAAAACAAATGGTTAAGGGTCCTGTCTTAGTACTAAAACACTATCTATAGGCATTTTTGTTCATTAGCATTTTTTTTCATTTGTCACTTTAGCTAAGACCAGAAAATCGAACCAAAATTTGCTATAATAATTTACCTTGATTAATTAATTAAACAAATACTAGGCATTTGTGCATCTAGCAAAATTTGCAAATGTTGCATAGTAAATCATTAAGGAGAGGAAGTCACCAGTAGAAAAGTTGGAACACAAGAGGAGTCGCTCCAATGACCAAATCATGAGTCATGACTCATGACCACCGGATCACTAATCTCACCTCATTGACTTCTACAATTAATATTTTTAGGACCATTGTTGCCACTTGCCACAAAGGTGAAGTCAAGAGCTGAGATGGTGAAGGAGACCTGTTGAGAACAAAAATACTATTAGCCTCATCATAGGAAGGGATCATGTAATAAGCCTATGGTGTGAGAATAAGTAGGATGTCTTTAAAGTTAGTGAAAAGTGTTTGGGAGATGAAAGAGTTGGATAATCAAACCTGAAAGATGGGATCTTTGTTTAAATGAGACACCTCTTTCTTTTGTGGGTGTTCAATGTTTATCGTGGATAACATTTTTCCTTGGTTTTGGGAAGATTTGACATTTTGGTGCAATAAGTTGGCTTCGTTTTATTGTTTGATTTACTCTCATCGCCTAAATGTTTTTTAATTTATTCTATCATAGGTGTTTAACTTGTTTTTTGTCACAAAAGTAGAGAAAAGAGAATCCTTCTCTTTGTGATTGTATACCTTAGTCTTAACTTATGCTTTTATTGAAAGACATGTGTTTTATTTCTGGCGCGTGTGTTCCTTTGGCAAGTGATAGGGTCATGATCTTTCCTTGCCTAGTGGCAAGGTTTTATACCTTGGCTTGTTTGTAACTATCCTTGCATCCTTGGCCTTGCTAAAATTGTGATCTTGTAAAAGTTTATGATTTTTGCCTTGCCAAATGTTAATGGCAAGGCTTGTAAAGATGTTATACGAGCTTGAGTTGATTGTTGGACCATCAAAAAGACACTAGGATAGCAGAGATGAGGATATTGAGGTGGATGTGTAGACATATAAGATTGGACCGAAGATTGAATGTACTTTTCTGAAAGACATTTAAGGCTGCCACACATTTCTAAGAAAGTAGGGGAAGGGATACTGATTTAGTTTAAACATGTGCAGATGAAACGTACGATGAAACATGTAAGAAATGTGAAAACCCTTGCAGTGGAGGAGATTAGGAGCAAAGACACCTATATTGATATGAGATACGCAAATTAAGCATGACTTGTTAGGCTTGCACCTCTCGAGGATATGATCAATGATGAGATGGTTTAAAGCATTAAGTAAAGGTTGGGAACTTTTATAGGGACGTATAGATGTGTCTTGGCAAGGTCATTGTATAGTAGATTGTCTTACACCTTTGTTTGCCTTTCTTTTTAGATGTCAATGATAGTTACTTTCAAGGTCATCCGTGTTATTTTTATTTTCTACCAGTAATATATACTTTATAATACTTGAATTTCTAAAAAAAAGAAAAGAATCAACAGTTTTTAAGCTGAATGTTTCACAAAGAAAGAGCTCACTATCTGTTGAGATAGAGGTAGATTTTATCATCATTCACCCTTCATAGACCCTACTCGTGGGATATTACTTTTGTTTGTTTTATTTGAATTGAACTTGATTCTGTACTACAAAATGAAGTATACATATTGAAAAAATGAATAAATATAATCTTCTTTACAACCTCTATCCCCTTAATTATGTGGTTAATATATAACACCTTCATCTTCTATATCTTGCATCAATAACCTCAATACCGAGTATACATCTTCCCCACCATGATGAACAACTGCATCTTCTTTAAAAACAATCAAACCATCTACTCCAATCCAACTGCATCCTACCACACTCCTAACATTTCTATCTTTCATAACTTTCTTCACTCGCGCTACGCTCTCCCATCTTCCCCTCATTTCGTACGCTTTAATCAACACCATGTACGCGAATGAAGACATGGGTTCCAGTTCAACTAACCTCTCAGCAACCCGTTCGATCAACTCCAAGTCTCCTTGTATCCCATAAGAACCAAGAATCAATCTACATATATAACTATTGATTCCATTAGGCATTACTGTTATCATCTTCATTGCTTCATCAAGTTCTCCTGCATTGATCAACATCTCAGCAATAGAGTTGTAATGTGTGTCTGTTGGTTTGACCCCATATTTGTTCTCCATTGTTTGAAAGACAGATAACCCTTTATCGATTAAACGACCATGACTGCAAGCTAATAGAACCGCTGTCAGGGTTACTTCATCTGGCGGCGTTCCTGTGTTGAGAAATTCCTCAAAAAGATCAAGAGATTCATCTGTTTTTCCATTGTAGGTAAAGCCTAGAATCATCGAGTTCCAAGAAATAGTATCTTTTACATCCATTTGATCAAAGATAATCTTTGCAGCATCACACAACCCGCATTTACTGTACATTTCAATAAGTGAGCTTGAAACAACAGGATCACGCTCAAATCCTAACTTAACAACCAAACAATGCAACTGTGTCCCCTGCACAGCTGGCAGAAAGCGCGATGCACGACTAACCAAACAGCTGAGTGTGAATTCAGTTGGCTTTACGCCTTTGTTTAATGAAAGAACAAAGACCCGCATTGCATTCTCCTCGAGTTGATGGTTAGTGAGGCTTGAAATCATTGAGTTGCAAACTGCTGAATCCCATACATCAAGTTCATTGAAAACAGATACTGAATCTTTAATACTGTCACATTTTGAGAACATGTTGATGGCTGCACTGGAAACAATTGAATTCGAAAGAAAGCCCAATTTTATGGACAAAGAGAAAACTTGTTTACCCTTTGCTAAATCTTGAACACCCAAACAGGCAGTCAACACCGAAGATACAGTAAACGCATCGGGTACATAATTCGTTCTTCTCATTATACAAAACTGGTTAAAAGCCATTTCTTTGTTACCAGATTTACTGCAGCCTGCAATCAATGAGTTCCATGAGATCACATCTACTTCCTCCATATCAAGAAACACACCAAAAGCATATTCCACAAACCCATGCTTACAATACATATCAATCAATGAATTCCCAACAACGATCGAAGATAAAGCCACGCCTTTCGTGATCATATTACAATGAATTTCCATGCCATGACACACAGACGAGACGAACGACAACACAATCGAATACGTGTGATCACTCGGCGTCACTCCAGCCATATGCATCTCCCTAAACACACCAAGAGCCTGATATCCAAACCCACAAGCAAAATACCCCGCAATGATAGAATTCCAACTCACAACATCTCGTTGAGGCATTTCATCGAACACCTTGCGTGCACCCTTAATGTCACCAAAATCAATGAACACCCGCATGTAGATGTTCCAAGAAAACACATTTTTGTGATGAATGTCATCAAATGCTACGAGGGTATCTTTAATGGTGCCGAGTTTTGAGTAAAGATCAAGACAACGGTTACCCAGAAAAGTGTTGGTGTTACAGAGGCTAAGCTTGATGAGTTGGGTGTGAATGAGCTTAAGGGATTGTAAAGATTTGAAGGAGAAACAATGGTTTAAGAGGGTTGAGAAGAATGTTGGTGGGGGAGAACACACCATACTCTTTCGTCTTTCATCGCATCATTCATGGGTTTGCAGGTGTTAAGCTTTGAGGAGCATATGATTTTGATTTCTTCTTGCAAATACCAGAAAATATATCATTTGGCTTTCTTTAGTGTTATACTTTGAAACCAATTTAACAAGAAATTTAGGGGTTTAGGTTTTGTTTAAAGGGTTTTAAATGGGTTCTCGGTGGTGCTCTGAACACGTTTAGTTAAGCAGGTTTAGTTAAATAACCCATGTTCGTGTTAACTTAAGAGGTTTCTGGGTTGATCCGTTTAATTATTTTTTATACAATTTTTTTAAATGTGTCTTATGCAATAAATTAAAGGTCATGGTATATCTATACCATCATTGGACTTAAATCCGCTATCCTCAAACTTAAACAACCCTCCCTGATAATCTCAAACCGCCGTTTAAAATAATGGGGAGGAGGATGAGATTTGACATAACTTGCAAACGATCGTATCACTTTATGTTCAAATGGTCTTCTAGCTTGCAAACGACTGTTTTGCGTGTTTTCAAATGACCGTCTACAAGTATTCTGAGTTCAGATTAGGGGTGAGGTGGGTATAGTGACCCTTAAATTTAGTTATTTAGATACTTTAATTTTTATGTAAAAATAAAATTAAATAAATATTGACATAATTTAAACATGATTGCTTCAAAAAAATGATATGTAAATTTCTAGTTTTGAAGGATATATGCAACAAAATAAAATACTTTTTTTTCAGGTCAAACGAGTTATGTTTGTGTCAACCTGCAAATACATGTGTCATGGTCTAGTTCATGGGTGCAACATAATTTTCAGGTTTGTGTCATGCATCACACACAAATAACTCGTTTACTAGAACTATCTTTATCAACTGCTTATCTAGGTTTCTTTTAATAAAATATTATAATTATTCAAATGAAGTTTTAGAATAACTAGTTATTGACCCCGCTCGTTGTCGCGGAATACAATGTATTAACGAAAGCCTAACACAAAATTGACACCAAACCACAACCGTTAACGACCTAATAACTGAGGCTCAGAAGCGTGCACGAAACCAACCTGTCACATTTATATCATCATAGCCATTCACCCATACGTTTACCTTCTTTTAAACTAAACACTAAAGTATAAGGCTTAGAAATGACTGTTCGTCGTGGTTACAAACTGCGAGTTTACTACGCCATAACAACGAAAGTATAACTTTTGTCATTGTCATTGCTTATATCACCAAGCCAACCGATTCAAGATCAAATACGCCTCAAAGCACCACCGTTGAAGGCCCTAAGAGGGCTCACACAGGAATCAACTAACACAAATCCTCACAAGATCCGAAGAGCCAAAGGTGGTAAATCAACAGGCCGACCATCACCGCGATGAGATTGCCACTACTAGGGTATGCACCCTAGCGACGACCCATAACATATGCTTATCAACACAGACAACAACAAAACAACCACCGACAACCACTGACGTAACCCTCCACCGACATCCCCATCATCTTAATCACAACAGAGATTGCCACTACTAGGGTATGCACCCTAGCGAAGAAAAAGAAAGATTCTGTAAAGGGGTGGCCGAAAGATGAGCAGAGACCAGCTGGGGAACCCAACAACAAGCAATAGCCATAAAAGGAGAGCAACAATGATGAGAAGATGCCGAAAAAGCAAAGAGCCAACTGCTTCCTCTCTCTAAATAGGAGCCACATTGTAATGAGGAGTAGTACCATGTGCTTTAAAAGTAATACAATTAGCTACAATAGTTCTTCTTACAAAGAAAAGTTGATGTTTAATATAATTTGAATATTATGAATTTAGTTTAGAAGTTAATAATAAAATACAAAAGTTGTAAAATAAAAGTGATAATAAGATAGAAAGGTGATACGGGAAGAGTATTATTTGGTTTATAAAGATTTTTTAGTCTCAACTCTAGAGGAAAACCGACGGAAATAAACATCCACCGGTGTATCTTTTTCTTCCATCCTTTCAATAAGACGTTTAAATTTCAACATCTTAGTTCAATTGTCTTTCTTTCTTTTCTTTCAAGCTATAAATCTTAATAAGAAAACCTAATCATGTACTATGATTTTACTATGAGGAATTTTATGCCCCGAAGATTTTTATGCACTGAATGAGCCCTAAAAAAGGCCATTGGGCCCTAATGAATTATTATTAAAAAAATTTTTAAACGAAAACAAACTTATTAGCAATAAATGTAGCGAATCATAGTATTAGAATGACATACCGTAATACTGTTCGACCTCGTTTCTAGCGCATGTCTCAATCAGAATTTTTTTTTTCCGTTAATCCCTTGTTGGCTGAGAATTGAAATTTGGGAAAATGGGTTATAACTAAGAGTGGACGTGGTGGTGCCCCTAAGGGGCGTCAAATTTGCCGATGTGGACACAATTGGGGTATTAAAGCCACTACGTCCTAGTTAAAAGGGGGTTTCAAACTCATGTTTAGACAAACCCTTACGGGCATTAAAAGAGATGAATGAATTTTTTTGTCACTTTTAATAATGTTTAACTAAAAAAGACTTTAAACTCACTACACTTAATTTAAATTGATTTTAATAAATTTTTATTTGCCTAGATGACATTTTAACTTAATAAACCAATACATATAGTTTAATAAGTTTGTTTAATAAAAATGGGTTCAAAGAATTGTAGTATGTGGGTTTAAATATAATTGGGTTCAATTTTATGATCAGGTTAAACATGCTATAACTATTTCTTAAACAAATACATATAATATAGAAAAAAAGTTTTTAAAATTTTGGACCCTTTGAGCGAGTGGGCCCGCGATAGGTGTCCACCCCGCCCCTCCTCAGAGCTGGCTATGACCGTCAAAATAACATGTTTAAAAACCTCGTCAAGGGCCATCATAAAAATTAATTCTCTACCAATTACAACGAAGGGGTTGGGCTCTATTTTTCTTGAAAACCTCAATTTTTATATATTGACAAATTATGACGACCAGGGTTATTGAACCTTATTGACCCTCCCTTAGTTCCGCTCTGGTGCATAAACTAAAAAGAATATGAAAAGGAGAAGAATACATTTTCATGCAACCATATTGCCCTGCTACACCTATTCAAGAAGAAGAAAAAAAGAAGAGAAGAGGAAAGTAACAATAAGACATAGATAATATTGCTTAAACGTACAATATTTTAGTATTTTACATACTTGCCTTCAGGGTTAATTTTGGTGTCATAGAGATTCATCTCAAGGTAAAAGTTTCAAAGGATTTATAGTTCTTGCTTCTTAGATTGTGGAGGAGTATTAAATGAGAGATATGTATTATATACTTGTAGTTTGTCGGATATATTTGTTTATTATTGCATAATATTGACTAATGTAAGAAAAAAGTTAAATTTTAAAGATAAAAGAGAAAAGAAAAGAAAGGTGGAAATGCAAGACAAGTTTTGACCACATTTTACCTTCTCATTTTGACCTTTGAAAACATGATCCTTGTTTCATGGTAAACCAATGCATCAATCCCAACTATTTACAGAATTAAGGTCCATTCTTCTTGATTCTCTATCCATTTGACATTCTTCAATTAGATTTAGAAAAAATAGTTAAAAAATAAAAAATATGAAGTTTGATAATCACATTCTTGTTATAATCTCCATTGTTTCTCTGTTTTTTGTTATTATAATTGAAGGTAAGGATTCGTCTTCACCGTCGTCGAAAGAAGACGAGATATACGACGAAGTTAAAAAGGCGTTTGGCCCGAATTTCGATGATGCCAAAGAAAAGTTTGGTCCAATTTCATCATTGGATTTAGAACAATTTGAAGAGGCTAAAGATGCTTTTGGTCCAATTCCATCATTTGATGAAGCTAAAGAGGCTTTAGGGCCGGCTTCATCCTCCATTCTAGAAAAAGCAAAAGAGGCCCTAGGCCCAGTCTCACCTGCGGCTTTAGATGAAGCAAAAGAGGCTCTTGGCCCGGCCTCATCTAAAGCGAAAGAGGCTCTTGGTCCCTCTTCATCTAAAGTCATAGATAAGGCTCGAGAAAAGTTAGACATGTTTGCGTCTTGGATTACTCAAAACAAGGAGGATATACCCTCTGAAGCTCAAAAGCAGGTACCCGAGCCAACTGATGCACCAACCCCTGTTGTCTCACCTTTGGACCCATACGGACTCTTAGACGGTGCCAAAGAAAAATTTGATTCACTTTTGGACTCTATTACGCAAGAGAAAGAACAAATATCATCGTCACTGTTGGATGAAGCACAAAATGAATCTGGCCCGGTTTCTTATAGAGATATTGCTTTAGATAAAGCCCAAAAGAAAAAGGGCCCACACTCTTCTGATATAGATACATCAAGCCCAAGTTCATCTTCAACTCATGTTTCATATGAAGGTTCAAATCTTTCTAAAATGTTAGATGAGGCTAAAGAAAAATCTGGCTCAATTACATCCTTAATCAACCAAAACAAAGAGGAAATATTTTCTGATTCACCCTCCATATCAGCAAGAGCCCGAAAAGAACTACGACCCGGTTCATCAAGCCCAAGCCCAATATCTGCCCCGGCCCCGGCCCCGGTTTTTCCTACTTTTGAGGAAGCAAAAGTGGCAATAGGTTCATATTCTTCTAAAGCTTTAGATGCAGCTAAAGAAAAATTTAGCACATTAACATCATATATATCCCAAAATAAAATGCAAATATCACCTGAATCGGGCATTAAGCTCCGTTCAACTTCTGTATACTTAGACCATGATGTCGCTTTGGCTGTCGAGTCAATGATCAAGCAAGCTCAATCAAATACAGAGTTAGCTATTGACGAGGCTAAGACACTATTGAGTGACCCTATTGATTCGTCAGATACTGGAAAATGTGTGACGAAATGTATGGCTAGTTATGAATCCTGCAGTAACAAACTGAACAAGGCCATGGAAGATCTTCGGGCTCGCAATGTGGAATTGCTCAAAGATGACATTGGTGCAGTTGAAGGAGAAATAAATGCATGTCAAAAGTGCTTTCAAGAGAATACAAACACGCAGTCTCCGTTTAGCGATTTGGAGGAGGATACCATCAAGGCTACTCACGAATGCTTAAACGTTCTAGGGCATTCTGCTTAAATTTGAATTCTGTATGTATTCAAATGTATGATTAGTTGTATGCTATACACATGTTCATAATCATAGACGTGTTAAATCTGATGTTCAACCATAGAATAACTAATATAGCAGCAACAACCTACAATGCATGAATCAAAAGAATGCACCTTGAATAACCGAATAACTCCAACATTTAGCAACCCTCAATGCAGATTTTGGGTAAAAGATGCTAGAAATCTACAAAAAAATTAAAAAAAAGTTGTATAAATAAATTGCTGGTCACGTACGAAAAGTTGTCTGCTTTTGCGCTTTGCGCCTAGAATCTTGGCTAGACAATTGTTAGCATTACCATTGCAACTGCTTCCTTTCAATATAACCAAACAGGCTACCAGTAAATTGGAAGAATTACTTTTATATATCCATAATATCAAAAGAAACATTCAATTTCCCAAATGAAGTACAATTTCAAATCCAGAGATCATGATTTATAATTCATAACAGGAAGGACTAAATCACAAGAACCATACCTATATATGGTTATTACTAAATAAGCAACCAAGAAATAGCATGAGTACCACAAAGAACAATTGAGATCAATACTGGGGCTGTTTTTTCTCTACTGACACCATTAATGGAAGACTTAATGATTTGAATTACTTATGTAACTTAATCAAGTGAAAAAGCTCTACGTGTCAGGGCCGGCTCAATATTTATGGAGGCCTAAAACGAAATAAAATTTTGAGGCCCTCACCTATATGTTATTCCTAAATACCTTTGTCTCAAACCGGCGACATAAACAAATTTGTTTATAGTGTGACAGAAAACAAGTTAGAAACATCATCAACTAAAAAAAGATCATATTAAATGAGAAACAAGTAACAGTTGATTAAAGTAAAGAGAAAAATCAATTGCAAATGTAGATTAAAATCAAAACAAACAACAATACATTAGATAAGCAAAAGAACAATGATAGATTAAAACAATTGAACATGAATTAAAATCAGACAATAATAGTTAGTAGATCAGATGATTAATTGTAAAAGAGAATTTAGAATTGATGAACTTAAAAGAACCGTCAACATTGAACACTCAATGAACTTTTGGTGAACAAGTTTCGTAAGTCAACATCGATGAACCAAGTTTTGTATGTTGATCTCGATAAACCTTCAAAAATTTTGTTATCCTTAAATAATTTTGTTATCCTTCTCATTTATCTCTAAAAACATATGTTTCATTTTGGGGCCCTTAAATTTTGGAGGCCTAAAGCGGTTGCTTTAGTTGCTTATACTGTATAGATCGCCCCCTGCTACGTGTTGGTATATTTTAGGGACTTCAATTTTCAAATAATAGCCCTCAACTCTCGCATATGTTGTTCGTAGACGACGTACTTATTCTAGATCGTGGGTCCTCTTCAAATGTTCGAAACCTAATTAGTATAATGAGATTAATCTTGAAAACAGGTATATTTTTTATGATGATGTGGAGACCCAATAGGTGGTGAATATGGCTACTGAATTTGGTTGCAAAATGGGATCCACCTTTCTCTTATCTAGGATTACCTATCGGTGCAAACATGAACCTTGTTAAACATTGGAAATCTGTCTTTGATGTGTTTATTGAAAGGTTAGTATGATGGAAGGATTAAACTTTATTCATAGGGGGAGATCATGCTAATTAATTATGTTTGATCTAGCAAGTCTGCCCTTGTATTACTTTTCTTTATACGTGCTCCCTCGAAAGTGATCGAGGGCGTTAAACGAATGAGAAGGAAATTTCTTTGGGATGTGAATATCGTAAAGCCAACAATACATTGGGTTGTTTGGAATAGTGTAACAAAGTCGAAAGCATATGGAGGTCTTGGTATAAGTTCTCTCGAATATGCAAACGTGGGTTTGCTAGCATGACAGTGAAAATTTAAGGTTGAGAGAAAAACAATTGCGTCAACTAGGGGTGTTATTTGGGTTCTTTAATTGGGTTTCAGGCTTTTTGGGTTTTTAGGCGTAGTATATCAACCTGAATACCAAACTTAATAAGTAATGTTTAATCGATATTCGGGTTTCTTTATTTAGGTCTGGTAAATCGGTAATCAGGTTTAGGCTAAACCAATAAGCTTCAAATTATTCGTTATCTCAAATGTTTATGTAAGTATGTATGTTCACGATTAAGTTGCATGTATGAAATTTAACTGTTATCAATATACAATTTTATTTGTTATCTTGGTCCTAAACCTTCTGCATACTTACATTCACGATGATATGAATATTCACATGTTTAAGGGCATTACATTTTGATTGTCCTTAAAGTATAAAATCAAACCACAACAATAAAATAAAAAGGTTAGAGAGTCATGATTTTAAATCTTGCAAACGCTAGCATAACACCCATACACATAAATACACACACCATATATATAAGCTTCATCACCAAACAGACACACACACACATATACGTATCACACATACATACAAATAAATATATATAAAATTGTAATACATGAACTAATATTGTGTCTCTAATCTTGTTGAGTTCTAGTAAGGTTGAAGATGATGAAACCATGGAATCAAGTTGAAGATGGTGAAAT